>OY282581.2:29274752-29792693 GCA_958299025.2 Drosophila histrio
TAGCTAGTAGCTAACACACGCATATCGTTGCTCGCATAAAAAGTGAAAATCTCTCAAGCTCGTAATTAGATGCAATCAACGATGGAAACGATGGAAACTCCAGTTCAAGTTCTTCCTCTTCGTCTTCGTCTCTGTCTCGGACTGAGTGTCTTCATCTGAGTGTCATGAATCATGCTCAGATGAGTTGTTGGTTGACAATTCGATATATAAGGTCTTAACACGCTTCACCGGCTACGTTGTATTGCGTCATAAAAACACACACAGTTTTCTTTTTTTTTGCCAGTCATCATCTGAGAGGGCACACCGTGCGTATGCGTGATATGTGCAATGTACTATTGTTAACAACAACAGATCCTCCCACTGCAAATGTTTAAGACTTTAGCGTATGATTGTTAAAACCAGGGATAACAAATAAGAGTTGTGAGTTTACAAATTTTCAAAATTATAAATATATGTTGAAATAAATTGATATTTTTTAATTAAAACTCATTGTATTAGGAATATTTAATATAAGAGTTGTATATTATTATTACTTTTATATTTTTTAAATGTTTCTAATTGAAAAAGAATATACAAAAATTTAAAAAAAAATATATTCTATATATTTTAAATAGTTTTTGGTATGTTTTTTAAGTTTTTGTTATGAAAATTGTATAAAATCCTATTATTTTCAATTTTAAATTGAAAAGTAATGTTTATTTTCAATTTTTATAATTTACATTATAATTGAAATTGATGCTATGATTTTTAAACAATTATTTGAAATGAATAATTATTTTATTATATTTGTATTTAGTTTAAAAATCAGATTTACTTTTGGTCAACATATAATTTTAATTTTAAAAATTCGTAGAGTCCCTGGCAAAAGCTGCTGATTACCGTTAAGCCACACGCAGTCATTTAGCCAACTAAATACAAGTCTTGCCACACACACACACACACACTCACCGAGTGGAGATAACAATAATAAAAAAAAATATCATGAGAAATGCCAAGCAAATAACTCGATGCGATTCTTCAAAGCAGCAATTACAGTTACTCCTCTGCACGCCGGCCACGCCCACAAATCTGCTGACAGCTGCTCCAGGCTGCAGTGTGCACTGCCTAATAGCAGACACTGTATTGCCATTAATGAGTCAAGCAAATGCCATGACTTGGCTTTCAACGCTTCGACTTCAATTGCGCAGACAAGGCGACAAATAAGCATTGTTTTGTCAGACAGACAGACGGACTAACAAATTAACTGACAGACTGACAGACAGACAGACTGACTGACTGACTGACTAACTAATTGACTGACTGACTGACCGAGTAACCGTCTCAGCATAACATGCAGATGAATGGCCCAAACAGGTGGCCAAAAAGAGGCCTAAAATGTGGCAACAAACTGAGACAGTCACCAAGTGCAGGATAAATTAGCAGTGTTTCGAAATTGTAAATAAACTCTATAAATAACGGAAAGTGTTAACAATTCAAGTTAACAATATTATGCAATAACATTTGTATATATTTATTTAGGAGAAGGTCGAAATTCTTAAACACTGCAATGTGTTGAAATAAAGGAAAGCGAAGAAAGCGTGAAAGTTTCATTAGTTGTGTCAATAGTTCATATGTTTTTAACAAGTTTTTATGCGTTATAAAAATAACAAACAATATATGCAATTATTTCTTAATACATTTTTCGTATTTTGTTTAAATAGTGTCAACATTATATTTATTGTTTCTCTGTGTAGATTTTATTATATTTCTAACCCACTCAACTCTGCAAATATAATAAAATTAAATTATAATAAACTCGACAAGGTCAAAAAAAAAAACAGACTGACATTGGACATTGGCTACTTACAGTGCCAACTGTTTGTATTGTCCGCTTGATAATCTTAAAATATTGCAATCAAGGAAATACCTTGCCCAATCAAGCTTAAATTTAGTTTGCAATTTGCACAGAAGCATCACGTTCTGCAATTAAAATTGCAATTCAATATTGATTATGGGCAAACAGTGTGTGCAAAATGTATGATTACCTGTACAGTTCCCCTAATTACATATACCAACTTGAATTAGGTTTCAATTTCAACTTGTCAATGCCTAATTATTTTTCTAAGCTAATTGAGTTTGATTATAGACCAACAGGAACAGTTCGCCAACAATTACTAGAAATATTTACTTATACTATCTCCAACTGGGAGCTACTACTTATAGTGGAAAATCACGAGCTCTGATCATTGGCTCTGCAATTTATAGCTAATTATCTTAGACCCCCCTACTTACCAAATCGACAATTGGTAAATCACAATCGACAATCGACAAACGACAAACTCGTTAATAATTACAGAGAGTCGAGTTCGATTGTTTAAACAATAATTAGTATTAGCATAACTTGTTTAATTTGTTATTTTCTTTAATTATACATTGGTTTTGTTATTGTATTTTTCTAATTTCAAATATATAAATATATACTTGTAATTTACACAGTGCATTCCACAACACACAAAGTCAAAGTTTTGTGTGTTTCTGTTCCGTTAACGAAATATCGTTTAAAATGCTGTAACTCATTTATCTTTGTGCCAAGGCTATTGCAATAGTTTAGACTAGTTTTTTTTTCGAGATTTCCATCGATATTCGAATTTGGCATACGAATACGTAGTATGGCAAATCATTGGAGGCCCCCAAAGCCCCAAAAACTGCATACGGAAATTCGCTGAGAATGTTGTTCATAGCCGGTTCTCATTATTCGTTGTTGTTGCACACAGAAAAAAAAACTCTCTGCAGCCTGAGATCAATGGGGTAGGTGGGTTTTAGACAGCGGTCCAACTTTATTCGCAATTATAAGCACATAAGGCCAACCAGCTGCTGGGCAGTCAGACAATAGCAAAATTATGTCCCCCCTCCACACCCTCCACACACTCCCCAAGTCGCCTATCTCGTGTGTGCCTTTGAACCTTTTGATTGATGGTTTTACCGGATTGTTACACTGCTCAAAAAGCAATATATAAAATTGTATATTGAAAAAATTTTAATATTTTTTTTAATATTAATTTATAGTAATAATAATGAGATGCACATAATTTTATCATAGCTTCATTTACATTATTGCTTACTAAATTATTATCACAAGTATTTAAAAGCATTTTGACAATGACTTCGAATTAATTAAAAACAAACATGTTTAATAGCCATAATAATAATATTATATTTATTAGTTGTAAATAGCCAAACAATTAATTTGTTAAGCTGTTAATCCAGTTAATGTTTATCATGCAATTCAATATTGTTTAAATAACTATATGTTGACATTTTAATTCGTGTAATATTTTATTTATTTTACGACAGTTTTGCAATATTTATATTAATTTGTATTTTATTTTTATAGTAGATCTCTTAATGAAAAATAATGTGGAATATAAAATACTATATATAAAACATAATAATACTAAATAAATAAATAAAAACATTAATATTGGAGAATTTATAAAAAAGAAAACAAGTCTCTAGCTATAAAACTGCTCTTGTTATCAGCTTTTTTGGAGTTGTGGGCAAAGGGGGCGGGGCATCGCAATGAAATTTTCAGGACACATTAAGCCTAAGCTTTTTATGATGTGTGCCAAATCTCAAGTCTCTAGCTTTAACATTGCTTATGTTATGGGGATTTTTCTAATTTTAAAACAAACGGGACTTGATATCGAAAATTGAAAATAAACTTGATCTGCGTATGGTATTCAGGAACCTACATTCCAAATTTGAAGTCTCTAGCTCTTATAGTTGCGGAGATCCACGCGTTCATACAGACAGACGGACGGGCGGACGGACGGACGGACAGACAGACGGACGGACAGACAGACGGACAGGTGTCAATCGACTCGGCTATTGATACTGATTAAGAATATATATACTTTATAGGGTCGGAGATGCTTCCTTCTGCCTGTTACATACATTCACACAAATTCATTATACTCTTTTTTGCCCATTTTTAATGGGCACAGGGTATAAACATAGAATATCGAATAATATTTAACAGGAATAAAATCGAATTAATAAATAAATGTATTTATTATTTATTTATATGTTAACAAAATAGAAAGCAAATTTCAGATTTAAATATTTGAATAATAAGTGAATAAAAGCAAATTAATAAAATGTATTTATTATTTATTTATATGTTAACAAAATATATTACAAATTTCAGTTTTAAACTTTAAAATAATATATAAAATTGTATAAAAGCAAATGAATAAAACTTGCTTAGGAAAATGTTTTCAATAATTTAACTCAATCTTATAATAAGAAAATAAGTAAATTTAAAA
Source organism: Drosophila histrio (assembly GCA_958299025.2). Classification (NCBI taxonomy): domain Eukaryota; kingdom Metazoa; phylum Arthropoda; class Insecta; order Diptera; family Drosophilidae; genus Drosophila; species Drosophila histrio. The sequence goes on from OY282581.2 coordinate 29,279,057, forward strand.
TGTATTAACATTAAAGAAATTATAAATAATTTTGTATAAAGAATAAAGAAGTATATATGTATATAATAAAATCAAATTAACATATAAAATAGAAAGAATACTCTAAAATTTCACAGATTTCAACAATTTTGAACTTGCCAAATGTATAAGTGTTTACTTTTTTAAATGTATTAATAAGTATATTTGTAATCTTCTTGGTTAAAAAATGCTTTAAGTCAGTAGATTTATACCGTTCTCTCAGTGTAGTTTGCTAGGCATAAGAATGTTGCAATTTGTGACGTGAATTTATATTGATTTGACATTTGATCCTAGCTGTAGGCAAAGGCTGATTGCAACAAAAAAAAAAAACGTCTAAACTAATGATTTGCATTTTTTTTGTGGTATTAATTTTATGGTTTTTCTTGTTGTTTCAGGAATACCTCTCACAGTTTTACGATGGCTGGCGGGATCTTATGGACAACAAATCAGATCCGCGCACCCGAGACTATCCCCTCATGAGCTCCCCGTTCCCAACGATAGCAATCAGTTTGGCATACGCGTATTTCGTGAAGGTAAGTGGCACTTTGTGTTGTTGAAAAACAAGGGGAATCACCCAATACATTCACATTTAAAACGGACTGAGCATGTATTTATACTTAGTGGTAGTAGTAATCGCAGTACTACTTAAGTAATCTATAATTATCCATTCGTCTGTGATTGGACTGGGGAAAAAACCCAAATGAGCACGCAGCACTTTATTACGATGCTTCTAGAACGATGAACTGTAGAATCTAGAATATAGATATGTCCATTAATGATGATCTGCCACTTGCCACACGGATGCATTTCACAGCCACAGGGCAGGACAAAACTTGTTTTCTGCGTTTTTTTTTATTACATTGCAAAAAAAGAAACACGAAAATAAAATAAGTTCAGGGCCATTCGAAACATTCGAACGACAATCAAAGCCAATCAGTCGGCCAACAAGTCAACGAGTCAACGAGCCAGATAGCCAACGGGCCATGTTGAAATCTTTGACCCAAGTGGGCCAAAATTACATATGCAAAAATCCCAGCGAGTTGAAAAATCGACAAAATCGATTTCTATTTAGGTTTTTAGCTTTGCATTGCTTTACATTTGTTTTTTTTTTATTATTAAGATTCGATGGGCCGACACACACACACACACATACATATGCATGTAATCATTTAAACATTTAAATCGCTTTCACATAGCGGCCAAACGCACAACAAAAGACTTAGGCAACGAACTTGTCCCAATATCAACAAATCCGATTGATACGTTAATTGCAGCATCGCGCCTTTGTTTGAACACGTATGTGATCATGTGCTAGCGTTTATTGTATTGTATGCACATTGGCCAAAAGCAATTAAAAGCAGTGCGCACAATGACAAGCTGCAGACCATGGCTAAAGGGTAGAGACAAACAGTGCTACAGTGAAGCTAGAGGATTGAGGGAAGAGTTGTAGTTGAGATGTAGTTATATAGAAAGATATTTTCTTAAGTTTGAGTTCTACAAAGTATTTAAGACTTTCTTAAGAATTAATAAGAATTTTATATAAATAATGATGATAATAGAATAAATTATAAAATACATATATATGAAGATATGTATAGATACATAGATATATTTATAGCATAGTTAAAGATATTTTAAAAGACTTTTATTGATAATTCAAATTGTTTTAATTGTCTGAAACTTTAATCAGAAATTATTAGACATATATAGAGATAATTATATAAATATAAAAGTAGAGATACATAGATGTAAGTTTTGAATTTCTACACATATATAGAGATAATTATATAAATATAAAAGCAGAGATACATCTTGTAGAGATACATAGCTTACATGAATTTCTACAAATTTGTAACTTAATATTTATTTATATAATATAATTATTTGAAATTAAAATTTGAATAACACAGAGCAGAATTTATCCTTATTTGATTTAAAAGTGTATTAAATTCTCAATTTGATTGAATTTTGTCTGTGGTTTTGCTAATACTTCTAAGAAATGTTGGTTCAAATAAGAAATAGTTAAATATATTAAATCTATTTTTATTTCAAATTTAATATCTTATTTCCAAGTAATATTTTAAATTTTAAATAAATATATTATAGATACATATATTAATACTTACATCTACAGATATCATTAATTAATTGAGTTTAATACACTCTGGAGAGTTATGCATTAGGAAAACTCATTCAATTATATCTGAAGGGCATAGTGAAATATAATAAATATTAAGCTGACAAAAAAAGGCATTAATGAAGCCATAAAACAAATATCAAATAGAAAAGAACATTTGTTAAATGATCCGATAAAACTATTAGACATAAGAATAATATTAAAATTTTGCTAGTTAAAACTATCAAACAGCATAAATACATCACAAACAATTAAGAGCAATCAATTATTTATTTATTTTATTATTTATTACTTAAATCTAAAACTTTGCTTTTATCTTTTTTTCCCCCCCGCCATCAGGTTCTTGGTCCCAAAATCATGGAAAACAGAAAACCCTTTGAACTGCGAAAAGTTCTGATTGTTTATAATGCGGCGCAAGTTCTCTTCAGCATTTGGCTATTCTACGAGGTGAGAGCATCAGCAAAAATTCCCTTGACATTCTCTTGGCAATTCTCACAATTAACCAAAAAATCTCATATTTATTATTATAGTCTTGCATAGGTGGATGGCTGAATGGCTATAACTTGAGATGCGAGCCCGTTGATTATTCCTATTCACCGCGTGCGATACGTGTGAGTATATAAAATATATAAGTATATAGAAATAAATATATATATATATAAGTAAGTTGATTGGAATACAGATACATACATATTCGTAGTGTTTGTTGAGTGTGCCAGTTTTTTATGGCATGTATGTATTAAGGCAACCAGTTTTTGCTTAAACATAAAGGCTACTACTATAACGGCGACTGGTTCTTATGCTAATCAATCGATGACAAATGGCGATGGCGATGGCGATGGCAATGGCAATGCCGGCCGGCCCAACTTCTATTGATGGAAGCTGGAAGAGGCCTCACGTGTCGTGTATTTGGTACATTTGGTAACCTGGTCAACTGATTAACTGGACAGTTGGCCAAAATGCCCAATAGAAAGTGGCAAAAGTCGCTGAGCTTGACAGCAAATTTGCATAGAACTATAAATATCTCAAAGAATCATAATTTGGTGAAAAGAACGCAGCTGTTTCGCTGTCTCCAAGTGACTCTTAATACCCTGTAGTAAAATTAAAGCAGACAGAAGGGTATGTAAAAAGCAGAAGTAGATGTCAAAGATGTCAGTCTGTAGATTCTTTTCTAAGATTACTGGGTATCTTAAAGCGTATCACACTCGTTTTAAAGCACTAATGTCATATATATTGCTGTAGCTAGAGATAATTATGCATCTGAGTGCAGTAACATGTTGTGGTAACTCAAATCGGGACTACAGGGTCTCTTAAAGTCTATTACACACACTTTTTAAGCACTGATGCTATCTTAAATGCTGTAGATATGGTTAATTTTGTATCGGAGTGCAGTAACATGTTGTGTTAACTCAAATCGAGACTACAGGGTCTCTTAGAGTCTATCACACTCTTTGCTACAGCGCTGATACCAACTAGCATCCTAAAGATATAGATAAATAGGGATTTGATTGTAGTAACATGTTTATGTAACTCAAATCGGGACTACAGGGTCTCTTAAAGTCTATCACACTCGCTTTTAAAGCACTGATGCCATATATAATGTTGTAGCTATTGATAAAAAGGAATCTGAGTTCAGTTACATGTTGAGTTTATTCAAATCGGGACTACAGGGTCTATCAAAGTCTATCACGCTCGCTTTTAAGGCAATGATGCCATATAAAATGCTCTAGCTATATATAATTATGTATCTAAGTGTATTCAAATAAAGGAATAACTTAAATCGAGACTACAGGGTCTCTTAAAGTCTATCACAATCACTTTAACTAATTACAAATACCCTGTCTACATTCACAGACTGCATGGGGCTGCTGGTGGTATTACTTCTCCAAATTCACCGAGTTCTTCGACACGTTCTTCTTCGTGATGCGCAAGAGATACGATCAGGTGTCGACATTGCACGTAATCCATCACGGCATTATGCCCGTGTCCGTATGGTGGGGCGTTAAATTCACACCTGGCGGTCACTCGACATTCTTCGGTTTCCTCAACACCTTCGTGCACATCTTCATGTATGCGTATTACATGTTGGCCGCCATGGGACCAAAAGTACAGCGTTATCTCTGGTGGAAGAAATATTTGACGGTGCTGCAGATGATACAGTTTGTACTCGTTATGGTGCACTCGTTCCAGCTGTTCTTCAAGAACGATTGCAACTATCCAATTGGATTTGCCTACTTCATTGGCGCCCATGCGGTTATGTTCTACTTCCTCTTCTCCAACTTCTACAAACGCGCCTATGTGAAGCGTGATGGCAAGGTAAGAAAATTGGCCAAAATGTGGCAAGACAAATGATTCGAAGAATGTTTAAATGGAGTAGAAAACAAGGAAACTTGTGTTATAATTAGAGCATACAATTTAGAAAACCAAAATATGCTAGAATATAATGAGATAAACAAATTGATTAGGCAAAAATAAGGCAGATTCGAAGTAAAAACGTTGTATTCTATTTAATTACTATTTATTTATTTATTTCAAATTTTCCTATACGAATTTTGGGCAAATAATACTAAGAATACTAAAGTTGGCAATCATTTGAATGGTTATAAATTTACATACTAGTTAAATAGTAATATTAGGCAATTTTAAACTTTTATATTATTTATTTATTTATTTATTTAACGTCAACACAGTCGACACAATAATAAGAAGTAAACCATAAAAATAATATATAATATAATATAAACTTAGTTCTGTTAAGTTAGTTCTGTTCTTAGTTCATTTAAGTTAAGTTTAATTTAGTTCATTTATTTTACTAATACATAACCAGTATTTAATATGATATAAACTTTGGCAAACTATGTTAACAAGTTAATAAATTAATTTGAATAATAAATGACCGAGAAGAAATGTGTTATAATTATAATTTTAGCTAAGTTTCTAAGTTGCTTTAGCTTTAAAATCATTTGCAATCTAGAATTTATTTCTGATCTACAAATAAATAATAATAATAATTAAAAAGATTCATTTAAAATAAAACAACAATTTTATATTTTTGTATTATTTACATATATTTATAAACAATTTATAAAATGAGTAAAGTTTTAAGATAATCATAGATATTTATTTTATTTTTTTTCTTTGAATAAAATGTAGATTGTGTGAAACTTTTTTAACTCATGTCATTAAGAGTATTTTTCTCATCTTTTTATAATTTTATTGATTAAAAATGCAATTTGATATAAACATTTTAACTTAGAAAACATTAACATTGATAAAAAAAAGAAAACTTACTTACATTAAATTGTAAATTAACAAATATAAAAAATATGATAAAAACTTGCGTACAAAAATATTTATCATAGGCATTAAAAAATTTTAGAATAGTTTAGAAAATGCCTTTAACTTATAAATAAACAACATTTAATATTAATATAAACACGCATAACTAAGAAAATTTAATGTGAGGTAGTTTGCAGACTTTTATTATAATTTAAAAAATTTAGTTTAATATTAAATGACCAAAATTAAATATTTCATAAACTATATTATATAACAAATATATATATTATATTTTATAAGCTACTCCAATCATTATTTAAGTGATTCGTTTAAAAAACAACTCTAAATATAAATAAATATATTATAATATAAATATATTTAATAAGAAGACATTAGCATTAATTTTAAACACATTTACTTGCTTTAAATTTAAATTAACAGAAGTGAATCAAATTTTATAAATAAAATGATAAGAACTTATATTCTCTACTAACTAATAAAATATTTATGTTGGGCAATTACCAACATTTATAATAATTTACCTAATGCAATTTAATAATAATTAAACAATATTTAATATGAAATAAACATACTTGCAAAAAGATTATTATTAGATAATTAATTTGAACAATAATTGACCAACATTAAATATGATTTAAACATCCTTACTAAGACCATATTTATGTTAGACAATTACAAACGTTTAGAAGAATTTAGTTAATGCATTTTAACAATAAATACCCAACATTTTACATGATGTAGGCAGCTTACTTAAGAATTTATTTATGATAGACATTTATATAATATATATATATATAATATTATATTATAATAAAAATAATAAATAAATAATAAATTGCATTTTTTTTATTGCAGGACAAATCGGCTGTTAAGGCTAATGGACATGCAAATGGCGCTTTGAAGAAGGACGACGATGCCACGACGTTGCCACAAAAGGGACAAAGGCATCTCAATGGCACCGTCAACAGATTCCAGAACACGTTCAGCAAATTCACCACCGAGATGTGCAATCCCGCTTTAAATTCAAATGCGAGACAAAGAATTCTTGTCAATGGGAATGGGAATGGGAATGGGGGCAACAAGTGAGGGGAAAGACAGACGTCGCCGTCCAAAATGCTAGCCAAACAGCCAGCCAGCCAGCCAACCAATAAACCAATAAAAAAGAAAAACAAAGCATAAATTAATTAAATGTACCAATTAAAATATCGTAACATTAAATTAATTATAAGCATAGGGAGTCCAAGTGTAATTCTAAGAACAAAAAAAAAAAACAAAAACATTTGAAAAGAGAATATTGAAATATACTATATACTATATATGTATACATATAAACTTAAAACATGTATTGTCATAGAAATTCAAATTGTAGCAATTGCACGTATATTATGTATTATGTTTAAAATATCTACATATATCTATATCTATATCTATATCTATATCTCTATCTAGCAACTACAACCCACTCCCTTCTGTACAAGATTTTAGTTGTTCTTTATAAATAATGCAACATTCCCATATATATATATATATATACATATATGTACATACTATATAGATTTATATGGACATACATCTAATTTGTGTGTCAATTCCATTTTTTAATGTATTTTTTCTGGTAATGCAAACAAAACCATTTTGATACGTGTTTAATTATTTCGTTGGATTTTTTTGATCAACAGAGATGTGTTTTTTATTTTATAAATAAAATCGAGATTGAAACAAAAAAAAAACAACAAAAAAAACGACTGCTTGTGTTTTCCTAATTACTTTACCTCAGTGGCATTTCAGTTAATTAATTACAATTATTATTTTTTTTTTCAAATTACAATTGTCAGCATGATTGGGCATTTAATAGAAGCATAAATGACAACTTTATAGTTTGTTAGGCACTGACTAAGCATATGTATTTATGCATTATTGTTATAGAATTACTGGCAAAAGTTTAGTTGATTGCACAAAAGAATAAATAAAACTGTTTGTGCTTTCATTTCAAATTTCAAATCTTTGCGCGGTATTTTAGTATTTTTTTTTTGTTTTATCCACTTGGCAACACTGCGGTCAGCCTAATTTAAGCGTTGCCACATCAGTGAAAACAGTACAAAACGCTCTATTTTTTCAGTGATGCCAACTTTTGAGTAGCTAAATAAGTTGAATAAAGAAATTATAAAGCTAAATCTTTAACACTAAATTGAAATTGGAGCTTAAAGGTGTGTAGCCAAATTAACAGAAATGCCGCTGTCCGCTGTTTTAGACTTCTTAACACAATTGAACTTATTTAAAAGCCAGTTTTGACGGGGAAAAAGCTGTGCTGCCAACACTGTTGCTGTTTATCCAAATACTCTCTCTCTCTCTATCTCACGCTCTCTGAGAGCGCGCGCCAGGCGTGACGTCACAAGTGTCATATTTGAATGATAAAACCGAATAAGAAAATGATTTTGAACAAAAAATATGTTTTAAAAGATAATTTATTTTGAAATAACAATTATTTGTATGGTATTGTAAACTGCAGCAAAGACATCATTGATAGCGGCGTCTTTAGCGCTACCTTGTTAATTGCTTCGCCCATGCATTCGCTGGCTTTCGTCGTTTTCCTTTTGGGTTTTTTGTTTTTGTTTCCCGCTTAGTTTCATTTTAGACTTTCTTGTGCATGGTTGCTGCCGTTGTTGCTTCGTTTTCTTTTCGGATATAATTTGTTACATTCGATTCCTGTGCGTGGGAGCGTCTGTTTGTGTGTGCGTGTGTGTGTTAATTTAAAGTAAAAATATTGTGATCAACATAGAGAGCAACGGCAAAAACCATCGCTAAAAAATAAAAATTAATAAATCGCACGAACAAAACGTTTCCTCAAATTCTCAGTTCGCGCGTCGATCAGTTTATTGTTGTGTCTGTGTGTGTTTGCGTCTGTGTTTTTGTGCATCCGTATGTGTGTGTGTGCTGAAATTCTTGAAATTTAAGCAAAATTCCAACGCTGCACGTTTGCCGGCCAGAAAATCATCCTCAACCTCCCCCCCGGCTCCTCAAATTGGCGGTGAGTTTTTCCCATCGATTTTCAGTTAACAACTTGTTGTGCTCACTCACAGAATATGCGTACATGATGAAAATTAGTCATCGCTGTAGTTGCTGCGTGGTTTTAATTAAACAAAAAAAAAAAGAAAGAAGCAAGAAAAAACTCCTGTTTCCCGCCGCGCCCAGCAACGCAAGAGTGAAGAGTGAAGCAACAGCCAAAGCAAGAGTTTAAGAGAGTGCACGTGTGTGAGGCGCTAACTGGCTCTCTTACTGTGTGCGTGCGAGAGTGTGTGCGAGAGTGAGAGTGAGCGTGCGATTTGCGACCTGCCCTTTAAATTAGAGATGAGCGATATGTTCAGTGACTGTGACTGCTGTGCCAGCTAGTTTCTAATAAAGCAAGTACAAAATACCAAACAGTGACAAAAAAATAGCATTCAGTGATTTTATCACTTACACTTTTGATATTTTGTCAACGCAGTGACTTTGAACTACTTGTGGCAAATATACGTGACGTAAATATCGCACATCTCTAACTCTACTTTAAATTGGGTTGGGGTAAATATTAATTGTATTTTTATGCTATCGCGATAAGTTATAAATAATAATTAAATATATACGACAGTTTGTGTTAGTTAAATTCAAATTAAAACATTATAAGTGATTAATGGATTCCTTTAAATTCGATTTATGCAAATATGTACGTTCCGCTGTCAATTGGTTTGCACACATTCAACTTATGTCAATTCATATTTGTTGCATCACACGTCTTCGGCCTCTCCCCACAACATCAACATCAACGTCAACGTCAACCGTCATGTTGTCAGCAGTGTTGTCAATTCAGCTATTTTCTCGCCAGTTTGGAAGTTTTTCGAATGCCGAACGTGGAAAAAAATTGTGAATTATCGATAAATGTCAGCTAATTACTATAATAGCTTTTATAAATTTAAATTGATAAATTAAAATACTCATCCCGAAATTTCAATTGGGATCGGACTTGCCTTTTTATAACTGTGACATTTATTCGCACAAAGCTATTATACCTATTTTAAATGGGCGCTGGTTATAAATGTTAGCTAAATACTAAAATAGCTTATTATCTGTTTTTCCTGCACATTTTCTAAATATTTTTAGCTTTTTTAACGTTGATTAGCTTGAGCCCTAAAAAGTTGGCAACACTGGTTGACAGTGAAAGACGTGCGAGAGCGGCGTGTGTGTGTGTCGCGTGCGTGTGTGTGCCTGCGTGCGTTTGTGTATGCGTCTGCGCAGCCCTGTGTTGCATTTATTGTCGATCAGGGAAAAATTTCACTTGTCAGCAATGCGGAAACAAATTTGCAAGCGGGCAATCGAAATGTCAATTGAGTGCATGCATTGCAGAAGGTCGATCAGAAAATAATGTGTAAGGCAAATGGAATGAAAGCTTACATATTTTTTAATACCCTGTAATTAAAAAAGTATTAATGGGTCTATTAAGTCGGTGAAGAGCGAAATTTGCAGTAAAATCTTCGACCCCAAAAAGCGTTTACAGTATGTGTAGTAATTGTTTTGACAAAATAAACTTGTTAATCTTACAGAATAAGTGCAGGGTCTCTCCCAGTCGAGTTCACTTGACTGTATCTTCTCCAACTTGATTGTTATTCATCTAATTCTGCATTTATAATTTGACTACCTTACAACATAGATACAGGGTCTCTCCCAGTAGAGTTTACTCGACTGTATCTTTTCCCGCTAGATTTTTAATAATATTTTCTATTCATTTAACTTTCATTTATAATTTGCTTACTTTACAACATTACTACAGGGTCTCTAAAAGTCGACTACGCTTGGTCTCCACACAAATTTTTGTCCGAGCTTTCACAAAGTGCGCGTGTGTACATTGTGTGGATTTTGTGTGTGTGTGTGTGTGGAAACCAATATCAACTCATTAGACTATGTAAACTGCAAGTTGTTAATTGAATTCTAAGACCTTGCACCTTGCGCAATCCCATCCAGACAGTTTGACACTTGCGTCATTTTTCTTCTCTTCAACATTTTTAATTGTTAAATCAATAAACGACAAACAAAAAATAATAATAATAAATGAAGAAAACTAACATTGTAAAGCGTCAACAAATACAACTCTTAAATCAAAAGTCCCAAGGTTCAAGTTCGCATATTTTCAAGATCCCCCGCTGAAAGTTACGACTCAGCAAAGTTCCGCCGATTGCCGATGAGAGAGAGACGAGGATAGAGTGGTAGCGAGAGAAGAGGCTAGAGAAGAGAAGAGGAACCAATATTCAGTTGGCTGCACTACAAATTGGGAGAGCGTTCAAAATATATCGTATCATATAGAAATTTCATATTAGCATCGCAGCGATCAAAGTCCACAATTCACAACTATACATAGTATACATATATATATGTGGATTTTGGTGTGCCAATGTTTGTTGGCATCGAACGAGAGAGTGTTTGTATGTGTGTGTGTGTGTGTGTGTGTGTGCATATATCATACATGTATAGGTATATGTTTGTATGTAAGTCTTGGCATCTCATGCTTGATAAGCACTCTTTGGCACAGCTATAATAGCTTGAAGTTCTTTCAACCGGTTTGCCCACAAAAAGGAGATGAAAACAGAGTGCTTTTTCCTATGAAACTGATCGAAGCTGAGATATCCTGTATATGCAAAAATGTGCCAATGATTTGCACTACATATTCTCATATAAATGGTACCAAAGAAGATATGTTCAAGAGGAAAACAAGAGAGGATTGAAGTGTTGATATACCCAGTATATTCTTTACATTTTAAATATTATTGTCAAATTAAGAAATGCTTTTTTGAGGAAGAGAAAAGAAGGGCTTTTTGATACTCTGTTTATAAAACAAAATTTTAAATAAAATACTACATTACTTTAACTATTTATAATTGTTATTTATGGATTTAAGACCAATATCAAGTGAATTGAACTTTTCAGGAAAATTTTAAACACTTTACTCCTGATTTCATAGTACATTATGTTAAACACTTACAATACCACACAAAAAAGGCGAGCTCAACTTTCAGTTCATCTTTCTATGTTGCTTCCTTAAAATTCTCAACTGGTTCTAGCAGCACAACATAGTAGACAGAACAAGCTTGAATCGTTGGGGGTAAGCTAGCTCAAATGGTACATGTTATTGGAAGATTGGCATCTCCTCAAGCTGTATACTATTTTATTATTATTATTATTATATTATACATATATAATATATTATTATTATATTATACATATTCTGAATAGTAAATATAAATTATTCTAAATTTTGCATACTATTCATTGTCAAATTAAGTCAGCAACAACTGAGTTGCTATTTTCAAGAAAATAATAGAGAAGAACAGAGTGCTGAGATACCCTGTTTATAAATTGATCTTATATATACACTCTTCCAACTATTTATAGTTGTCAAATTAAGTCAAGAACAAAAAAAATGCCCTTCTCGAGAAGAAGATAAAACTGTACAAAGTTAAGATACACTGTATTTAAAATAAACTTGTAGGGCATTTATTCAACTATTTATTATGGTCAAAGCAAATCAACATAAAAATGTTACATATATCTGCAGGAGCATACCCCATTTTGACAACTTATGTTTGCCGGGTATATCAAGATATAATTTTATTGAAATTAATACGAATTCAAATCTCTATAGACCTCTTTACAGTTATTGTGTTTGACCACAAACATTTGAATAGCAATAGAAAACTGAGAATCGAAGAGAACTGACTTTTCAACCGCCTGTTGTTGTTGTAGTTCTAGTTGTTGTAATGAATACAAAAGTTGCCGTTATCTGCGGTGGCACTTGAGAGTTTTCTGTGGGGCAAAAGAATTTTTTGAGATAAATGTTTGCTCTATATCTACATAATATGCATAAATTTATTTAAGGTTAACTAAAAGTAAAAAAAAATATAGGTATTAAATATGATTTTATTTTAACAAAGTTTACAAATTAATTTTAAAATATTAGGAACAAATTAATATAATCCTAATATATTAAAATACTTGAAGTATTTTATATTTATATTTATTTCTTTATTTAACATTAACAATATATTTATTTAACATGACAAAATCATTGAATAATTCAAATAAAATTTTAAAATAAATATTAAAATAATATGAATTTATAACAATAAAATTTGACAATTAAAATATAATTAAATTAGAAACTAAAATTATAAAAATAACAAAAAGCAAACAAATTAATATTAAATGAAATTAAATCGCTAGAATACTTGCAAGTTTTCTTTAATATTTTAAGAATATTAATTATCAAGTTTTTTGGAGGAATGTTTTTGGAAATATAAACATTAAAGACTGGAGTAAATAATTTAAATTACTTAAAACTAAAACAGCGAACAGAAACTTATTTAATAATTGAAAAATATAATTAAATTGAAAACTAAAATTATAAAAATAGCAAAAGGAAACAAATCTCTAGATAAATCCAAATAAAGTTTAAAATCTTGTTTATGACATCGAGAAATAATTTACATACAATATTTGCCAGGTTTTTTTTTGGAACAACTATCAAGTTTGCTGGGGTTAATATAAATATTAGAGAAACGAGAAATCATCCCACACATGATTGAGTACTTATAAGGCATTAACTCCAAGCTTGCCCTTGAATAAAAATAAAGTAAGTTATTCCATAGTTAATCGTCTTATAAGCGAGTCTCTTTCTTTGACCATATCATCTGTTTTTTTTGGCCAATACTTGTCTGGCACAATCGAATACATTTTTCATTAAAAACCGGTTGATTCATCGAAGCATCTGGAACTTTATTTTTTTTTTTTGCATTTCTTGGATTTTGTTTTGTTTATGCTTTCATTAAACTTAATATCTTTGACTCAATTTCATATTTTTCGCACATTAATTTGGCGGCCTTCGTTTTTTTTTTTCTTCCTCTGCCCCTAAATTATGTATTTCTTTTGCAGAGTAAAATTAGGCAGGTTTTTGGTAGGTATTATGCAAGTCCATTATACGAAAGATAAAAAGTTTCTCCTCATCCTAGAATGTCAGCATAAAATGTTCATGACTCTTTTGTTATTTCAAGTGAAACTTTCCCACTACCAAAAAAAAAAATCGCAATTTTGATCGAATGTGTCAACAGTTATGCGCATAAGTATGTATACCAAAAGGGCGGACTGGTCGAACTTTTAAAGTCGGTCTCGGTCTCGGTCTTGGAATATGAGGGTCGTGTATTCGGTACGCTACTTGCGTTTTCGTTACAACATCAGCAAAAATATAAAAAAAAAGTGACAATGCGACTTAAATGAAAGACAAAATAATAATAAATAAATAAATAATTTAAGCGAATCGAACAACGAACCATCGTTGATCGTTGATCGTTGATCGTTCATCGTTCCGATCGATCCACCAATTCAACGGACGTTGCCTTTATATTTCACTTTTGAAAACGTTTGGAATGCCAAGTATTTAACCACATTTTTGGCTGCAAGTCTGTTTCGTGGTCTGCTCCAATCCAACTTGGCCCAGTCACGCACCTGAGCAGTTTTTTGGGCGTTGAGCTACTTTTGGCCGCCGTTTTGTGGTGTCTGCGCTTTTTGTTATTCGCGCTTACTTTGCGGCCTCTTTCTGCCACAAGAGGAGAGATGAGTAAATATGCAGAAAATCATTGTGTGATCGCGTATACATATAAATTTACTGGGTAGTTTGAGTTTTTTTTTTTATTGTGGATCAAACAGGTTGATGGATAACTAATTTATTTAAACACATATTTTTATATCCTATTATTATCTTGCCAAACTCACAGTTTGTGTATTAAGAAGTGTGTTATACATACATCAATTAAGTATCTTAAATATGTGTCAAAAATTCAAGTTTTGTATGAAAAGCTTAAACTATTTTCTAGATATTTTTTTTATCTTAAATAAATGAAAACTTTTATCACAATTAAACAAAGAATTTGCATTATGTCTAAGTGGCTATTATACATCCTGAAGAATTTTGTTGTCAAATTGGATTACTATATCATATAGCTGTCATAGGAACGATCTATGCAAAAGATATTTTTTACATACAAATATTTTCTTATTTCAAATTAAAATATTATAAATAATTACTCAATATTTTCTTTTAAATCTTCTGGAAATTAAATATAATTATAATTTATTAAGTTTTCCAATAAGATTAATTATTAAAATTTGATGTGATTCTTTTTAATTTTACATTAAAAACTGAGATTAATACTTAATATTTTATCAATAAGAACAAGAAATAATTTCCATTAAAAATATAATATTTCTATTATATTTAGCGACCTTTTTACTTTGTGAATTATTTAATATTTTATTTTCATACTACAAATTAATATTGAAATTTATATTATGATGTCAAAATAAAACTTCAAATATTGTGATTTAAAATTTTTTATCATTATTTCATAACCTTTATATTTAAATCTTAAAAAAAAATGCTGAAGATATAAAATAAAACTCTTTCAGAATATGCCATAAAGAAATTATATATCTGGAATTTTCCCATTCATACAGATAGGTTTTATTTCTGGTTTTTGTTTGCGATCCATTGATTTTGAAAACTTTTAGCAAACATTTTAAGGCAAACAGCAATTACCTTCTAAATGTACATTTATATAATTATCTATCCATACTCCGATCCACACAACAGTTCAGTACAGAGTTCATGCACTCTCTCAATTTGTTTACACTATAAATATGCAGCTAATGTGTGAATTTTGCAAATCTACAAAAGAAAGTGTCTAAAATGTGACTCTGTGACTTTGAACTTAACTTTATTGTGTAAATAAAATAAGTATTTATTCACGTGTATTCGAATAACGAGTCACGGTCACCTTGTGGATTGCTCATCACTAGCGAAATCGCTTGTGAACTCATTTTCTTGCGCTAATTTCGAGCGCATCAAAAATTAATTGACTTTGTTGATTTTTTTTTTTTTTTTCTTAGTATTTTACATGTAAATGCATGTGTGTGTGTGTGTGTTGGATGTGCAGGTGTTGTTTCTTATCGACCTCCATATGTGTGCCCAACTCATTCATAAATAAAACGTCGGCAAATTGTTCATTCGTTCATTCGTTCGTTCGTTTGGCCGCCTTTTCAACATCATTCACAATAGCCGCAATGGCATCCACATGCTGCGAGTATCTTCCCTATGGTCCACAAAATGAGGCTTGTGAGTACGCCATTTTGTTTGCGTTTGAAATCAGCGCCATCTAGCGCTAATAAGTCGTACACTGCTGCTGCTTCTGTTGTTGCTTCTGTTTCTGTTAATGTTAATGCACGATTTGTGCAATATAATTTCGCACTTGCCTCCAAATAGTTCAACACACCATATTTATTTATTTATTTTTGACTTTGACCCGCTTCGCGTGCCATTTTTTAATTGTTTGTCATTTACAAGTGGGCGTAAAACACACGCACAACTAGAAAAAAACGTTTATCTTTCGATAAGGCCGACAATTGGATACCCTTGTGGAACCCTATCAAATTTAAAAACTTCTCTTTACACTAAAATTTATAAAAACGCCTTCTTAAGTCAAAAATATCCATATCTTATAGATGATTTTAAAAGAAAACAATTTTTAGATCAAAAACAAAAAAAAAGAGTGGTTTTTTCCTTATTTTGTTACTATTTTTAAGAACAGACGATTTTTCTAAGTTTTTATATTAAAAATCTTATTTTGACTCCCTTTTTTTTAACAATGTGAATAACTTTTGTCTTTGGAAAACTATTTGTATTAAATTTTGTTAAAATCAGGGCGGAAAGCCTTCAAAATTTTCAAGACTGGTTGGTTCTGGGGTTCAAGCCATAGAGCAAGACTACGGTTTGGTTAGTGAACCGGTTCCAATAACTCCTCAACCCACGAATTATTTTGATATTTTTTCATGATTATTTAAGCGTTTAAGAATTCCTACAATTAAAATTACTTTATAAAAACTCGAACTTAATAATCTTATGATTTGATTACGATATAATGAATTGATTATTATTTTTTTACATTATACAAATCAAGAAGAATATTCTTCGAGTTTTGATTATAAAATACCTTAAAAATAAACTAGATTTTCATAGAAAAAGAAATACAATTTTAAACAAATAGTTTCTATTGACAGCTACTATATGATTATCTAAAATACAAAAATATCTCAGGGAACAACACGCACAAATATATAGAATTGTTGCGAGTGTACTCGACCAGCAAATACCCTGTAGACTATTTATTTGACCCCATTTTCATTACATTTATTGTTCAAAATTCAAAGTTCAACTTATTGACCCCAAAAATCACTTGTCCGTTGCCCCAATTTGTGGCACATTGCCACATTTGCCTTAATTACCCCATAAAAAATGTCAGACTAACGCCTTGGGCGTGTTTGTTTGTTTCTAAACATTATTGATTGATTACTTGTTTAGTACGTGTACTTAATTTAGTACACATATTGATTGTTTTCTGTGTAATGTTATCAACTACTTAGTAAATACTTAGGAATATAGCTGATTAATTACACTTCAAATTGACGTTAGTTCTTGAACTTTAGATATTTGATTATGGAAATATAGATATAGATATAGATTGTTCGACACTCGACGCTTTAACAATTGCGTGTTAACTAAAACTGACTCTTGAAAGGCTTTATAATCAATTATGATATACAAATATACTTAACTGGAGAACTACAACCCCAAACAATTAATTAATATTCATTAGCATTAGCATTAGCATTGGCATTTGCATTTGCATTCTATGAAAGAACTGATTAAGTAATGAAAAGAAAGCAGCAGCAAACAATATTCTAAATTCTCATTTCCAGTTAGACAAGTCTTCGAACCTAGAATATTTCCGGGCAGTCGATGGAGTATTAAACAAATTAGGCCTCTCCCCGTCTGCAAGTAACGGTTTTAATACCCTGTTTGTATTGAATATTGCCAAAAATGGGTATTATAGTCATTTCTGTATTTATAAGCATTTCAAAAAAAAAAAAAAATGGATAAATAACTAAGATTAAAATTTAAGGAAAATACAGTTGGGATAAAAAGGAAGTAAAATATGTAAAATAAATCGAAAATAAGAAAAACATAAAGAGTGCAAAAATGAGGAAAAAGAATCTAGTTCATTCATAATATAAATTTTATTTCATTGAATTAACTTAACTTAACTTAAATAAATTATTATAGAAAAAAGATGTTCATATTATTATCTCTTATTGATTTTTTTTCAAATTGTTTTATAGAAAAATAGTCATCTTTTGATTAATCCAATAATACGAATTGATAAATATATTGTTGGATTTATTTTACCCTGTGCCCATTAAAAATGGGCAAAAGCGGTATAATGAATTTGTGTGAATGTATGTAACAGGCAGAAGGAAGCATCTTCGACCCTGTAAAGTATATATATTCTGAATCGGTATCAATAGCCAAGTCGATTGACACCTGTCCGTCTGTCCGTCCGTCCATCTGTATGAACGCGTGGATCTCAGCAATAATATGAGCTAGAGACTTTAAATTTGGAATGTAGGTTCCTGAATACCATACGCTGATCAAGTTTATTTTAAATTATAGATATTAAGTCCCGTTTGTTTTAAAATTAGAAAAATCACCATAACATAAGCAATGTTAAAGCTAGAGACTTGAGATTTGGCACACATGATAAATGCTTGGGCTTAATGTGTCCTGAATATTAATTAATTAATTAATTATCTTATTTTTGTAATTTTTCTAATTTTAACTTTTCAAATTTAATTTTTTTCCCATAACTGGTTTTTTAATTTTCTAATTATATTTTACCTAGCTTTTGGTTTTCTAAGTTTTTATGTTTTGTACCTTTAATTAATTTAGTGTGTCTAAATGTGTGTAAATAAATTTTAGGACATTTCTCTGTCTGACTACAGGGTATCGCTCAGTCGTACACATTCGATTAGAGCAATTTTCACTTGATGTTTCTGTTTCTACATTTCAAAACGAGTTCAACTCTCTTCACCTCTCTTTCTCTGTCAGACATAACATAACTGTGCTTTCTTGCATTCTGTCTGCTCTCTTCGTTTGTGGACTTTGTTCGCTACTTTTGCGGGACTTGTTGTTGCTGCTTTTATTTTTCGCACACCTGTTGCTGCATGTGGCACAGTTAACAAGCTGTAATCCACAGAAATATACATACATACATATTTCTATATATGTACAGGAGAGTACTTATATATATATACATACATAGTATGTACATATGTATGTACGCACAGTCAGATGCCGGAAAGCGAAAGTGATTTGGCTGGCAGCTCTGAAATAGCCTCAAACGCTGAGCTGGCCAAAACGAAGGCTTAGACAAATGGCCAACAACGACGCGGCAGTTACATCAACAGTCAACATTGCCGCAGAAGATAGACAGACTTGCCACAAATGCTTCAATTCACAGACACACACAAATACACAGAGAAACAAACATACATTGTATTTGTGTAGATTTTTATACTCTTGCAGAGAGTATTTTAAGTTTGTCACTAAATGTGTAAGGCATTAAAAGTAGGCAAAATGTTATTATATCCTCTTTCCACTGCACAGCATATTCAATACGCTGAACTAATACTTTTTAGTTAGTAATTAAATACATAAATCAAGAAATTAATAATTAATAATAATATTTAATATATCACATTGAACTTTTGGTTTATTAAAATATTTAAATCAATCTAATTAATTATTATATGCAAATAAAATGTACAGTGCTCTGCAAGTGTATACAATCTTCAGTGTTGCAAAGTAACAGCTTTTCTTTCATGCTTTTCTTCTTCTCTTTCGAGTTGTTGCTTTTGCAATGCAAGCACGACTCAGCAAATAAATACAGGGAACTAAACTGACCACAACTTTTGCAGCCTTGTCGGCAGCAGCAGCGTCTCAGTTGTATTTTTGGCACGCTGGCCAACGGTTCAACTAAGCGGTTCGTCTGCGCCGTTGGCTCTCGCAAAAGCTGCTTTGCTGCGTCTCTTCGATAAGCTGTGAATAAACAAAAAAAATTCGATAAACGGTCAGTTACACTTGCAGGCGTCATTTTATTTATCGAAGGGCGTGCGGTCACACTCATTTGTGCGCGTGCGTTCTCTCTTCGCCATACTCGTAGTTATCTGTGCTCACTCTCTGCTATCCGTTCTCTCGTTGGAGCATGATTCACCGTTAAGCTGTGTAATCGTTTTGCTCGTGCGCGCATTGATCGAGTCGGTCGCGGCGACCATCGTCTCGTCACGTTATTGTTGTTGCTGTTGCTGTAATCGCTGCTGGTCGTTGGTCGTTGGTCGCTGACTCTGTCGCAGTCGCTGTCTCTGCTGCTGCCTGATAAGGTTCACAGGCGCATCCAGCGAATCGTCAGTTGGCTGAAAAGCGCGCAAGGCAAAGCATCGCGTCAAACGAATCGGAAAACGTTAACAAAATCGTCAACTTGTCTGTCGTCGGTGTGTGTTTGTATGTGTGCGCGCATGTGCGTGTGTGTGTGGCCAATGTTGCTGTGATTATCTAATCGTCATAAACACAACAAAATACATAATTACGCCAAAAATAATAGTCATTTTTGCAGTCTACAAGAAAAGCGAAAAACTTTCTCAACAATAAAAATAAACAAAACGTAAATAAAACAAATAATTTAATAAGAAATAATAATAGTATATTAAGCAAAAACAATCGCAGCACTTTTAATTATTGCTATTATTTAAATTAACTACAATATATTTATTATATCTTAATAAGACTAGTTAAATGTAGTAAAAGGGCTAAAAATATAACGAAAAAATACAATAAAAAATAAATATAATACTAAATAATGCATTTAAAACAAATAAAAAAACATAAATGCTTTATAATTGTTTTAATTTTCAAACAAATTATATGCAATGATATAAAAGTATAACGATTAAATAAAAAAGTAAAAATACCATAATAATAAAATAAATAATTAAAAAAATATATATATGTATATATAAATGTAATTAAAATAATAAATATAAATAAATAAAAATATATATTAAATATACATAAGTAAAAAGTAAAGTAATAAATATAAATCAAATAATAAATAATGAATTTATATAAAATACAAAATATAAAGCAATTTATGACTAAAAATAAAACAATAAATGATAAATTCAAATAAAATAATAAATATAAAAATAAATTAATTAATATAAATTAAGTAATAAATGATGAATATACATATAATAATAAATAGTAAACATTTATAAAATATTAAATATAAGTAAAAACGTAAATAAAATAAGAAATAAATACAAATATAATAAATACAAATATAATATATATACAAATATGATATATATACAAAAAATATATATAAATGTAAATAAAATAATTAAAAAGTCTGAAATATTCAAAACGAACTTTGTAAGCAGTTTGTAACTATTGTAAATAAACTCTTTTTGAAGAAGTAAAATAAAAAATGAAAACTTGTAACTAAATAAGTGTCACTCGCTCTAAATCTTCTCGTCTCTTTCGTTCCCTCGCTCTAAATCTTCTCGTCTCTTTCATTCCCTCGCTCGTCTGTCTCTCGCTTGTTGTTTATGTATACGAAATTCGCATTGTATAATCGCACCAAGTGCGCAAACGTGATTCGCCTGCTAAAGCCATAAATAGATTAGGGCCGAAAGCCCGAAAATGCTATAACTCCCCATCTGGTATTACCTGATATTCTCTTAAGTGTGCCATTGCCAGGTGCCAATTGTTAGTCACCTTTCGTGTTATCAGTTACCAAATCCAATCGACATTCGACAAAAAGAAAAAAACCCAAGAAACAGCAACAACAACAAAAAAGAAGGGAAATCATATAATTATTATTAGACATGTGTCTTAGAAGGGGGGGAGAGGGGCGTCGAATGGAGAAGGGAGCGTGGTCTGGTAATTGGCATTGATAGGGGCTGATTATGGTCAATTATAGAGGGCGCTTGCTTCAAGGAAATAAACTTTTTCTTTCTAGCCGATTGGAATTTCTTTATCTTTACTGTTGAGTCAGTTTTGCAGGTGAAGCCAATATTTTCATTATAATATTTTCTGAGCTATACTAGATTAGTCAAATCTTATCTGGAAATATCTTTATGCTCTCGTTAGGCGTCTGTGTTTTATGACTCAAGTGTTAAATGCTTGAGTGCGTCATCTTGTTGCAACTGCCACTTAAACACGCCCCTCTTCAAATACGCTAGCAGTGGGTATTCGAATTTGGTGCAGACCCAATAAATCGATATATATGATATTAATTTTAAAGCTATCTTGATTAAACATATGTTTTTGTAAATGACCGAATAGGATTACTAAGTATATCATATAGTTGTCATAGAAAGGATTGGTTGAATTTCAAGCTTTTGTATGGGAAAACTTTGTTGTTTCTGCAGATATCTTAAGCAAACTCACAGATTGTGTTTAAATTATTGTCTTATGCATTCTGATGAAATTTGGTTAAAATCGGACTACTATATCTTATATTTGTCATTAAAAAGATCGGTTAAAAATCTAAATTTAGTAAGAAAATCTATCTATCTCTCTTGATATCTTAAAAAAAAGTCACAGATTGTGTTTAATTCATTGTCTTATACATCCTGATTCAATTTAGTTAAAATCGGACTAATATATCTTATAGTTGTCATAGAAAAAACGGTTAAAAATCAATATTTAGTATAAAAAACTATGTTGTTTCTTGAAAAAACTAAAGCAAACTCATAGATTGTGTTTAAATTATTGTCTTATGCATTCTGATGAAATTTGATTAAAATCGGACTACTATATCATATAGTTGTTATAGAAAATATCGGTTGAAAATCAACATTTAGTATGAAAAACGGTGTTGTTCCTTGAGATATCACAAGTAAACTCACAGATTCTGTATTTGATAAAGTCTTATACATCCTGAAAGAATTTAATTAAAATCGGACTACTATATCTTATAGTTGTCATAGAAAAGATCAGTTAAAAATCAGTTTTTAATAAGAGATATATTGAAAACAAACTCACAAATGTTTTATTTGATAATGTCTTATACATGCTTACCAAATTTTTATTAAAATCGGTTTATTTTATCATATAACTGACATTGGTAGAATCGATTTAAAATTGAATTTTGTATACAAATCTTTTTCGCTTTTTAAGATACTTAAATGAAATTAAATAAAACCTTTGTAAATAGGATTATTTGGTTATTTAATCGATTTAAAATGGAATTTTGTATACAAATCCTTTTTGATTTTTAAGATACTTAAATAAAATTAAATAAAACCTTTTTAAATAGGATTATTTGGTTATTTAATCGATTTAAATTGGAATTTTGTATACAAATCCTTTTTGATTTTTAAGATACTTAAATAAAACCTTTTTTAATAGGATTATTTGATTATTTTATACCATATCTTTTCTTCAATTCTCGCCAATCTGCAAGTGTATTAAATCTTCGGCGTGCCTTTATTCGTTATATTTATTTTTTATTTGTGACATTCTCGCGCGCATTATGCATCGATTTTGCGCTCAATTAAGTTTTCTAAGCGAGCGATTATATCCGATAAGAGCGACATCAAAAACAAAAACACACACTCGAAACAATGGAACGCATAACCTACTAAATTCTCCCCCCCCCATCTCCTTCACTTATTACCTCCCTTGCCACTTTGCGATTAAATCAAATAAACTTGTAACTAAGTATGTGAAAACGTTGTGTGTGTGTGTTTTGAGTTGTTGTGGGCGTTTTGTGTCTGCTCCAATTAATATGAGAAAATGCAACAACAACAACAACAGCAATAACTGCATGTTAACATTTGCGTGTGCAACCTGCAACTTATTGTTGTTGTTGCTGCTGTTGTTGCCTCACCTTCCGCAACACCTGCTGCTCTTATTAGATGGCCAATCTGTTGCCTCTCTCTCTCTCTCGATCTTCTTCCCTCTACACACAGCCGGAAGCAACAGGCGTCAGTTTGAGAGTGGGTTGGGTAGGGGAGGAGAGTTCTCTTGTTGCATGCCTCATTGATTGTTTACTTGGGCGACGCAAACAATGACGATGACGCCGCGTACGGTGACACAGCATTAAAAGAAAACAAAAGCAGATAAAAATGTGCAAAAATAAAACAAAAGGCAATTAACTAGTCAAGAGAGTGCTCGACTATGCAATACCCTAGATGTAATAGTTTCAAAATCTAAAAAGAATTTACTTAATTTCTTTTAAATCTTAAAGTTGATAAAGTTGACCATTAAACCATAAATAAATAAAGACCACTTCAAGAAAATATTTATTTAGTGACCCATTCAAATCTAAAATAGTTTTATTAACTATCAAAAGGTCCAATAAAATACTACATATATTATATTCCATATTCTGTGTTTCAAGAATATGAAATTATATATTCATACATCGCATGTTTTCTTTAAATTTATATATAAATTTATATAATTTATATAAATTTTGTCAACCGTTTTTAATTGACAGTAAATTCATAAATAAATAAAGACTACTTAAGGAAAATATTTATTTGGTTAGTCATTCAAATAGAAAAAATTTGATAAAGTATCAAAAAGTCCGCTAAAATATACTATATATTTGATATTCCATATTTAGTGTGTCAAGAATATGATATTATAATCTTACTTCGATGTACAATTTTGAAAAAAAGTGATAGAATATATTAGTGAATAATAAATGTGTCCAAATTCGTAAATTCAACTTTATAAACATTAGTAACTTTAGCAAAAATGAATGTGTTAATTGTACGACTACTAAATTGCTTCAGCAACTAGAATTCATCTTTTTATGTTCCATTAAAATTACAATTTTAATTGTTCATTTAAAATCGTATTCTCTAATGTTATTTTAGAAATGTTCCAATAATTTCTTGTCAACTGCTTTTAGTCGATGTCAAATAAATAAATATCTATGTTTTATAAAGTTGCAATGGTTAAATTTATCCCAAAATTGTCGATTTTTTTTTATAAACAATTTTAATATCAAAAAAAGCAGAAGAAATAATTTCCATTAGAAATGAAATATTTCTGCTATATTTAGCGACCTTTTTTTTTACCCAATTTTAATATCATTTAAAATGTTTTAATACATTTTGAACTCTAAGAACTTTATCAAAATATAAACGATTTTGTTTCTTGTTTTCACTCCTTTTGAATTTTTTTTGGTCATTTGTGAGCTGTACAATATTACAAAAAATTTAGATAAGTGACAGCTCGACTGGGAATACCCTCCAATTAGTATTATCAAGATAATTAATAATCAATAAATTTTAAAAGAATTATATGTTTTTTAGCATATATTACACATACAATATATTCATCTCTACATATCTATTAACTTTCGCTTAGTTCGTGTGCTTACACCATATTAATCAGATTAATTTATTACTGTAGGGTATATACAAGTACACATGTGGCATACACCACTCCCTTCAATCCGCGCCCATTTCGTGTCCGCCTGTTTGCCAATTTTTATTTGCTCCACTTTGAGTTTGTAATTCTTCTCGTGGGCTTATTATGTAAGCTAAATGGAGTTGTAGTTGTAGTAGTTGTTGTTGCTGTTGTTGTTTGTTGTCGTTGTCGTCGTGTGCAGTTGTTGTACAAGTTGTTACTGCGATTTACGATGCCACAACTCACGGCATGTTTGTTTACCTTGACAGTTCGTATTGAAAAAAAAGAGAGAAACGAACTGTGACGCCTCCGAATCATCGTTGGCCGTGCCCATCAATTCCGCATTTCGTCAACATTTCATAATTTTCATTTTCAAGACCCTGTAATTAAATAAAAAACAAAGGGTCTATTAGTTTTGTCAAAGGGCAAAAAGTGCGTAAACGACAGACAGAAGGAGCTCTAAAGTATATAAATTCTTGATAGGCATTAACAAACGAATACACGTACTACATTGCATTTTTAGCTTAGATCACGCGTGGTAGGGAAATCGCATTTTGGGCACCACTTAACTAAGAGATACCTAACTTGATAATGATAAAAACTAATTAGAGGATTGGGTTTTAAGGAAATAGCATACAGAATATTTAAATTTGTATTTATAATATTAACTTGAAATTATTTATTACAATAAATGTTTATTATATTAACTAGTCGGAAAGGCTGCAGTAAAAGTCGACTATGAGAGACCCTTTACTTATTCTTCAAAAAGGAAATAATAGTCACAAACAATAGCCGAGTTGATAGAGCCATGTGTGTCTGTCTGTCTGTCTGTCCGTCCGTCTGTCTGCCCGTCTGTCCGTACGTTTCAACAAAAGGATCTAAGAGATGATAAGAGCTAGAAGCTTGAACTTGGTCTCCTTGCACTGGTAATATTTGAAGGCAGATCAAGTTAATCTTTAAGTTTGGATGCCACGCCCCCTTTGCCCATAAATCAAGAAAAAGGTCATAACAAAAGCAGTTTTGTAGCTAGAGACTTGAAATTTGGCACACATGATGAATATTTTGGTATCGATGTGTTCAGAAAATCTCATAGTTATGCCACGCCCCCTTCACTCACTAATTTGGAAAATAATACGATTAACAAGATAATTACATCGGGGGAGAAATTGAGCGTAGTCCTGTACTGTCACAGGGTCTATTATGGTCGGGGTCTTGTTTTTATTAAGTAGGTACAGGGTCTTTCATAGTCGGGCTGTCTTGATTGCAGCCTTACCTACTAAAATGCAAAATATAATGACAATAAGAAAATTTATTGACTGTGGATGCTGTTGCCCACACACACACACACACACACACACACGCACACACAGCTCCGTTAGCCATAAAAGTTACCACTGACCCACACAACAACAGCAACAACAACAACAACTGCGACAAATTGCGACAACCGCTTGAAGTTGTGACTGAAACTGAGACTTGAACTACAACAACAACAATAACAAACGGTAATAAAATAAAAACGGCCCACAAAACTAGCGGCACATTTTTGTCAAACGAATCAAGGCGATTAAGCAAGAGGCGTCGCAGTCGACGTCGACGTCGCAGTCGCAGACGCAGTCGCCATCATGATCGTCAACGACAAAAGCAACGGCATTGCCAGTCATTGTTCATGACATTCAAAACAAACTTCAAGTGGTCACAACTCACGAGTACATTGCCTTTCAATTGCCATTAGACGAAGACGTAGACAGAGATAGCGATAGCGAGAGAGACAGAGATGGAGTTAGACGTGAATAGAGAGTGGATGTGATGAGTGTGAGGGGTGGGGGAAAGGGGAGGTACGTTGTCTGTGTCATGGGACTGTGGCAACTAAATGCGAGTACGAGTACTCGGAAGGCCGTCGAAACATGTGCGAATTTTGTGTAAGAGTGTGCGTGAGTGTGTGTGTGTGAGTGTTGTGTGTGTGTGTGTGAGTGTGTGTTTGTTTGTGCAACCAACGAATTCTAATGAATGTCACGTGTATTCACGACTTTTATCGAATCAAATTAAGTTAAACCGAAAATAGGTTTATTAATATGTGTAAATAAATAAGATCATTAATTACGAAATTTCTATAATTGTTACAACTGCATTAAATAAAAGTAAATAGAGTAAGTTAATTAATAAATAAAATAAATGAATTAATAAAATAAATAAAATGATTAAAATGAATAAAATAAATATAATTGATAAAAAATACAATTAAAAAATTAGATATATTAAATAAAACAAATAATATATATAAAATAAATAATATAAATAAAATAAATAATATAAAAAAAATAAATAAAAAATAGAATAAATAAAATTACTATATAAAAATAAAATAAATAACAAAAATAAAATAAATGAAGTAAATTATTTAAATAAAATGAAAACATAAAACTAATAAAATAAATGAGATCAAAAAATATAAAAAATAAATGAGAAAAATAAAATAAAAAAATATAGGAAATAAATACAATAATTAATATACAAAAAAATAACAAGAATAAAATAAATGAAGTAAATTAATCAAATAAAATGAATAAAAAAAATAATAAAATAAATGAGATAAAAAAATATAAAAAATACATAAGAAAATACATAAGAAAAAAATATTTAAAAAAAATACCATAGTTGAAATAAATTAAATAAATAAAAGAAATAAATTAATACATAAAGATCCAAGGGTTGTCAGTATTCGAGTGTTGTATTATTTATTTATTAATTTATATACATCAATTTATTTATTAATATGTAGATAAATAAATAAAGTAAATAATGCATAATTACAAGAGCTTTATTAAATAGAAGTTCACAACATGACTTTGAATTACCATGAATATAAAACTGTACAGAAATATAGGAAGTATAAGAAATATAAATATAATAAATGCTTTTCACTAGAATTCACATCTGATCTTTCCCGAATTTGTACTGCAAATGTACAAGTTTAAATAAAATATACATATTTGTAGCAGCCCAGAAAATAATAGTACAATATTTATTTGCATTTTTGTGGAAAAGTCTTTTTCTACAAATTAGCAAAAGTAAATTTCGGGGGTTCCTTTTTTTTTACAAGCTTTGATTTGTTTTTAAAAGTCAAATTAATTGTGGAGAGATTTAATTCAAGCTAAAATTGACTGCATTTAATTAAATTTATTTTTAAATTGAATAATAAAGTAATAAAATACGTTTTAAATAAAGTTGTTGACTGTACAAAATAGATAGCAATAAATAAAATTTGTATTGGTATTTAAAATAAATTTAAAATAGCCGACAAATTAGAAAGTTGCTGGTAGAATAAAAAGACAATTTTAGTTACTAATTAAATAGGTAATTATTTATTTATATTTGATTTGTGGTTTTAGTGGATCTTCCTACTCCTTTTTTCTACAATTGTGCAGTTAGTATTAGTTTTATAATACTACTATTTTTATAAGTTTCCTAGTCACTTTTACTACTTTCTGCTATAATATTATGCTACACATTCTTAGTTACTACTTCAACTTTGTGCTATAGTATTCTACTACTATTAAGAAACTTTCTTATATATATATACTTTTACTACTTTTTAGTCGATATACTCCTTTTTTTTCTATTTAATTTAAATTAGCTAGTAATTCTACTGCATTTTTGTTCTCACTTTTAATTTTTTGCAATTATAGTATTCTATTTACTATCATTGTTGAATACAAAGTACTTGTAATGAGTAAAGTCCTTCATAAATTACATATCTAATTAGAAATGTACAATGCCCTCGGCATGGGGTTTTTCATTAATGAACACAGGGGCCTTTGGAATTTGAACTGGAATTGGAATTGGAATTTGAATTCAAATGCCACCCACTAAATGAGCTGAGGTCACAGCTTCCGCCTGGTGTGGTGTTCACTGTACAGAGTGCAGTCTTATGCATTACGCTATGCATTTTCTAAAATTGAATTCCGTATAAACACTGTGATTAGCAGCAATAAAATCGCTTTAACGTATATACTTGTACTTACTTTCAGTTTGTGATTAAGCAGGTGTTGTTTGCGAATTTGCATAAATTATATTTCAATTATCTTCAGATTGTTCCGTATTATATTGTAATTAACATGAAGGGGACTTACAAGAATACTTTTCAGCAGAGATAATAAATAATTGCATAAAATTATGTGAATAAATGGGAAAATGTTGGATGTACCAGTTTTTTTGATGAAGTCTCGTGGAAAAAAGTATAAACTTTTATTTTAAATTTTAATTATAACAGTGATAAGTTTTGATCTACTTTATAAAAATATAACATTTCAATATTTATTTAGAAATCATAGATTATAATACATTTTAAAATAAATGCTCGCTATTTCTTGGAATTTTTATAACGACAATTTTATTATAAATCGTTTTTATTTTATAATTTATATAATAAACATTATAACCATTACTTTGAACTTTTTCTAGATTTTTAAGATTAGTATTAAGAGTTCTACCTTAAAGTTGGCGTTGAGACTCGACAGTTTCAAATAGTTTGAAACCCTTTTTATTTAAACTCATCTTAAATCTAAATGTCTTTTAATTATGTTCAACAATTTATTTTATATTTTTTGCAGTTATTTCCAAAATCACCACACCAAATAAATTAACAACAACACCTCTACAAAATGGATGTCCTCATGCACGATGCGTTACACTGGTATAGAGACCTGATGGACAATAAAAGCGGTAAGCAGTTGACATACTTACTATATATTCTCTCTTTTAACTCTAAATTTATTCAATATTTTATTCTTATCCAACACAGATCCGCGTGTTAACAATATGTTTCTGCTTTCCTCGCCGCTTCCCACACTCGGCATGTGCCTGTTTTATGCGTACTTCAGCAAATCCCTTGGACCCAGACTTATGGCAAATCGCAAGCCGATGGATCTGCGCAAGGTTTTAGTCTACTATAATGCAATACAGACCATATTCAGTGCGTGGATTTTCTATGAGGTAATTAACGTGATTCAAATTTAACCTGTCCAATTATTTGATATTCTATTGTTTTTGCAGTACTTAATGAGCGGCTGGTGGGGTCACTATAGTTTCAAATGTCAACCCGTCGACTTTAGCAACAGTCCAATGGCCATGCGTGTAAGTTTCTAATGGAAAACATTAAAACTCAAATTGGGAAAATATGCTGAAAGCTGTAGCAATTATTCTTCAACACAATGTTGAAATTTGATATTGAAATTGAAAGAGTTTGATAGTTTTAAGTTGGAAATATGATTGAAAAACTTCTTCAACTCATCAGTTTTTAACTCATATTAAAATTAAGATATTTAAAGAAATTTCTCTATAATGTAATTGTTCTTCAACTTTTTCATTTTAAATTGATTTTCAAGGGTGAGCAAATAGGAAAATATTTGGTAAACTTCTACAACTCATCAGCATAGTATATATATTTTTAAGGAAATTACTCTATAATGTTAAACTTTATAACAACTGTGGGAAAATGGTTGTAAATCATCTAATTATATACTCAGTTTGTTAGGAATAACTATAATCCTAAGTTTGGAAAATGTTGGAAAAACTGTTGGTACTATTCTTCGTCTCAGAGATTTAAGTCCGAGCAAAACTGAAAGTAATTTTCAAGGTTGTGAAATGGAAGAGTTTAATTTATATAATGAAAAATGGAATTTGTTTGGAGAAACACTTCGTTATCTGTTGTTTTCTTTTGAGTTTTTAACTCACTTTATAAAAGCTCTTTTCAGAGGACCACTTTTTCACCGACACTTTTTCACCGACACTTTTTCACCGACACTTGTTTACCGACACTTGTTTACCGACACTTGTTATCGACACTTGTTATCGACACTTTTTTACCGACACTTTTTCTTACCGACATTTTAAGTAGAAGTAGTCAGTTGTCGACCGACACAAATACCCAATAGAAAAATATAACATGTTCTAACTCCTTTTCCTCCTTTCTGTACATTCTCAGATGGTCAATATTTGCTGGTGGTACTACATATCCAAATTTACAGAATTCTTTGACACGCTCTTCTTCATTCTGCGCAAAAAGAACGAGCACGTATCGACGTTGCATGTCATACATCACGGTTGCATGCCCTTCTCAGTCTGGATGGGCCTGAAGTTTGCACCAGGTGCGTAGTAGTAGTGTATTATACAATTAATTAAATCCTTATTAACATGCAAAATTATGCTAATTTATTTAAAAAATCAATTACAGGCGGACACAGCACATTCTTTGCCCTGCTCAACTCGTTTGTACACATTGTAATGTATTTCTATTATATGATTGCTGCCATGGGACCAAAGTATCAGAAGTTCATTTGGTGGAAGAAATATCTGACCACCTTCCAAATGGTAAATAAGATATTTAAGTATTAGAATATCAGTAAGCGCAAATAAGAAAATTTAAACCTTAAGAAACTTAACTGAATGAGAAAATTTCAAGTATATTTCATGTTAAATGGGGTTACTTTTGTAAATTGAATACATTTCTTATTGTTAATCTTATTCTGTGTTTAAATATATATATACATATATTTTAAATCTTAGTTATTAATGTAAAGTTCTAAATAATATTTAAATTTGAATGTTTGTTTTTGAAATTATAGCATAATTCTCAAAAAAATCAGTTACAGTTTATTAATTATTTCTTGATCTCTTTCTCTCTCTCTCATTTTTTTACAGGTGCAATTTGTGGCCATATTCACGCATCAGTTTCAACTGCTATTCCGCGAATGCGATTATCCGCAGGGCTTTATGGTCTGGATTGGACTGCATGGCGTTATGTTCCTATTTCTGTTCTCCGACTTCTACAAAGCCAAATATCTCAATGCGCAGCGACGACGCCGCGAGGCGCTCAAGGCCAATGGACATGCCAATTCCAATGGTGTTCACACGAATGGCAAGGTCAAGCATTTGGACGGCGGCGATGCGTTGCCCGCGAATGGCAGCAATAAGGGAGCATGCATGGTGAGGCCAATGCCCCAACCCCCTCTTAGTTGCAAAAATATGTGGCTAAACATTTAGTAAATCAAGTAGCCCTTGAAAGTTATTAGCCGTGTCTAAACAAACAAGCAAATCGACGCCATGTGCTGCGTGTCGAGGCATATAAAAGTATATTTAGATACGTGTGTGTGTGTGTGTGTGTGTGTGTGTGTTTTTGTCTAGTTGTGTTGTATCAACTTAAAAATTCTAACTAGCTTAGTTAAGCAAACAAACAAACAAACAAACAGTGTGCAGCACTTGGAAACTCTTAACGGGGGACATTTCAATTAGCGTGAGCATGTGAAGCCGGATGCGAAGGCCCAATCAATCCATTAGATTTGAATGAGAAGACTCCATGCCGCCCCTACGCCATCGCCACGCCTCTGCCCCGTCTCACTTAGATCAATGAAACTCATATTTTGTTTTTCATAATTTAAAGTATCTTAGACTGGCAACTGTTGATAATTTTTAAAGAATTCATTGAGGAAATTTGATAGATTTTCTAAGTACAAATATTTATAGTATCTAAAGAAGGTTTCTTAGTCAGTAACTCTAAATAGATAAACAAATGCTAATGATCTATATTATATATATGATATTGATAATGATATATATATTATTTGTTTAAAAAAGAGTCTTTAGCGAACTCAATGTATACTTAATATACTTGCCAAAAGGCAAAGGGACTCAAGAGATAACAGGCTCTGTCGTCAGAACCACATTGCTGATTTACCCAACGATCTAAGCTCAGAATTCCCTTTTCGCAGCTAGAATCAGTTGAGAATTCTAAGAGAAGAAAACAGAGAGTTAAGTTAAAGACATAAAAATCTTCTAAGAAATTACAGAACTTTTCTTAGGGTTAAATAGTTCTTTTTTATATAGTTATTAATTCTAAAACATTTCTAATAAAAACATTTGCATTTGTTTCTTTTTGTTTTTTCAGCCCGTTTTGGAGGATGAATATGTGAAGAGTAACGGGCATGGGAATGTCTATGGGGATGGCTACTTCAAGGAGGGCGTATTATCGAGCAACGATGCCATCTTGAACCCGGACAGCAGTAGCTCTAGTCTGCATCAGCGCAAAGTCAAATAACTACTACTAAGGACAACTACGATGATATTCATTATGTTTACTTTAAGTGTTTAGCATGTAACCGAATCAGATGAACCTTGAGAGCAGAGAAATTCAGAAACAGAAACAGAAACTGACGTGAAGAAGAAAGGCAGCACAATAAGAATTAATATAATTTATAATATAAATATATATATATATATATATATATAAACACGTATATATATATATATATGTGTAGTATATGAAGGCATGCCAGTTTTGTTAGCGAGAGAAGAAGAAGAGCGAGCAACCGGAACCAGGGAATCATAACGCCCTCCACTACCAACAACAACAACAACAACAAGAAGAAGAACAAGAAATATAACAATACCACCACAAAAACATCATTAGCACAACTGAAGCCGAAACTGAATTCAAGTATAGATTAAGCACAAAATGAAAAACAGAAACAGAACTATAGCAAAAAATGCTGCATATAAATTTTTTATAAATATTATCTCGATATTGTATAATCCTTTACCAAAATTGTGGTGTCCACACGCACACGATTAAACTTTGTTAGATAAGAGACGTAAAATACACGAAACTAAATGTTTGACTTAGACCACGCGTGGTGGGGTATTCACATTTTGGGTACTACTTTGCTAAGAAATCTAAAAAAAAACAAAACAAAAACCCAAATCACAGCATAAACATATTTTTTGTAATAATATTTTCTAGGCTCAAAGTAAGCATTTCGTTTTTGGTTTGAATAGGGCATATTAACTAAACAGACACACACACACACATACCCTGTAATACACATAAACTAGGTGTAATCTTTTATATGGCAATTTTGGATAAACTAACGGAGACGTGTCAACCTAACGATAAATGATAAATGATAACATAAACAAACAAACAAACAAACATGCTCTTAAGCCTGCTTTAAACTTAAACGTTAAACTATTTGTAGCTTGTTTTTGTACTATATTGAGAGTGGAAGTGATGAAGAAAAATACTTGTATGTTTGTTGCAATATTTTGTAAAAGTCTAATAGTTAAAGAAAAAGAAACGTATTCTTATATACGTATACTTATCTAGTGCGTTGTTGTAGTTAGCTAGCCAATCAAACAGACACACAAACACACACAACATTAGTCTCGTAAGTGGTGCAAACAGCTGAAAGGAGCAGACAATCAATCAGTTTTCCTCCAAAAAAAGATCGAGGAGCAAAAACACAAAAAAAAACATTAACAAACAAAATTATGTTGACGTTTCACGTTTTTAGTATTACAATTAACGTTGTGGCGGCTTTTGTGCGTAGTTTTCTTTATTATTTTTTATTATTTGTTACTCTACTTTATTTTATTTGGGTTTGAAAATGTTAAATAATTTTTATCAACAAAGGATTTAAGAGTTAATTGTACTACTACTGTCTGTTAATCTGTGCATTGGTTTCTTTGTTAAGTTGTGGTTTAAGCTGACAAGTTCAAAACAAACATGAGTAAAAAAAAAAAGCTTATTAATTTATATTAAAGAAATATTATGAAATCAAAATGAACTCGTTTTTTACTTATTATACGTATTCACAAAAGGGAAACAAAATAAATGATCGTAATAACTTAACAGCACTTTATTGAATTATTTAACTTTAATTGCTATAATTTAAGTGTAAAACAAACAGAATTTATGCGTTAGAATTTCAATTTCCGCATTTTTAAAACTCAGACTGTCAAATAATGATCAGCATTTATTCGTTAACGAATTTTAAATAATGCATTCGTATGCGCAAGCATTTTAATTGATATAAATTAAATGTTTGATATTTTTAAACAAATATTTACAAGTTAGAAAATCAATTTCTGTCATTAAAAATCTCAGACTGGCAATTGTGAATCTCATTTTGTTCTTTAGCGTACTTAAACAGTTTATACAATTTTATTGGAATTTATTTCATCTGCAATAATCTAAAGTCTGACATTTTTTAAGCCAAATAATTAACCCAATTGTAAGTGAATGGGTTTTTTTTAGTCATTATTTGTGTTTCAGATATATGTTATTATTTTATTGTAAATTTTTTATATTTATTAAAATTTAACTGCAAATTTTCTTTACATTTGCCGCATTTGTGACTTTTGAATCTTCTTCAAATAAATTTATCTTTAAAATTCAGTTGCATAATTTTGGGCGCAGGTTTTAAATGATTATAAACTTAAGCTTTTGACTGAATCAACTTGGCTTTGAAATATTTAGCTACAAACAATATTTCAATGTATATTAAAATGTGCTAACACTTTATATAAAAATAAACAAGTATTATTTATAGTTCTTCATATTTTTAATTTAATTAATAAGTAATCAATTGATGACAAGTTTCCCGAAATTCAAAAATCTAGTATTGAGTGCAGACTCAAATACTGAAAACTGGGCTAAAATGCAACTGTTTAACGTAAGTAAGTCATAAACTTAAATTAAAGTTCACTTAGCATCCACTTTAGTAATTAACGATTAGACACCTTTGGAACTTATCGTACATATATACAGATGTCTAATAATGTTGATTTTACTGTTCACTACGTGCCTGTTTTATTAATTTCTAACCCGAAATGTCAAGTTTACACAGTGCTTACACAATTTGGAATACAATTACCCCCGGGTGCAATCAATTGTACTTTAAATTTAAGGATACCCCGCAGTGCAACGAGTGTCAACGAGGTTGACTCGCGGTCAATAGATAGGTGCAAACAAAGCAGTTAACACGCCAATACCAAGTCAATGAAATCAGAGTGAGAAAATATTGTTTATAGCCGTCGATGACGATTTCACACACAGTCCCCGACTGAGGGCAACAGGGAAAGCCCAAGTGTAAACTGGAATTGCAATAACTAACTTTGCACGTTGCACCGCAAAAACACAGTCCAAATGTCGATCGGGAGTAAACAATATTTGCTCTTAAACTATATTATATTATGATCAGCACAACAAAGATTTAATACCCTGTAGTTTTTTTTTTTTGTAAAGTAACACTAGTAACTATTTTCCAAAACAAATACAGCTATTATTAAACAACTTAGTGGGAGTAATTGAAAAAAAACCAAAAGATTTGTATACAAAAATGCAGTTTTCAATCGATAATGTAGTCAGATTTTTATTAAATTGTATTAGAATTTACAGGATATTATAAAATACACAATCTTTGAGTTTTCTTGAAATATCTAGGAGAACAACAAAACTCTTCATACTAAAAGTTGAGTATGATCGGTTTCTAAGGCAGCTATGTGTTAGAGAGGTCTGATTTTAAACAACTTTGTTAATGTTTTGCTTCGCTCGTTGAAATATATTCAGAATAACAAAGTTGATCAAATTAAATGTTTATTTTCAACCGCTCGAATGTATAGTATAAGACAAGTTTTCTTGAGTTTTCTTGATATACATATCTCCAAAACGAACAAAGTTTTTCATACTAAATCTTCATTTTTGACTGAAGTCTGCTATATGAAATACCAGTCAGATTTTATTAAAATGTTGTCAGAATGTATAAACTATATTTGTATTTTTAGTGTCGTTGAAGTATCTTTAGAAATAACCAAGTTTTTTATACTAAATGTTTATTTTCCAACGATCTTTGCTATATGATATGATAAGTAGTATATGATATAGTAATCCGATCCGTTTAAATCGGTTACATGAAATATCTGCAGCAAAAAAGATACAGTTTTATTAAGTTACCCTAAGATAAACCAATATAGCTTATATATACTATATTTACTCCATCACGCCTCCCTCCCACAATGCGTTACACATTTATGGACAAATCTAGAACACCCTCTCTGCAAGGGTATTATAAATATTTAGCGAAGGCTTTTTTGCCGCTTGGCTGGTCAAAAGTAAAGGAGCTTCAATTAAGTAAAAGTTAATAACAATACATTTGTTGGCTTAACATAAAAATTAACGATTACTTCAGCAACTAATAATATTGGCAAACCAAAGTTGGCACAACTGCCTTTTGATGGCTCTAATGCGCTGCTTGTTGACCGCCTGCTCTCTATCAGGCAAATATTTGACACCCTCCCTCCCCCTCTTGACCTTGATGAAGTGCAGTGTTCGCCTTTTGTTTGCGCAGTTTGCACAACCCAAAGAGGGTGGGGAGGGGAATTGGGGGGAACATTGCATTGTTCGTTGGTCGAGTGTCACTTGAAGTAAATTAGATAATCGTCTGGTTGACTTCTCGTTTGGCCTGTTGGCAACCGTAGTTGCAAGTCGTATTAACTTGGCTTGCCGCATGCGCCCAATGGACTTGACTAAACGTTAGTAGTAGAAAGAAACAGCTGCAGGCTAGCCTGCTAGCGACTGCAAGAGACCCTGTAAATATTCTGTAAAAACAGAGGAATTTAAAAATAGATGCATAAATTATACAAATATTCTTTAATAAAATTTATATACAATTGATATAAGATTTAATTCTCTAAAAATAGCAAATTCAAATTTGTAAATACTAAAAAAAATAATATTAAAATATATTATAATATTATTAATAATTAATTTAATATTTCTAATTAATTTATGATATATTGTTTAATTTTATAATTTTCTCTTATTTTATTTAGCTTGCTTATAGTTTTTAGATTAGTCTACTGTTGTAGACTAAATAATAAGATCCTTAGATTTTTTTTTAAATTAAGATATTATGTATAAGAATTTTGTATTTTGTCAGAACAATTACGTGACATACTGTATGTACTTCACCGAGTTAGCGTTGACCCCCTCCTTCTGACCCGCACTTTTAGGTACAGGGTCTAACTAACATGTCCACGTCGCTGTTCACTTGAACTTCAATCGGGTTGAGAACAGGAGCGCGCCCTCTATCGGAGCAATTAGTCTGTTTGCTCTCGCACATACCTTTAGGTAAAGTACAATTTATGCACTTACGAGGGCAGCTCTGCTGTGGATCGTAAGTTTGCACTTTGTCAGAAGCTTCTTTTTTTTCGCGCTGCGCCTTAAGCTCTGCGCCTGCTCACCCGCACAGCTTTAAACATATACATATGTACATATATATATATGCGCAGCCTGTAACTGCGCTGCTTGCGTCAACGTCAACGTCAGCGTCAGCGTCGCTGTCGCGTCGCCGCATTGCGCGTTTAACAGGCGCACCGCGCAGTTTGAGCTCAGTTTCATTCAGAAGTTAAGCTTAAACGCGTCTATTTCTCTCAGCCGTTCGGGTTTTTTTGGTCTCCGCTGCTCATTAGGCAATTGCGAAAAATTTTTGGATTTTTGCAAAGTTCTTGTGAAATATTCGGGCATATATGTGAGCATAAAATAGACACACACACACACACATACATACTTAGCTAGTGTTATTTGTGTTGTGGTTTTTGCGGTTTTCAGTTCCAGTTTCAATTGATTGCAAGCAGGAGCGACAACAACAACAGCAACAACAAGTGCAACTGCAAATTGTTGGTAAGTTTTCCTCACATACGTTTTGTGCTCTAACCAAAGGCGTAAGTCGTTTTTATAATAAGAGGGGTTAAATATGAATAACTACATTAATTATTTTGCCTATTGAAAACTGTATAATATAAATAATGTACAAATGTTCCGCTTCCTCACCAACGTCAGCATGCCCCCCGCCCCCTCTAACCACGCCCTTGTCTTTTACTTCTTTTGCAACTGTTTGGTTGTTTTTGCTTCTTTTGCTTTTGCTTTGTCCAACAGGCTGGCAACACTGCCCCAATAACGAAATACCACCTCAAATAATAAACAAAGCGCAAAGTTAGAAATAGAAGAGAGCAAGAAAAACTACATACATACATACATACGTACTCCAACTGCAATTGCTGCTGATTTCACACACTTGACCTAATAAATAAATAATAAGTAATTAATTGTAGTAAACTTGAGTAATTATAGTTTTTTAGTTTTTCATTGTAATCATGTCTTATGCTTATCATCATTTAGCAACATTTGTTGTTAGTTTATTAGTTTTTAGTTTGATTTGCAGTTTAGCTAGCTTTTTTTGTTCTTTTCTGTCCTTTCTTTGCATTTCTTTCAATCGCTTGCTTTCCAGCAACAGCTGATCTTTGTTTACATTGTCTGCAGCACCAGGGCTGCATACGCAAATTCTAGGTTCTTAACAGTGTTGCCAGTATTCCTAG
This sequence comes from Drosophila histrio, assembly GCA_958299025.2. Classification (NCBI taxonomy): domain Eukaryota; kingdom Metazoa; phylum Arthropoda; class Insecta; order Diptera; family Drosophilidae; genus Drosophila; species Drosophila histrio. Next base: position 29,318,122 of record OY282581.2, read on the forward strand.
AACAAAAATAGCTAACAGAAGAAAAAAGCTAGAAATAACAAGAAAAAATAGATAAAATAAACAATATTAAAAAAAATTTCCCCAAAAACACACAGTTCTTTCAGATAAATATTATTTATTAATAAATTGGAATAGTTTTAAATAAAGCTTAAAGATTGACAGCATAAAGATAACATTTTAAAAAAAAATAATTTTATTCTTTGAAAAACATGAAGCTAAAAAAAATAAAACTTAGTTTGTAAGTTACCTATTAAAATATAATATGTTTTCTTTTATTTTATTCCAACTATCTTTTATCTATTATATTTTAGTAACAATTTTAATTACTATATATTTACGACAGCATCGTTATATTAGTAAAATGAATTAGTTAAATGAATTAGTAAAATGAATATACAAAATTTTGACTACAATATCCAATAAAGTTTTTAAATGCAATTTATTTCCCAAATTGTTTTTAACGAGCTGCATTTGGCTGAAAACCTATTTAAACTCTGCATTTAATAGTCTTAATATTTTTAAACCAAACTAAAGTTATATTATTATTATTTATAAGTATCTCCAATGTATTTTAAATTGTTTAAACTCTGTTTAAAATATGTTGCTACATCCGAAACATTTTTCCGATTGACAAAATTAATTTTGCCATTTAATTATCTCAATTTTCTCTATATTTACTGTATTGAAATATTCTTATAACTCAATTATACAAACTTCATTTCCCCGTTGCAATATTTTAAAGACTATAATTTATATAATATATTATAAATTAGCTAAAGTGACTACTGTGGCTGTTAGATCAACTTTGCTAATATTGTTTTTTGTTAATAAAGTTCGAATTCTGTTCATTTTTATAAGCATTCCAAAAACAAAGTTAATAAAACGCAGAATTAAATTTATAGAAACCATAAAAATGTTGGAAAAGGTGAAGCGTAAATTAGGAAATTCAACTAAGCAATACATTCAAAATTAGAAAAACATCTAGTTGATTAGTAAAATAAGGAAAAATTGCTTTGTTCTTTCTGACTCGTGTTGAATTTTGTTTCAAAAAGTAAAACACATATTTAATTAATTGATTTTATTTATATGATTTATAAAAGGTTAAAACTTAACCTATTAACTAGTAGAAAAAATGCGAAAAAAATAAATAAATGAAGCTAATTTTAATACAAAATTGTTTATTTCAACTGCTGCCAATTTAAGAAAAATTGGCAAAATATTTTTGTTTTCCTAATTTAGTTATTAGTTTTGGCTTTCCAATTTATATTTACTAATTACAGGCTAATTACAGTTTTGTTTTTCCAATTTGATTGTTCCTCCCTTTTTTTTTTGCGATTCTTAGTGTTATTTCTCATAATTGTTATAGGGAAACATAATAGTTAATGTTGCCATGCATGATTAACAGATTTGTGTTAACTGATTGTTCAGACTGTGCAGTGCAATTACGAGCTTGCAACAAGAGCAAAAAGGCAAAAAGAGCAAAAAGGCAATAAGAAAAGCTACAAAAGTTGCCGCAAATTAACTGAAACACTGACACTGGAAATCCCCATGAAATTAACCTCCATGCTCCTCCATGTCCAACCTTGGACTTGAATCTTGCCATCGTTGTTCGCTCGATTTACCTGCTTGCCAACTTGATGTCACATTATGTCCAGGTCGAAAGATGAGAGGCAACGCCTTTGTTGTAGTTATGGCCCTGTTGTTGCCAATTTAAAACGACTTTTGGAACAACTTTCAAGCACTTATTATTATGGTACATATATGTCTGGAGTTGAAATGGCTGAAAGAACGTATTTGCTGGCATCGTGTCTCCCTTTTTGCAATATCTACATGTGATCAGAGTTCTTCTACTTCTACTTTTTATAAATAGTTTGATGTTCACTTCCGTATTGCTTATTGAAATGCGGAATTGATTAAACTTGTTAATGGCCAGGTAATGATAATGATGGACTCACCAACCTGTTCCAGGCAACGATATCTCAGAGAGAGAGATCCCCTTTGTCTGGTCGTCGTTTATTTTGTTCCCAACTACTAATTGCCAATTGTGAGTTATTGAATCAGACGGAATTTCGCTTTCATATATACATATTTGTAGTTTTTTTTTATTCCCTATTCTTTGAAATGCCACGCACGTAATTCACATTTTGCATGAAACTTACAGGCTTACCCTTCTACTGACAACAGTTCGTCACTGCAAAGAGATCTAAAGATCGCACTCACTGATCTTTTTCAAACTGATCAGAGCGGTCAATGTTCTTCGTTCTTCGTTCTTGGCACAGTGAAAATTACCCAAACATAAAATAATTCTGAGGCGTTCAGAAGAAGTGTGTATTCTTCTCCACTCAACTCTCTATAAATAATTCAAACGCACGTTTCTGTCTAGAACAGGATCCGCACTTCTGCGAGGGGAATATCATGCTAATTTGTAAACATAACAACGAGCTGACATTGACAGCCAACTGTGATTTTGGGCATTCATAAAAAAAAAGCCCACAAGATATCCAAGAGAGACGGTGCATTGTGAAAGAGAATTACATATATGTAGTATGTGTGCGAGTAGTTTACTTTAAAAAAAAGTCTGTACGCGAGTATTAGCAAAGTTTGTGGGAATATTCTATATCTCTAGTTGTACAAGAATTCATCTGTGTAATACACAAAAAGATTTATAAAATTCATATAATGTTTTCTGCCAAAAAACAAACACCTCTTGATCTTTCTTTATGTAAAGAAATCTGTGATAAATTCTAGGGAAAAGTTTTATATTTAAATTTAATAATATTATTGCTATTATTATATATGTTGATCCGGTTATATCTGTCCTTTAACTGAATCTATTACACATATTATACATTTATCCCTAATAAATTAATTAAACAATTACTCTTAATCTGCAGACTGGGTTTCCCTTTCTGCTTCATTACTTATACGACGTGTGTTTTGACGAATCAAGTGAATAACACATTGATATACTAGGAACTTTGACTTTTAGTCTGTTGTGAAATTGTTTTTCTAGAAAAATCTACATGAAATTTTCTGCCTATTAATAAATTCTAATTAAAAAAAAATAAATCACTTTCAAATACATGCATTTACCACATACTCGAAAGCATCGATATCAACTTTGTTTTGGTTTTTAAATGTCTAAATATTTGTTGAGAAATTTATAGAATTTCTATTTAATGATAAATTTGAATTATTGAAATATATAACTCAATAAATGCCAACAGATTTGTTAACACACATAGATATAAACATAATTTCATTCGGCAATAAATGTCAAGTTGTTCTTACCTGCTTGATTGCGCATACGACGCGTGTTACGCGACAAGAACTTTTGTTAGCATGCGAACTTTGATCTGTGATCTGTTGTGAAATTGTTAACAAATAACTTGTCAGCAAAATTGAAGACGTTAATTACGAGAACTCTGTTTCCGTCATGATGATCAACGAGTGTTTTTTTTGCAATGCGTAAATATGTGCAAATGGAATTTGAATTTGTTGCTGCTCTCTCTGGGCATGGTTGCTTATGACTAATGAAAACAATTAACAGAGTCTTATCTGCCAAATGCGATTACGTGTGCAGCATAATCAAATATCGTAAGTTTTTATCACGCCTCATCAGCTGACTGACAGAAATTGCCGGCAATTTCAGAATTATTATCCTTTCTGCTCAGACTACATAAACAGTTGTGTGTTCAAAAAGACAGCTGATTTGATTGTCAGTATGAACTTCAATTTCACTGGATTCCATTTGTTTGTCTGTTGTTGGCACATTCTGTGGAGATTTACAAAATCAAAACAAATGAGAAACATGATTGAAAGATACAAATGGAGTCATGTTTAGATATTACCTGTTAATTGCGGTAATTAGCGTGCTTAATACAATACAACTCGACTCGACTTTGCAGTAATAACAACAACAACGACAACAACAACAGCTCGAAAAATGCAACAAATTGATTTCAACATAATCAGCCATAAATGCCATACATATAAATTATATACATATATATATATATATATATAAATTTATCTGTCTGTGTCTGTACATTTGCACTTTGCGAAAAAATATAGTGTTTTGTAATAATTAACCAACATTTTAAAGTTAATGTCTCACTAGGATTGAAAGACACTAAAGTTGAGTATTTCGATCTTAATTTAAATGAAATTTTTGAATACCAACAATTAAATTATTTTATTTATTTAGCATTTTGGGATTTGAAAGTGTTTTTAAACATGCTTAGAGAAAGTTGTTCATTCAAATATAATTTAAGTGCATTTAAGTAAAATTCAAACTTGAATCAAGACCTTTAAGCACTTTAAGTACAACATAGTTTTACGTAATCTATGTAAAAGGAATTCTAAGATATAAGATATATTCATCTAAACTAAAAATCTTAATTTAAGATTAAGAAATCTTAACTTAATTTTTAAAAATCTTGATTTAAGATTCAAAAAACTTGATTTAAGATATACAAATCTTAATTTAAGATCTGAAAATCTTAATTTAAGACTTAGAAATCTTAATTTAAGATCTAAAAATCTTAATTTAAGACTTAGAAATCTTAATTTAAGACTTAGAAATCTTAACTTAAGATCTAAAAAACTTTATTTAAGAATCAAAAAACTTGATTTACGATAAAAAATCTTAAATCAAGATTTAAAAATCTTAAATTAAGATTTTTAAATCTTAAATTAAGATTGTACGAACTTGTTCTGTGAACAATTATTTCGAACTCAATTTCCACACATATAAATATATTTTATTTGCTTATTTCTGGTATATCTACTTAAGATTCAAGATTATTTTTTCTTAAATAAAGATTATTTGTATTTAATTAAAGATTTTTGAATTGGTAATTTGAAGTAATTGCGATTGCTTAATTCGAGGTCATTTGAATTTAATATTAGTACGACTCTTTCGCTCTGTGTATAAAGAGTTTAGGCCTAGCTGGTAAAGTCAGTCAGTTGGTCAGCTAACTGAACGCAAGCATGGCCAATTAATTGGCTAACCTCTGACATGCTTAACGCTTTTTGACCACATTGTATACTTGTTAATTTCAACTAAAGTTCAAGTCAACAAGCAACTCGGTTCAGCTAATTAAGAAAAACATGCTTGTCGAGCTATAAAACTGACTTCCCTCTCTATATGACACATATGTAGGTAGTTACAATCACATCTATTTTTTTTTTATTATTATTTATGCGCACTTAAATTGTTTATTAACCATAAGAAAAAAAAATGAATTTATTTTCAGCCTTAACTGATTAATCAGTTAATTTATTCAAGACTTGTCGATACGATATCCTTAGTAAACATATTTCCTATCATTAACTTGGTGATAACTGTATCAATTTCCATGCGGAATAGTTTTTTAGCCCAGTAAATCATATTTTAATCACTATTTTTGATTAAGTTAAAGTTATTTCATTTAGGAAAATGGTTGCTTATTGTTTTCCTGTTTACGTTGTTCTTACTACTTTCAACTTTCCTGACTTGTTGAAAACTTAATTGATTTTTTCACATAAAAAGACTATATTTATATTTTGTTTATTTGTGAGATTTCCTTAAACATATTCTTGTCTTTCAACTATCATAAGCAAGTCAAAACTTAAACGATATAACCTTTAGATTGAATCAGAAATTAAATTTGATTTCTAGAATTCCATTTGGCCGAATGTTTCTCTTTATATTCGATCCATTTTAACTTATATCTTCCCAGCTATTATAACTTTTATAACCTGATTTATACAGCAATTAAATAATAGGATTAATCATGAAACAAATTATTCGCTGTCTTACTATATTCCAATCTTTTCTAGATATTTCTTCATAGACTTTTAACTATCAATTATTAATAATATATATTATAACTTGAGGATTAGATTTAGCAAATAAATTAAATTCTTTTTGGGACAAACACACTTTAAATTTACTTTTAAACTATATTAAAATTTATTTTCTCACAAAATACCTGGTTTAGTTATTCAACTGTCATAACTAACTGTCGAAACTAAAACGTTCACAATATGAAATGTCTTTATAATCATGATTTAATATCTTTATACATATATTTAGATAGTAAACTAATACTGTTGTAATTCAATTTATTTGAAATATATTTCTTACATTATTTTGAGAATAATATATTTTTTGGAATTCTAAAATCCGATTGTCACCAATTAATTTAAGAAACTGTGAAAGTAGATGGGCACAGGGTATAAACTCGTTAAGTTGTTGCAACAATAAATAATAATGTGAGTAATGCATTTATTTTTAGAACAAAACATCATTAAGTACACTGAACAAAAGAATCTTTAAATTTTGACAATGGATAAAAAACAAGTTCATATTTTGCTATGACTACTATTCCAGTAGCCAAAGTGGCTAATGCATTTATATCATCAGTTTTGATACAAGTTTGAAGACAGTAATGTATTTTAAAATAGATGTTATGTGTGGTAGATGCATTAAGATATTTTTTTAAAATGCATGTTTAAGTTGTTTTCGTTAAAATTGAATGAAAATATATCATAGAAAAATATAAATAAATTTGAGTTAATTTTTAACAAGTCCTTAATTTAATTCGTTACCTTAAATGCACATTTATTTAAACGGTCATTGAGAAAGTTAATGGGATTGTTTTTTTGTTTAAACAATTAACAGGCTTGTCATCATCGATTCATTTATTTGCTCAGTTGTGCATTTATTCATTTGTCTAACCCAAAAAGCGCTAATGCAGGTTGAACTTCACTTTTGTCAAGATTTGCAAGTGCATCTAAAGTGTTAATTATTTCCGTTTGTTTCTCTGTATTTTTATTTTTTTCTGATTCTCAGTTTCACTCGCAACGCATGCAAACAATTTGCAATGAATTGGGTAAATACCAGTCCCAGTTCCATTCTAAGTTTAATAAACAAATAACATTACTTAAACCAAGCACAAAACAAACGCACGCGCATTTTTGCTAACTATTCATATAGATTTTTTTACACATTCTTACATTTGATTTAACCATTTAAGTATTTGTTATTGCTTCCGTCAGAACAACAACAGCAACATAAACAAATCAAATCTAAAAAAATGAAAGGTCGTCACATTGAGACTTTTACAAGCCTTGACAATTGACAAGTTTCTACTTACATAGTAGTATAGTATAGTATAGTACTTACAGTATGATAATGATATAGTGCTTCCATTTGTAATTGCCCAAATGTGACAAATGTTGATTTATACAAAAATTTGTCAACACATTTTTAGGTTTGTTTTGTTGTTCAGGAAACTTTGCATTTGAGTTCATAAAATGCAGGCGCTTTAGTTTATTCCTTTTTATGGGTAATTTGTTTAATTTGTAGATACTTTCTTATTCAGAAAATGTTCGCTTTGAAATCATTGTTCAAGTTCATACTCATTTTAAATTTGGTTATATAGATTTTTTTGGCTTTTTGTATTTGTAAAATATCTGTTGCATTCCAAGGGAAGTTTAATAGAGATTTAAGAATGATATGCGACGGGTTTTCTAGAATTTTGAACTCGGTTTTATTTAATTTCAGGAATCAATGTCAGTGTAAATGGATTTCTAATTGATTAAGCCTTTTTAGGCCGTTGTTTCTAAGAATAGAATTGATGATTTACAATAGTTTTTATGACAGATTTGTATTTTATAAGATAGATATAGATAGATAGATATTTTATTGATTTCTTAAAGTCCAGATAGATAAAAACTAAGACTTACTTTTGTCTTTCACAGCTATTTCTATATAAGTATATAACATTAAAATATTTATTTATTTAACGTCAACTAAAGAGCAGTCGACATACTTTTTGTCAAAGATTTCATACAATATAACTATAAACAATGGAACTGAAAGAAGTTTGCATATAAGAGACCCACAAAAATATACCTTCAATAATCGCATCAATGGCGTTTTAGACGTTTTCGTGACAAACGTATAAAGTATTTAAAAATAAATATTTAAAATGCATAAACAAAAAAACGATTGTATAAAGTGTTGAATAATATTCGTAAATTCATTGCTAAAAATGCTCGTACTTATTTTAAGTATCTTTTTTTGGTTTTAATGAATACTTTGTTCATTTGCGCGCCTACATTGAACTTGCTATAAATCTAAGGGGGACAGGGAAGAGAAGCAATGGCAGAATAACAAATGAAAACTTCTCTTTTGAGAAGTAATATGACATTGAAATTGGGCAAAAAAAAACTGAAACTGAAACTGAAGACCGCAGCGAGACGTTGATGAAGTTGTCAAGTCAAAAAGCCACAAAAGTGACAACAATGAAAATCCCACATATATTCACATACACTCAGAGTTGCCATGCCTCAACTTGACATTGTCTTTTCTTTATGTGTTGTTATTGTTATTGTTATTATTATTATTGTTTTTTTTCTTGTCTTTGTCACTATCCGTTTGTTGTGGTTTATGAGTTTTGTTTTAGTTGAATATTGGACACAAAGTAAGTATTTTGTATATATCGCAATTTGTGGGTATATCGTTCGTTGTGTGTGACAGAGATTAGTAACTTATTAGTCGTTGCCTTGGACGAGGTTATGGATAAGCTGGATGGATGGATGGATGCTGTTTGCTGTAAACACACTTCAGTCTTCAGACTTTATGGTGTCCAAGTAATGGCCTTAGGCCTTCCAGTTAACAGTTTTAATTGGCCAAAAGTGTGGTGGCAAGCCTTCACTTTTCATTGTCTACCTGCCATAAAAAGTTGCAGATCTGCTCATCTTGCAGATACCCTGTAGTCAATGTCAACTTGGTTTTAGTTCACTTTGATAGTCTTAATTATATTGGAGATATTAAAATGAAAGTTACACATTTTGTGAATGATTTCCGTCTTTCCATTTTCCAACAATTTTGATGTCTCACCTTAAGTTGTTCGTATCTTAATGCAAGCGTATATTCAACTCCCCAAATTTCTGATACCTATTTTGTGATGAAACTTATACTCTAATAGTAAATATAAATATATAAGTATAGTATAAGATCTATTAAAATAACTGATAGTATATAAGCAAATAGAAAAGAGTTCGGCACTTAGTAGAAAACTAAAAGAAAATACAGTAACGATCTTTGCAAATTTATCGTTTATTTACTATTTTGAGGTAATCAATATTATTTTATTCAATTAGTCCAATATCTTTCGTCACTAGATTGATATGAAAAATTTGGGGACTTGAATATACGCTTTCGTCACTAAGTTATTTTTATATGATTTAAAGGATTACATAAAAGGATTTTTCTTTATTGTTCTGTATTGATAAATAAATCTGATCCAAATCTAGGTATTATATTAACATATCTGTAATAAAGTTTAAAACTGTCATATTTCAATTTCTCCCATTGTAGCTTTCTTACCCTGTAATCGTAGCTTGTATCATACGATTGCAATCGATTAGATAGCTATTCTTAGATTATAAGTATGATTAGCTACTAGTGTTGGCCAGATACCCTGTAATCAGCTGTGGCATTATTATAATTGACTGTTAGTTTAATTGCCCACATGTTTTTTAGTTAATTAGCTATTTAAATGAGTATCTAAACGAACTGCATCTCATTTTGGTGCACTTAAAAATTCGTTATGCAAGACTCAAATAATCTTTAACGTTAATTGCATTTCTTTATTACAAGATATTGATAGATTACGCTAAGAATATACTATAATTATGAAGCTACACCTTGTAAAAATTGCAAAAATCACATATAATTTGAATAATTAGCAAACTATTCAATAACTTGATAATTAGCTAGTTAAATGTACCAATTTTACATAACGATTTGTTGGACTTTCCGTTGTTATTGTTGTCGAGTCGTTTAATGTCCCTTTGGACATTAGAGTGTGTCCCCGACTGTCCCCCCCATCCCTTCAGCACTCCCTTTGCCTAGCCATATATCCGGTTGGGCCTTTTTTTAATGCCACCGAACAAAAAGTCGTTCAATATTTGAGTTGAAGGTCCACTACAGTGTGTAAATATGTATCTTGTCGAATGTTCAACCAACGTACCTATATCTATAACTTTATTATTGTATACAGATATAGGTAAAGGTCTATCTATATATATATATATATATATATATATATATATATAGCTCGATTGAAGTGTTTTTTAGTTGTCCGAACAAGGTAAAAAAAAAACTCGTACATACGTTTTGTTCAATTGAAATTTGTTTATCTATTTGCGCTTGTTCAGGTAAATAATCTAAAAAAAATTGCGCCTTGTGTGGGCCCAAAAAAAAAACAGGGCATTAACTTTTCGCTGAGAATTTGAATTAAATTATAAATAATTTAATTAATATGCACACCCTTTGGCAGAGGTAAAAGGTGTGGCCGAACACACACGAGTGTGAAACACACACCCACAAGTGTTTACCCAAAAAAAAAAAATATACTTTAGTTAGAAGCTAAAGTTCATTGAATTTATATTTCTCATTTACTAATTAGATGTGTACATCAAATGAACACATTGTTTTGTCATTGGATATATGAGTATAACAGCTATATATTAAACTAATTGATGAATTAAAAGTTAGTTAGATAAGTTTATCATTTCATAAATATATATTAAAATATTTTATATTTATTATTTACTTTACCGTCAACTAAAAGCATTTAAATTTACAAATAAATAAATAAAAATTATAATTTCATAATTTTCATATTTATATCTGTTGTTTAAAATCAACAAGTAATTATTTTTATTTGAATAATTTACATTTTTAAAATTATAATCATGGATATAAAGTTTGCTAAGAATCCTTTACAAATCTCGTTTCTTTTCCCGTTTGATTAACTGAAATTTTAATTGCTGTTAACACATTCGCGCATTGCAGCGACACACGAATAGATTAAGTAGCCGACCCGTTGACGGGGCTATGTTTATGTTGTTGTTTCTGCGTTGTCGTTTGAAGTCGCGGAACTGAGAATTTTGTTTTATATCGTATGCGATTTTATTTGCTTGGCAATTGCGAAATCGTAACGCTTGAGCGCATTTTATATCCAGCGTGTGTGTGCGGTGTGTGTGTGTGGTGTGTGTGTGTGGTGTGTGTGTGTGGTGTGTGTGTGTGCGGTGTGTGTGTGGTGTGTTGTGTGTGGAGTGTGTGTGTGTGTGTTGTGTGGCGACGCAACTTTAGATGTTTGCAGTTGATGTCCGCCAATTGGGCAAATAACTGGCCCATTTTTGGGCGTGTCACTGACATAACTACATATCTATCTATCTATCTATCTATCTACACCGGTAGCTGGATGTGTATTTGATATTTAAGCCAGTTAGTGCTTGAGCTCATTGTGTTTCTCATTACCAAAATTTCACGCTGCCCCTTAACGAAATAGAAAAACTAGTCGCAGCGACTACAGTCTAGTGGTCTCGACTGTAATATGCCCAGTACCATTTGATTTAATCGAAACAAATTAAGTTGCTCAAAAACACATTATTGGCTTAGCAGAATAAGACAGCATAAATTCGACAGACTCAAAGCTTATTATTTTGACAATGTGTGCTGAAAATTACATTGCGATCGGATAATAAACAGCCGACTTCGTTGGCGTATTAGAAAGCGTGCCTGACACTTGCGTTAGCGGGGAGTCCTGGGTTCGAATCCCACTTCGGACCAATTTAATTTGTACTTTTTAAAATATTTGTATTATTTTTCTATACATTTTTGACTTTTTTAATTAAAGTAGATAAATAATAAATATAGAATAATTTATTTAAAATAAAACAAATACAAAAAAGTATTATTATTATTACAAAACTAGTACGCAATAACAAAATGTGATCTTCTTTCAGAAATAACATTATATTCAATAGCTTCTTTATTTATTAACCGATTGAAATTAAGTTTTTAGATAACGTCTGCTGTTGTGCACAAATCCTGTGTGCCAAATTTAAAAGTTGTGGCCTTAAATTAATATTAATATTAAACTAAATCTGCTTGCATATTAAAGCAGTATAGTTACCAAATTTGCTTGCTCCAACTCGTATAGTCTCTAAGATTCAAGTGTTAGTATTTACAGACAGACAGATGGACGAACAGACAGACAGACAGACAGACAGACATGCAGACAAACGATCAATGCTATATCGATTCATCTGTTGATGCTGTTCAAGAATTTATATACTCAAATGGGTCAGAGCTCCAACTTTATATACATTTCCGTTACATACATTTGCACAAATCCATTCTACTCATTTCTGCCCATTTTTAATGGGTACTGGGCTAAAAAAAGAAGCTAGAACTCGTTTCCTTTTCGTGGATCGCTTGACAAATATTTGATGGCTCAACTCTCAATTGTTGGATCTCAGCTGGAATTCAGTTAGTTAATGTGGCTCTCAGGGTCATTAATGAGAAGCAATGAGAAAGCTGCTGTTGTTGTTGGCAGCACTTTCGGATTGTCTTGGCCAAATGTCTTAAGCTGTCGTGAATCGTGGACGTGGTGACGATTTTTTTCTCTTTTTTTTATTTTTTGTCTGTTTGCCAAGCTTAATCATTATCATTACCACACATTAGCCAACTGTGAGCCTTCAATTTGAAAGGTGTCTTTGTCTTTGTCGCTTTGGTGGCCATTGTGCAATTGCAATTGCCCCTGCCCCTGCCACAGACATAGCACAACACCCTCCACTCCCCTCCCCTTCCCCGCCCATATCCACATTTCTCCCTGCCTGCCCCAGATCAAAGACCGACTTTAATTTAAATAGTTTTCGTTTGTTTTATTTTGTTGGCCGCCGTTTGTCTTTGGCTTTGTTTACAGCTGTGTTGCATACATAATTCAATTTATAGTCGTATGTCATTATATGGGGGCCAAGACAATCTCAGACCGGCCATAACAAAAAAAGAAAAAAAAACAGTTAACTGCACTCCCCAATAATCGGTAGTCGAGATAATGAGCGTCTTAACGCTTTTCATTTCATCCGATTGCGTCTTGCAGATACAGCTGATGATGATGTGCCAACCAACAGCTTTCTATGTGCTTTTAAGTTCATTAAGTATATTACTTAACTGAACTTTTAGTCGATGCTTTCGAAGTGCATTGAAGAAGTGCTCTGAAGCAGAGTTTTCTAACTGCTAACTGCTAAGACTGATCTAATTATGGGAATGAATATATGTGCTTTCAAGCAGAGCTTTAAAAAAAAGAAAACCCACTTCACAGATTATTAATAATATTTAATGCGTTTTTAAGATGATCAGCTAAACCATCTGTAGTATTTGAATCTAAGCAATAGATACTGTTTATTAACATTTAATTTAATGATGGCGATTTATATACTTTTAAACGGTTCAAGCGCTTTTAAAATGATGCTCGAAATTATTTATGTAATATTAATATAATTATGGAGATCTATGTGCTTTCAAGCGAAGTTTACTATAAGATTTACAGAATTGCTTTTAAAGTGTGCTTTCAACCATATTATGATTAAATCTTTAGCACATCAGCGCATATTGTGGAGACTCTAGACTTTATATCTGATTATATAGATCTATATTATTCCTTAGCTTTCTAGGGGTTTTCTAAATGATTTTGTAGTAATATCCATATGTTGTAATACTATAAATTGAATTATTAAACAGATTATAATATCATAATTTGACTTGAATATGAGTTTTCATAATTTTATAATAAATTGCTAAGCTGTAAAAATCCGTAATAAACAATCAATGGGCTTAAAGCGTTATAACTAATGCTAATACTCCTTTCTCTTTTTATGGATCTGATTGAAGTTTTCTGGGTTTTCCCCAACAAATGTTAGTTTAATGAAAACAATTGTAAAACTACTTTAACTATATTTGTATCTATTAATTTGAATAATTACTATATTATATTATTCTTATATAAATTAGTTACAATTATTGATATATAAATAAATGGAAGTGAAATAAGATTGGTAAATAAATTTGAGATCAGAAGATTTTCAGATTTAATCTCAGATCTGTAATAAAACCCAAATTACAGAGAAGATTCTTTGAATTCTGGTTAAGTCTTCTTGTTAAATGAAAGCTAAAAATAATCATATAGATAATTCTTTTAGTTCAGTTATCTTTATTTAATAGTTTCCCTTTTTTGATTTTTATTCTAATCAACATGATGATAGGCAAAAGATCAAATGCATTAAACAAAAGATTAATCGTAACTTTAGTATCTCTCACTTTTTAGACAGTCACATAATTCATCATTTTTTAGACCCTTTACTTTAAAAAAGTAAAACGGGTCTATTAAGTTTGTCAAAAAAAAAATGTGCGTAACAGGTCGAAGGAAGTCCGGCAGACCCCATAAAGTATATATATTCTTGATCAGCATCACCAGCCGAGTCGATATAGCCATGTCCGTCTGTCCGTCTGTCCGTCTGTCCTGCTGTATGAGCGCCTAGATCTCAGAGACTATAAGAGCTAAGGTCTCCAAATTTGGTGACAATACTCCTGCGGCCCCCGAAAAGGTCAAGTTTGTTTTAGAATTTTGCCACGCCCCCTTCCGCCCCCAAAAATCGTAAACAAAATTTTTGAAATTCCATAAAACGAAAAATATTAAGGCTAGAGTCCTGAATTTTGGCAAACAGGACGAATATCAGTGTCCCAACGTATCCTGAAAATTTCATCGCGATCAAATAATAATCTTGGAAGTTATTAAAAAAAAACTTAAAATCCCATATAATGGTCAATTTTAGAACTGGAGCCTTTAATTTTGGCACACAGGACGAGCATCGGGGTACTAATGTATCCTGAAAATTTCATGGTGATCGGATGATAAACTCGGAAGTTATTCAAAACTCAATATTACTCAATGTCGGGCCAAAGGAAGAAGAAGAGCATATTGACGTTACACCGCGCTGTGGGGTACTATTAGTGTTACTCTTATTTCCATTTAGAAGAATAAGTAAAGGGTCTCTCATAGTCGACCTCGACTGTAGCCTTTTCGACTGGTTCATATTAAATTTTCTCACTTAATAGTGGGATTTTGTATGAAAGATCTACTGTTTTTAGACCCTTTACTTTAAAAAAGTATAAGTGTCTTTTAAGTTTGTCAAAAAAATAAAATGTGCTTAACAGGTAAAAAGAAGTCTGGCAGACTCCATAAGTATATATACAGCCGAGTCGATATAGCCATGTCAGTCAGTCCGTCCGTCCGTTTGTCCGTCCGTCCGTCTGTCCGTCCGTCCGTCTGTCCGTCTGTCCGTCCGTCCGTCCGTCCGTCCGTCCGTCTGTCCGTCTGTCCGTCCGTCCGTCCGTCCGTCCGTCCGTCCGTCCGTCCGTCCGTCCGTCCGTCCGTCTGTCCGTCCGTCCGTCCGTCTGTCCGGCTGTCTGTCCGTCTGTCTGTATTAGCGCCTAGATCTCAGAGACTATAAGAGCTAGAGTCACCAAATTTGGTATGCTGGTTCGTCTATGGGCTAAGCAGTACCAGTTTTTATTAAAATTTTGCCACGCTCCCTTCCGCCTCCGTAAATCTAAAGCAACATTTTTGAAATCCCTTAAAACAAGATATATTAAAGCTAGAGTTTTGAATTTTGGCATACAAGACAAGGATCAGGATCAGAATGAATCCTGATAATTTCAGCGGCATCGGATAATCGGAAGTTATTCAATTCACAATATTCCTCAGTGTCGGGTCAAAGAAAGAAGAAGAGAACTCTAAAGTTATAATGCACTAAAGAGTATTTGCCATTTTAGTGAATTAATTAAAACCTGAAGGTTTATATTTAAGTATCTAAGTTTATTAGTTTTACTTCCTTTTTGAAGAATAAGTAAAGGGTCTCTCGAAGTCGATTTCGACTGTTGCCTTTCCGACTGGTTCTTCTTGTATTCAATCATTTTTTTCTTTTGAAATAATGATGAAGAACTAACACATTAAAAATCAGATCAATTTTATTGCTAACTTTAGCTTAGATTTTCTAGGAAATCACTTAATTCATTAGCAGTCAAAACTTTAAGCCCAGCGGAATTATACAATAGACACGTTTACAGTGTTCAACTGTCGCTTGGCCAAGAATGCGCGAGTTGGAACCACAATAATAATAACGATAACAACAACAACAATAACAACGACAACAATAATATTCACAATGGCATTGATTACAACATTTGGCAAACATTTGAAAATCACATTGGTTGCATTTACATACAAATTTCATTGTTCGATTTTGACATACTTTTAATGTTGTTGTTGTTTGTATTTTAGTTATTGACTTTAGGCGAAAACAAAGTCAATTGTTGGCCTCTGGCACGCCCACTTTTGTGCTGTAAGGGGCGGGGCGTTTGGGTGTACGCGATTGTTGTACCAAAAAAGAAAAAATATAAACCGAAACAGAAACAGAAATTTTGCCAACAACAACAATAGTAATGTTGTGGGGAGTACGTGTCGGCTGTGTAATTTTTTATGGTCAACACGCTGCCAAAAGGCGGCCCGCCCTTGACTCAATTACTTGGCCTGGCCGTGGCGCATGCGCAGAATGCCGAGCCGCATTTTGAGGGCTGAAATATGGATAAACATGGCACGAGGTTGACACGGAGAAGATGAAGATGAAGATGGAAATAACGTTGAAGATGAAGTTAAAGTTAAAGTTGATGTTAAAGTTGCACTCACAAAAAATACATAAAGTTAAAGATGATGTTAGAGATGTTGATGTTGTCATTGGAATAGCTTAAGATATTGTACATACTTACAAGTTAGCTCATTAGGGTTTTAACTATGATTATGATTAACTTAATTAAGTTGAACTCTTGTCCATAGACTGAACACACACTTCCCACTGGAGAAATTGCAAAATTGCAGTTGTTAATTGCATTGAATTATAAATTAAAAGCGTAGAAAACGCTACGATCTAGTAAATGCGACTTTGAGAGACCCAGTAGTTACTCTGTAAGACAAGCAAATTGAAAATGATAAGAAAAACTAATTGGACAGGCGACAATTAAGTAAATGCGACTGTTAGAGACTCTGTATTTAATCAAACTGAAAATCAAAGTAAAAACAATTCAAATTTGATTAAAAAATCCAAAATTGTAGAGGCTACAATCAAGTAAATGCGAAAAGTTGTAGAAGAAAAAGTTTTAAATGTTCTTTTTTAACTTAATAGGAATAGGAATCGAGTAGTCTTGACTGTGGCAGACCCAGTACTTGTTAAGCAGATAAGGGGCACGTTACAATTGAATATAAATGCAATACAAATATTGTTAAAGAATTAAAAATCAAAACATTAAATATAAAAAAATTTCTGAAGTGGGATTCGAACTCTGGACCACGAACAAAACAATTAGCTTACAGTCCAGATATAATCTACTAGTTTATATATGTGTTATGGCAACAGTTGAGTTAATCCGACTATCAGTTACTCTGTATTTATGCTGTAATATAGCAAATCATGGTAAAAATCAAAAAATGCTAAGCACGCACTCTAAATATTAAATGTTATGATAGTATTCTCTTGTTTTCCTCTTGTTTCGTGAATATTCATTATCATATCGTGATTACATGTGCAGAACACTTCGACACTTATCTCATGTGTGTTGAAATACAAGTGTATAAATTTGAATAGTGCTGTTATAGCCTCCTTCTGAAATTGTAAAACCATCTTAAACATATCATAAAAACATATATCATCACTTTTAAATAAAGATAAAATACTATTTGTTTTTTTAGCATATCAGCAATTAAGATATTCATGGCTATATGGATTCGGCTGTTGATGCTAATTATGATATATGTAATCTTTAGTTTATGTCACTCCTCATTATTTATTAGACACAACTAGTAGACCCTTTCTACTTTTAATTACTGGGTCTTATACAAAAGCAAGAGAAGAGTACAAAGTTGTATGCTTGCTGCCGCTGCTTCTTCTTCTTGCTTCTTGGGCCAATTTCTATTGCGAGTTGCATTTATTTTTGTTGTTGTTGTTGAATTGAAGTTGAAGTTGTTGCGCAGGCGGCGGCGACGTCGCAATGCGTGTTTGGGCAACTGACGTCGCTGTCGGCGTCGCTGTCGCTGTCGCTGTCGACGCAGACGTTGACGTTGACGTTGATAATGTCGTTTTATTTTACGAAATTTATTAATCGATTTATATGCGCCGGCACACGGGCAAAAGCGATCGACGAAACTCAAACAACACTCGGCCAATTTCTTTGGCATTTACAAATACAGATACAAATACGTATATATGTATATATATACTTATATATGGCTATAGATACAGATACAGATACAGATACACGCATGCGGGCTCAAGGTGAGATGTAAATGTTATGTTTGTGTGGTTAACATTAACCGTTAGCGTTGGTGCCACGATGATGACACGCAATAACAACAACAACAACAACTGATGATGATGACAACTTGCTGTTGTTGTTGTTGTTGTTCCTCGCTTGACACGTTTAGTTTTGACATTGTCTTGCCATAGCCAAAGAATCTTGGCCATTGGCCAGCCCACAAACTGTCAGCGATATTGTCTGTCTACCCTCTCTCTCTCTCACTCTGTGTCTTTACCCCTCTCCCTGTCCCTCCTCCTCTCACTCGAGTCTCACCTGTCGCAATCATTGAAAGACACAAAAAAAAATAAAGAAACATTTGCGCATGCGCATCAATTTTTAATTTTATTATTGCACACAACAAAAAGTTGCTGTTGCTGTCACCTTTTAATACCGGAATAACAGAGAAAAATGTACAATTTTCAAATAAAATATACACACTTTTCATATATATAAATAATGAATTAAATTAATTATATACTTCAATTTATATATTTCATATTAAAGTAGCTTGTTAAATTAACTTATTGAAATTGAAGTGCATACAACTTTATTAAAATGTATATAGTACTACAAATTAGTGTTGTAAAATGTACAACTTTCTAAATATGTTTTTATTTTCAACAGAATTTAATAGGATAATATTTTAATTTATTTTATGTAATAAAAACTTTGTTGAGACTGAAAGAAAGAAATTACTTGCTAATAACCCAAAATATGTATAATATTTATTTAATATATTAGACTTTATTTAATAATTTAATAATATAATAAGTTATAAAATAACAAAAATATCTGTTAGTTAAAAATGGAAACATATGTGTTTGTTATATTTTTAATATCTACAAATAAAGTTGAACCAAAATGAATTTTGATAAGTCTACAAAAAATGTACCATTTATAATAAATTAATTTAGTGTATTAACAAATAAGAAATGATCTCAATTTTGGTATAAATGTATCTAATATGATAATCGTGTGTGTGTGGGTGTGTCGAGTTGTTGTTGTTGTTGTTGTATTTTTAAAGTGCGTAGTCCGCTTTGTATTATTTTATTTATTTATTGCCCAGCTGCATTGAGTGTAATAATGCAATATTAATTGCTTACTTCAAATAGTTTTATTGAATTGAGTCATTGTTGTTGTTTCTTAAATATTGTTAATGTTGTTATTGTTGTTGCTGTTGCCAGGCCTTCTGCAGTAGTTAAACAATTTATATTTGTATGCCAAAGTTGACAAGTTTTATGCGACTTTAGCTAATGAGTTAATTAGCCTGGCAGTTTTGCTCAGTTGCAGCTGTTAGCACAGATTTATTACAGTGCTTGTTGTAAATTTACAAACATGTTAAAAGTGCCGACAAAATGAGAGAAGAGGGAGAAGATTGAGGGAGCTTTTACAAATATACCTGGGCTAGTTTGTCTATCAAATGCGAAGCACTGCCATAAATGCATCAAAACAAACTGTTTAAAAATCTGCTTAAGCGTAGCTTCACTTTAAGGTACTTTGATGTATCTATCTATATAATCAATATAGTTATAATTGTAGATATAAATGAATATGCATATTTGGAAAGATATATAGATATGGATATAGATATAGATATAGATATAGATATAGATATAGATATAGATATAGATATAGATATAGATATAGATATAGATATAGATATAGATATAGATATAGATATAGATATAGATATAGATATAGATATAGATATAGATATAGATATAGACACAGATATAGATATAGATATAGATATAGATATAGATATAGACACAGATATAGATATAGATATAGATATAGATATAGATATAGATATAGATATAGATATAGATATAGATATAGATATAGATATAGATATATATATAGATATAGATATAGAAGTAGATATAGATATAGATATAGGTATAGAAATAGATATAGATATAGATATAGATATAGATATAGATATAGATATAGATATAGACAAATATATAGATAGATATAGATAGATATAGATATAGATATAGATATAGATATAGATTAAGAAACTAATATCCTCACTATCTCTAATTTTATTTCACAGTGTACAATATTTTTTTAATAAAAGATAACTTCAAGTTTAGCAATTATTATGCTTAATTTTCCATTTCACTTCATACACCCAGAGCGAAATGCTGTGAAATTTTAATATGTACACTTTGATTTAACTATTTTACGCTATGATTCAATATGGATTTTCACAATTTCCACTTTAAGAAATAGTAACTAATAATCTATTAAATATTTATAGATATTATATTAAATATAAATTTCTATCAGACTTCATTTATGTATTTTAATATTCCATTTTATGATGCTTTATAGTTATACTCAAAGTTTTCTGTGATATTCTGAAGTTTATCTCTTTAACGACTTGCTGAATGTCTTTTAATTCGTTTTTGGATATGATTGAATTGACGTGTTTTTTGCCCAATTTCTTTTATAGTCTTTTTGGGCATTATTGCTCGCTTAATAACTTGGCCATTTGCTTAGTTGTTTTAGACCAAAAACAAAAACAAAAGAAATGAAGCTCACTAACTAAAAAGGGGGGTAAAATCATTTCCGGTTCATTTCCGCACACCTAGAGCGAGGTGCGGCCAACTAGTGTGTGTGTGTGTGTGTGTGTGTGTGTTAGTGTGTGTGTGTATGTGTGTGTGTGTGTTTGTAAGTGTGACAACTCAGCCATGTCCTGGCCAACGGCAAAGGGGTGGCTTAACTGCAAATTGTGAGGCAAGCAAAAAAAAAAAATAGAAAATAATGTTAAAACAGGACAACAACAGGCACAGCAACAACAACTATTAATAAAGCAACTGCCACAAAAAGAATAACTACAACAACAGCAGTAGCAACAACATCCACAACAACTACAACAACAACTACTACAACAACAACAACAACTAAAAGCCAGGCCTCTCAATTTGAATGACATAATGCCAAGTATTATGTGGAGTATGAGTCTTGAGCATTGACTGTGAGTACGTATGTGTTTACATACATATGTGTGTATAAGTACGCTTGTTGTTGTTATTGTTGTTGTTGTTGTTGACATTCTTGTAGTTGTTGTTGTCACAGTTGAAGTTGTTGTTGTAGACACGCTTACTACAACGACGCTGGGCTACTCATATTTATTTTGCGGCATGTGCGTTTGAGACCGAAAAAAAATACAAATAGTTAACAAGGCAACAGTCAAGTTTGCTCGACTGTAAGAGAACCTGTACTTATTTTATTTAATAAAGCTAATTCTTAATTAATATAAAAATCATATGCATATTATTTGGAAAATCAAGTTAAATCAACTTACAAATTCGCGGGTTTCGAACCTGGAACTACGCGCGTATGCAACTTGCGCGGTATCTACTAAGCCAATGAGCCAATGTTTAATAGCAATTTTGTTTAAAGAACTGCTATTTATTCTTTAAATTTATGTTAACTGACATTTCCCCAGTAATGTCATATTAAATATCTGTGTTGTTTATTATCCGATTAAGCACACATTCGAGAATATTAAGTTTGTGGGTGCTAAGAGTGCGATCTGTATCGTTTTTTTTTATATTTTCTGAAACGTGACAAAATTTAACAATAAATTTAAGTGTCTCTCTATCTCTTATAAGTAATTCCTTTGGCAAAAAAAACAATTCACAAAACTCTTTTATTCTTTTTGAAAATAGTTGAACCTCTTGCAATTATATTATTCATTTTTTACATAATTTTAATATAAACTGGTCGACGAACCAACATACCAAATTTGGTGACTCTAGCTCTTATAGTCTCTGAGATCTAGGCTCTCATACAGACAGACAGACGGATGGACAGACGGACATGGCCATAAAATATCAGCATAATTTTATGTTGTCAAATTAATTACTGAACAAACTGTATATACTTGTTGGGGCTGCAATGTTTCCTGCTGCCTCCTAAGCACATATCCCTTTTCACAAACTTTATAAGCACAGTATTTTTTAAGTACAGGGTCTAAAAACACACAATAATATAAGCGACAACCCTTGAAATGGCGATAGTAAAACCAGCAAGAACAACAAGAACATGACATGTGCCTTGGATACAGGAAAAGAGAAAGATATAGATAAAGAGGAGAGAGAAAGAGAGAGAGAGACAGTGAGTGAGAGGGGGAAAGGAAGAGGGAAAGAGAGCGTGCGCTTGTCTTATCAACGGCACGTAGGGAGAGAGCTAAAAAGAGAGCCGGTTGGCAGCCGGCCTTTTTTTTGCGCCACATCCACAAACGATTTGGTGCCTTTCGGGCAAATGTTGAATGTATCTGTCAGATACAGAGAGCGCGCGCGTATCTGTATCTGTAGCTAAAGTTGTAGTTGTAACCGTCGTCGTCGTCGTTGCTGCCGCGTGACGCAATGTAACGTGTAGCAAACGCGAATGTTGCCAGCGGACAAGTCTGTTTCTGCTTCGTCTGTTTCTTCTTCTTGCCCAATTGCCAGCCACAAGTTACAGATACACGGCAATATTTACAGTGCTGACAGTCAAAATAAGCTAAGAAAATAAAGTTTGTCAAGTTAGCGAAAAATAAAAATAGATGCAAGCATTTTCAATTAATTTTAATAAACTTTAAATCATTAACAATAAATGGTATTTTTTATTTATTTTTAATTAATTTAAAAAGCTTGGTTTCTTATTTATTTTCAATTATTTAAAGAACTTTGTGTTTTTATTTATTTTTATTTACTTAAAAAACTTGTTGTTTTTAATTATTTTTAATGCAATTACAAAACGTAATGTTTTTATTAAAATTAATTGATTTATTGGTATGTATTAATTTATTTATATTTATTAAATTGAAATAAACCTAGTGTTTTATATTTGAAATAAAAAAAAATTAGTTTTCTTAATTTATTTATATTTAATTCGAGTTTTTTTATTTCATTTCAATAAAATTACCGGTTTATTTATATTTATTTGATTTAAAAAAAGAGAACGTATACATATTTTAATTGTCTTCATATTCTACTACTTCATAAAAACGCCTAAGCATTTTAAAATATGCTAGAACTGACCATAAAAAGCTAAAATGGCAAGACTGCTGCATAGCACCTGGCACTTAATGTACTCTCTTTGCTGCTCTCTTGACAGCGTGCGCTCTCACGCTCTCGCCCGCGCTCTCACCGCCGCTCTCTCACTCTCACTGCCACTTTCGCTCTTTCTTCTTGCGTATTCATGTGTTCGGGGGTTCGTTCGCTCTTCGCCCGATTCTTTTGCCTCAGTTTGCATTTCGCTTTGGGTTGTGTCTCGTCTTATGCCGCTTTTGGGTCAGGCTAGGCCGCAAAATAATAAAAATTAAATAAAAGAAGAAAAGAAAAAATACACAAAGTTTGTTGGAAAAGTTAATCAAATTAGATACGCACACAATTCGCATAGAAGTCAAGTCTTAACAAATGAATTCCTAGGCTGCCTGCCCCAAAAACTGCTGCAACACAGACGAAAGAGAGTCGACAAAAAAAAAAAAGTAAATTGCCAAAAATGAAAAGAAATAAAATAAAATAAAATAATGATGAAAAGTTGAAAAGGAGAAAAAAATGTTCGAATTACACGTGACATCACAACAACTGAAATCGAACGTACAGTTCTATTCATTTTATGAGTGTGTGTGTGTGTGTGCCGCGAGTTGTTGCAAGTTGCAAGTCACAAAGTCGCGAATGTATCTGAAAGATACAATAGCATTTAAAGTGTCGGTTTCCGCCTACAAAAAACCGTTTAATCAGTGCGACAATAACTCGATAAATAAAAAAAAAAACAAATACAACACGAGTTCATGCAACACGAACCCCGCCCCCTCCCCCACCCCTTTGCTGTTGTATGTAGCTGGACATCTAAAAAGTATCTAAATGCATAACTGCATAACCAGACGCCCCCACTTGAATATACAGTCAGTGCAGTAATTGTTCTGACAAAATAAAAAGCACATAGAAAAGAATAAGCAAAAATTAAAAAAAAACTCAGTTTCATATGGAATAAAACGTGTAAAGAATTACCAAAAATTTAAAAAATAAAAACACATCAAAAGAATAGTTATTTATTTATTTTCTGCAAAAAGAATTGAATTATTTATTTATATAGTCACATAAATAAAAATACAATACATAAAATAAAATGCACGTAATTTATTTGGCCATAAAAATACATTTTCTTGTCTCTTCTTTATTTTAAATTATAGTTAGGATTTATATTAATTAGAGTTCAATAGAAAACAGAGATTGTTACTAAAACTATAATAAAATAGAAAAATACAATGACAATTTATATTTTATAAGTTAACTAAATTTAAATACGTGAATTGTTGATTGGATCAAAGCATTCTTATTATTTCCATTGAATTACATATATTTAATTTAATTTATATTAATTTAGTTAACAGTTCTAACAGCTTTAGTGACAAATAAAAATAAATAATGTTGAATATGCATTTAATTAAATTTAATTTTATTACATTAATATAGTTTACAAATCTATAATGTCCAAAATAATAAAAACTAAAATTAAAGAGACTAAGTAACTGTAATAAATTTTAAAAAAAAATTAAACCTGAAATGTTATTGTTCATTTTGTTAAAATAAAATAATATTTACATATTTTATTTATTTATAATAATAATAAAAATAAAAGAAACCAAGCATTTAACATAGAAGAATAAATAATAAATAAAAACAGAGGAATACTAAGTTTAAATATGTGATTAGTTTATTTTGTCAGCTTTTTATTATTGAAAACAAGTTTTAGAAAAATTATATTAATTTACATAGGGTTTAATTATTTCTAAAAAATATAATAAAACAAAACACACACACAGGTGTATTTTGTATTTTGTCAAAACACTTAATTGACCAACTGTATATGGGCATCATGTGCTCAATTAGCTCGCCTCTGTTTACCCCTTAACCCTTTACTCTCTCTCTCTCCCCACCCCTCCTCACTCCCCCTTTCCCCTTCCCACGCTTTCGCCCAATGCGTCGCCTGCTCTTTCAACTGTTAATTGAGCTCGTAACGCTGTCATTTCTCAATGGGCCGACGATCGACTTTCGCCTGGCGAACGCATTGTCACCTGGCAGTTATCAGTCTGGGCAGCGATTTGGGCAGCTAATTAATCAACAACGATAACGGCAAAAGCTTTATAACAACAACAACAACGACGACGACAACTACATCCGCAGACAACGTTGCACGTTTTGTGTTCATGTGTGCGGCATTGGAAGATATGACATAATTCCAAGACATTCACTTGCCTCACAAAAGGCACCCAAAAAATAAAAACTTGCGCGCTCATTTTACGCACACGCTCCACACACACACACACACATTGACACTTTCGCTCTCTTCAAGTGTGCGGCTGCTGTAAGAGAGGGAGAGAGACAGCGCCTGGCGTCAGGTGCGCGTCGCCCAATAAAACGAATTTCAATTCGTTACCGAATACAAAACGAAGACAGTCACAGTCAACAATAAGAGCAACGGCGACTGCGACCCCCGTCAACAAGTCACAATCAGAGTCATCTTGTCTGTTGCGATTGCAGCGCTTAATTCAATCTGTCTAGCGGAAACGTGTGGCACTTGCCCTCCACACCACACTCTGTCTCACTCGTTCGTTGGCTGACCGCCATAGCAGTCAGCAGGCAGCAGGCAGGCAGGCAAACTCACCACACTTCACCACAAAGCAAGCAAGACCCTTTCAGACGCCCACCTCGAGCTTAATTGAAATGCATGCCGGCCTTTTATTAATATACAAATACAGCTAGTCAAGTAATTGTTTTGACAAAGAAATTTCACTTGTTTGTTTTTAATTGTTTTAAATGGTTAAACATTTTTAAAAATATAATCTCTCTTTTTTTAGATCTCCATATATATATATGTATATATATATTTATTTATTTATTTATATGGTTAAAACAATTGATTTGACTAACTGTTAATAAATAAATAATCATATAAATAATATTAATTGGTCTTAGCAATTTTTAAAAATAAAAAACAAACATGTGAATTTATTTGTTGGTCAAAACAACTACTTGACACACTGTATATAAATACGAGTCTGTCTGTCTGTGTGTGTGTGTGTGTCAGTCTGCATGTGTGTCTCTGCATATTTGAATAATTCGCGGGGGTTAGTAAACCAAAAATGTGATCGCTTATTGTTACGAAATTGCATTCTGCAATGGCGACCCAATAAATACACGAAATAGACACACACACACAATCATGCACAATAGATAAGCAGCAGCAACAAAATATTTGGTGATTGCGACAACTCTGCGCGTCTTAATTTCCATTTCGTCAAGTTTACCTGTTAACATTGTCGCTTTCATTGTTGTTGTTGTGTTTGTTGTTGCTTTCGCTGCTTTTGTTTTGTTGTTGTTGTAGTTGTTGTTGTTGCTGCTTTTGGCGACACACATTGCTGTTTTGACCATGAATTCGATTTTTAATGCAAAAGTCCCAAAAACGTGAAATTTTTGTTACTGCAGTGAGGAAAAGGGGAGAGAGGCAAAAAAACAAAACAGAAAAAAGCGAAATCTATAAAAAAAATAAGTCGGAAAGTATGCAATCGAGTGAACCCGAAAGCGAGAAACCCTGTATTTAAGCTTAAAAATAAAACAAATTAAAGTTGAATATACCAATATGGCAAATTATTAGAGAAAAAGGTAGAAAAGTCTAAAGTCTATTAGACAAACGGACGGACAGACAGACGGAGAGACAAGTGATAGGTAGACGGACTGACAGACAGACGGAGAAACAAAGTGACGGACTGACTGACGGACTGCCTGACGGACGGACAGACAGACGAACAGACAGACAGACAGACGGGCGGATAGAAAGACACACAGACAGACAGACGGAGACACAGATGGACTGACAGACTGACGGACAGACATACGGACAGACAGACAGACGGACAGGCAGATAGAAGGAGAGACAGAGTGACAGACAGACGAAGTGACAGACTGACGGACAGACAGACCGACAGACAGACAGACTGGCAGACTGGCAGATAGACAGATGAACAGACAGACGGACGGACGGTCAGACAGATAGACGGACATACAGATAGACAGACAGGCGGACAGACAGGCGGACAGACAGGCGGACAGACAGACGGACCGACAGACAGACAGACGGACGGACAGACAAACAGACAGACGGGCGGACAGAAAGACAGACATATGTTCCTGGCTTTATACTTTATGCAGTCTGAGAAATATCCTTTTTGTCGGTTAAGCACATTTTCTATTTGACCAACTTAATACACCATTGACATTTATTGAAAGTACCGGGTCTAAAAAGCCAAAGCGCTTAGCTTGTGTTGCTATCGCTGTCGCTGTCTCCGTATTTGTGTGTTTGTGTGTGTGAAATGCCGTAATAATTAATTGATCGACAAGTGCGCAGCTTTGGCTTTTGGTTTGGTATGCGAGGCGTCGCGTCGTGTCGTGTTTGCGTCGCCGAAATCGACATCGAAATCGACATCGACATCGAAATCGATCTGAAACCACCTCAGCCTCTGCAGCTGGCGTTGCCGAATGAAGTTGTTGTTGCTGCTGCTGCTGTTGTTGTTGGATTTTTTGGGGCCCTTGCAACATCGCGCGTTTTATGCTTGCGACAGCGCTGCCGACGTCGCTGCCAGCATATGCACCTGTTGTTATTGTTAGTGTGCATTTACATTTCTTTACAATTTATTTAAATTTACTAAATAAATTTTTTAAGCAAAACAAAAACACCTACACACACACAGAGAGATCGCACATTGCATTGAATTTATCAAAATATATTAATTCGTAATCAACAGCGACAGCAACAGCGACAGCAGCAGCGACAGCAACAGCGACAGCAGCAGCGACAGCGACAGCAGCAGCAACAACAGCAACAGCGACGTTAACGTCAACGCTTACATTGGCAGCGCCGCAAGCTCAGCTGTAAATGTGACTGCGACGTCGATGCCGACGTCGACAGCAACTGCGATGCCGACTTGAAGCGCTGTCTCTGGCCTTAGTTAGTCAGCCGTTGCTGCAGTCCAGTTAGTCGTGCTTTGCTAGTCGCTGTCTGCGGTTTGTCTCTCTCTCTCGGTCTTTTCGGTCTTTACGTTTTGTGTGTGCTGGGCTCCCCCCGCAGGCCCCTACGCCGCCACCCACTCGCCTGTGTCTTAAACGACGCGTCGCGCTGCGTCGCCTGCGTTTTTCGAGTTGAATTGAGTTTGCTTTAAATATTGCACTCAAAGTTATTCACAAAAGTGCTCGAAAAAAGGACTCGTGATATGAATAACAAATTTATATACTTTGTATATAAATAATTAGTGGTAAATGGTGCAGCTTTCAGCAATTAAATAATTGATAATCAAAATCGCGCGAATATCCTGCAAAGTGAAATATATTCGAAAAGCAATAGTAATAACAACAACAGCAACAACAACAAACACACACACACACACACTTGTAATTATAATCAATCAAATGAATTTGAACTAAATGCAACTGGTTTTTACTCCCAATTTCCTTAGCCACTGGCAATTTGTTGTTCGCGTTTCTACACACACACATACTCAGAAAAAATATGTATGTGTAAGAAAAACTTATTGGAAAACTCAAAAATAAAATCGAGCACACAGAAAAATACTGCAAAAAACTGCAACGCACGCAGCAACTAAATAAATTAAAGGTAAATTATTATTATTCGATTCCGATATGAAAAATTCACATTTAAATGCATAAATAATAGTAATAATAATAATAATAAAAAGTATGCCAGCTCTTGAATTTTTAAAAGTTTGTTAAGAAATTGCAAGTTTATTTATTTGTTTATGACATGAGTCGATTTTCAAAATTATAAGACAACACATTTATTTATTGGCAATCCTTTTTTTGAAAGCATTCTCGTATTTCCTTTTTCCGGATTTACAGGCAAATACACGAAGAAAACTAAAAAATTAAAAATTTACCTTACTTAAACTGTAATAAATAATACAATTATATTTTTGTATAAATAGAAAGGATAAACCTTAATTTATAATTGTTAAACATTAATTTGTGGCAATTAAAAACATCTCTAATCTAATATAATTGTGGAAATTGAATTAATATTTTATTTAACTTATTTATTAAATTGTACGCCAAATAAAAGTTGATCAATTTCATTAAAAATGTTGTTCTTCAACAATTGTTGACTGTCATAATTAATTAATTATTAATTGTTGCTGATTAACAACTTCTCAGAGCTTATAAATGTAAAATTAAATTGAAATACATTTCAAAAGCAATATTATAATTTGTTAAATTGTTTTAAATTGCTTGCGAAATTTAATAATTGCGATAATTGAATTAAAATACTTTTGACAAACTTGTATAATTGTTTTAAAATTATTTAAATATTCAAATTTGTTGACTCTAACAATATATTGCTAATAATTATTTTTGCTGTTAAATATAAGACTCAAAATTTAAATACTTTCCAAGATCATATTATAAAACGAGAAATGTGTGTTTAAACTGTTGGCCAAATATAATTCGATAAATTTTAAATTGAAATGTTTGTTTGACTTTAAACATTTTTTTGGCTAATTCATTAATTTTGGCTAAGCGAATTAAAATACAATTTTAAAGTCTGCTATGATTCATAGAAATGTTTTTAATTGTTCTTCAAACACAATTCGATAAATTTACATTTATATGTTGTTTGTCAATATTTCTTGATTGTAAATAATTATTTTTGCTGGTTAGAAATATAAAATTTAACCTAATAACTGTGCAAATGAAATTAAAATTCAATTTGACAATATATATTATAATTTGTTATTTCTCAAATATAATTTGATATAGTAAAACTTTTGTTGACACTAATCATTAATTTTGGCTTATTAAACAATTAAATTAGTTTAACAGTTGTGAAAATTGAATTTTAAAATTATAATACGTTAAATTATTGGACTAAATTTATTAACTCTTTTTGTTAACTCTGTCAATTCATTCCTGGAACTGTTGTTACGTTGATTACATCATCATCATCATCATCATTGTTAGACAAGTGTTCGCATTATAAGATTTAAAGTCCAGTCAAGCAAAACACAGAAATGTATATATTTTTATTATTTGTCGAAATTTTATAATGTAACCATTTAAATGTTTGGCTCAGATGCAAATTAGTATTCAATTCTAGCCTTTTCATCGTTTCAAGCTGTAAAAATAACAAAATGAATGCATAAACATACCGTTAATTTGACACAATTTAGATTTTTTTTTTAGGATTTAGAAATACGTTAAACCTGTCGATTATTTTAATGAAACATATAGCATCGATTTAATTAAAGCTGTGTATATTTTTGCAAATTTTAAGTTTTGTGTTACTAATCGGAGAGAAATGTGAAAACAATTTATTTGTGTTTTAATCTACACAATAAATTGTGTGATCGAATTCATTTTGAGCATTTGACATTTGCTACATAAACCGGTTAATAACACGGGGAATTTTCCTGAAAATCAACTGAAGTAAACAAATTTAAAGCCTGACACTTGTTGATAAAGATACAATTGGTATTTGTATTAAGATTTCATCAAACTTATTTTAAAAAATGTTATTTTGGCATAAAATACATTTTAAATGCATTAATTTATTGTCTTAAAACTTGACAATAATTTAAAATCAATTCATACAAAAAATACATTTCAATTATAAATAAATTCACTTTTCAAATGAAATACTTCAATAATTCAAAAGGTAATCTTGTAATTATTACAATTCCTGTTGATATTTGAATTTAAATTATGATTTATATTAAATTAAATCTCTGATATTTGGGGAACATTGACATTGTCATCAATATATTCAGATTGTCAGGAACACACAATGAAATACACTTTAAATGAATTTATTACAATTATTTTACAATTTTTATTGAAATGTTAAATAAGTGAAATTGTAATGATTACAATTTGTATGGGCGTCTTTTTTTGTGTGACTCCGAATATATTAAATCAAATCTCTGACATTTTAGGGAACATTGACATTGTCTGGGAACAAACCTGTCTATCAATTTATTCAAGATCAATTCAAAACACTCTAGATAATTGTCTTGGCCCAATCATTGACCTGGCCACGTTGAATATGTCAACACTTGGCCACTAAGTTGTTGCCATACAATAAAATCAATAGGAAAATGGAAAATGCAAGAGGGTGCCTTCCACCATTCAACACTTTCCTCCCTCGCGATAGAAACGCACGTGACACCTTTTTGGCCAGGGCGAGAATTGAGGCGAGGCCCAGTTACCACCAACCCCACTTCCACTTCCACTTCCTCCTCCCCAGTTCACTGAACACTGACTGACATAATATGAGCAGCAGCAGCAGCAGCAACAACAACAACAAAAACAACAACAATTACAACCAGACACGCGTCTTTTTGGCGTCATTCATGGCGTGTCGGTTGCACATTAAACGCGTTTTCTTTTAGGCGCTTTCAATACGCTTACAGAGGGTATTATTATCCTGTCATGAAATGTGTAATGCATTGAAAGTCTGCAGAAAGTATATATCGCCAGAGATTTTAATGGTAATTGCTATAGAAAGCAACCGGAATGTTATTCCGAAAATTTTAAATTAATAAACTATTTGGGCATTTGAAAGCAAATTAAGTCACAAAAATCTGCTGCCATTAATTTATATCAAAATTTAAAAACAATTATATAGGTTTGGCATACTTTGTACAGTAAATAAATTCATTAAATATATTTTGTAAATTTAATTCCTGTTGAATTTTAAACAAGAAAATTTATGAATTGTCAAAGTTTGATTTAAGAGATTTAATAAAATTTAAAATTTATATAATTCGTTTTTAAATTAAAATAAAAATATATAATATATTTTAAATGAATTTATTGATTGCATAAATAATAGCAATAATTAATAATTTTGCTGAAATTTTAAATACAATTAACGGCAGCCAGATTTTGTGACTCCGAAATTTGTCCGAAAAATTAAGGGTCTTTAAAATTTGTAGAGTTTTGTGGAATTTAAAACACATTTCTTTCTAATGCTACAAGTACATAATTTATAGCATTAATCACTAAAATTGAACATGATAGAGAAATATAAATAATACTTATTATAAAATGCATAAATATAATTTTTTTTTTTTTTTATAAATTTTTAAAAGTGCATAATATTGTCGGCTAGCCAAAGATAAACTTTGTTTCTTGTTGGTTTTTGGTTTTGTTTTTAGTGTCGTGGCACACTGGCACAGTAGAGAGAGGAGAAAGGGGAGAGACGGCTGTGAGTCACACACACGCTCTCTCTCTCTCTCTCTCTTTCTATCCCGCTCACTCTCTCTCTCTCTCTTTTGCGCTCGTTGCCCAGTTTTTCATTCAAGAAATTCGCAGCGAGTCTCTGCGCAAAAGCCAGCGAAAAGAGTCAAAAGAGAAACCTTAGCAAACCAAATGGACTGGGAGTAGGGGATATCTAAGGTTTAAGCGGAGGGGGAGTAAAACAGCAGAGGCGTCATCACGTGATGGTGTGCGTGTGTATGTGTGTGTGTGTGTGTGTGACAACGTGGCGCCGGTTAAGCGGCAAATTGTCGCTGTCTTAACTCGGAATGGGCGACGAATTTAGATGCGGGCTCGAATTCGGAATCGGATTCGGATACGGACTCGACTGGGGTGTGTGTGTGTGACTGTAAGAGGAGCAGTATGAGGTGGAGACGGGTAGTGGGTAGGAGAAAGGGATGCGGAAGAAGGGGGGAAGGCGAGGTTTGCTTATTTTGTTTTTGGGGTGTCGATTTACATGCTCATGTGCATTGTTGCTTCATGCTTTGGCTTTTTTACGCTGCTTTGCTGTGTGTGGGCTTACATGGGTCTTACAATAACAATAACAACAACAACAACAAAAGCGGTAACAACATTGGTAACAACAACAACAAGAAAGCCACTTTGAAATCAGGTCAATGAAATAGCAATATTTGGCACGGCTTTAAGTCGTCGCTGGCATCGCATTTCGTTTGCCGCTTCTTCTTCTTCTTCGATTTCTTCGTCTCTTGCGCGAAGGTGAAGCCTCAGCTAATTGCCACGCCCACTGGCCCATCGCCCCTTTGTTGTTGGTCAGGAAAGGCCAAGCAAAGACATGCAAACATTGTCTGCTCTTGGCCACGTTGACAGTTCTGTTTTTGTTTTGTGTTCATTTGTCATATTCTTTTGACTTTGAATTAATTTGAATTTAGCCTGTATTTGCCGCCAACTGTGGCAAGTAGAACAAGCTTAAAGTGCTGGCAACAAACAACATCAATTTTATTAAATTTAAGGCAAGTGCATTC
The DNA here is from genome assembly GCA_958299025.2 of Drosophila histrio. NCBI lineage: Eukaryota > Metazoa > Arthropoda > Insecta > Diptera > Drosophilidae > Drosophila > Drosophila histrio. Next base: position 29,351,688 of record OY282581.2, read on the forward strand.
AACTCTGGAAATAGGTTATAAGTTTAAAAGGAGCTTAAAGAGCAATAGATATTGCAATAATTAATTTAAAATAACAAATTAATTATCAAAAATTATCATTATTATTTAAATAAAATACTGAATTATTTGAGTAAACTTAAAGTAAAAATTTAAAATAAAATATAAACTGATAAACAATAATTTACTTACTATATTTTTAATTTAACTAAATAAGCATCATCATTAACTTGAAGTATTAAATATGCATTAAATGATTGAATGGTAAAATAAAATTAAACTAAAATTTATGCATGATTTATCCTATTTATTTAAATTGAAAATATACGAATTTATGTTGATAAATATATAAAAAAAACAATTATTGAGAGATTAATGTGCAGTCGAATTTCAATTTAATATTTATTGAAAATAATTAAATTTATTTATATTTTCTTCAATTTAATTTCTGTTGACTAAAGTCCAAGAGATAAAGAAAGTTAAGAAAATATGTAGAAGTGTAGAGTAATCCATCATTCTGTAGTGAAGAGCGTCAACAGTCTCTGAATGAATGAGGGGAAACAATCAATCAACATTAATATGAATATGTTTAGTTTTTCCAAGTATAATTGCAATGTGGCCGTAAGTAACTTGCCACAAATTTCAAACTGGCCAATGCCAGACTTGTTTGAACTTCCCTTTTTTGTTTTTCTTTATATTTCTCCGTCTCTTTCTGTCTCTCTCTCTGTCTTTCTCTGTTTCTATGATGTAAGCCATTAGACGCGAGATTCCTGTAGAGCATTATTATTAAATATTTACAGTAGCACAACACGACGTATGAGTAATGAGAAAAGACGTATGAGTAATACGTTATTTGTTTTTGTTTTGCATAGGGGAAAGCATTTAATATAAATCCGATTAATTAGTTAATTGTAAAATTTATTTATATTTAATATTGTTTGAGTAAAGTTAAAGAACAAAATATATTAATATGTTAATTGACTAAATAAATATACAAATAAATATAAAAATATTCACAAAAATCTTAAATAAATGTACAAATTATTGAACTCAAGCTATAGATTTAATTTTAGTTTGTATGTAGATTTAACATTGCATAGGAACGATTAATAAATAATTATTTATTTGTTATTATATTAAAATGCTTTTTGAGTAAAGTTTAAGTAAAATAATATTAAATTTAATAATTTATAATTTATTTAATTATTATTCATTTAAATGTTATTTAATATTTATTATGTAAAGCTGAAGAATTCAAGGCATATAAAAAATGGCAGATAATATAAATAAAATTCCAAAATATTTTAAAAATAATGAATTAAATTATAAAAATTTTAAACTTCAATTTTACTTATTTAACATTTCTTACAAGTTAAATTAAATTAAATTAAATTAAAAGGAAATATTAACCTACATTAAATTTATTTATCATTTTGTTTAAAATTAAATTTAAACTCTGCTTTTATTTGTATTTCTTAAAGTAATATTAAAGTAAGAAAACAACATAGAGCCTTAAATTAACATTATGTAAAATCTTTTATTTTGTTATTAAATATTCAAAGTGGCACATCAGGGCGTATGAGTAACTATGCGTAGATGTATGAGTAATATGTGAAGTTATGTGTATGTGTGTGTGTGTGTTTACTAGGTAAATGACGTCAACAATTGCTATTTATATTTTATTTATTTATACAGAGGCCCGTCAATTGAGCTAACATGGCTAAATAAAGTGAAGCGTTCTGTTTTTGGCCAACATTTCTAAATTGCTATGCCAAGTGCAGTCCCAAAGCGAGCGAGAAGGGAGGCAGCAAGAGACAGAGAAAGAAGAGGGAGATATGGAGTCTAGTGTTGAATGTGCGCTGTCAGCAACTGCGGCTATTGCACTTTTCGATTGCCAAAAATTTATTTGTTTCTGACCAGCAACAAACTGGCTTTCCCTATGTGTGTATGTGTGTGTGTGTGTGTGTGTTTTTGTCTTTTGTCTTTTCAGTCTGGTTGGTTTGTCTGTCCTTGAACTTTTCGCTTTTGCAGTTTGTCCTATACACGTATTTACTTGTACTGTAATTTATATTTATTACTCATACGACGTGTGCTACACTTCACAGGCAGGTGATAGAGACAGAGACAGAGAGAGGGCGAGAAAGGGGGAGAGAGAGAAAGGTAAATAGAAGAAGGGGGTCAAATATTGTATTTTATATCGATTCATTGCTTATCTAGCTTATCGCTTGATTGTGCCCCCATATCATATCATTTCGTTTTTTGTGGGCTCAAAGTCTGCGCTTATCGACAGAGAAAAAAAAGCGACCGAAAACGAAAATGAGCACAACAAATTATAAACAACATGTAAATGTGCCGCTAAAATGCTGACTCGTGGCTTTTAGTTTATTAACCCAAATTTTATTGCCAGTTCGCTTTATAACAAATGCGCGTCACAAATACGACAAATTTTTCTTACATGTTTCGGTTTCTTTTATGATCAATAAATAATTAGCAAATAATAGCTAATAAATAAAAGTTCAAAAATTTAAAAAAACATTTTACATAATTTTTAGCAAGTTAAATAAATTATTTAAAATTAATTTCTCTCTGAGAATTTAGTATATTAATATATTCAAATGAATTTAGCTTACAGAAATTATGTTAAATGTATTATTTATTAGCGATTTTGCAATTATCAATTATTGTGCATAAATTAAAGACTATAGAAAACGAGACAAACAATTGGAATTAATATTAATATTCAGTGAAAACTATAACATAATTTAAATGTATAGTAATATTAAATAAAACATTTGTGAGAAGAAGAAGTAATAAATACATAATAGATAAATAATATATTTATAGCAGAAAAGAGCCAATTCCTTTTATCAATATTTTATAATAATGATTTGTGAATAAAAATATAACATAAATTTTAAAATAATATAGATTTGTAGAACTATTAAATAAAATAATTAAGTTGTATTTATTTTGATAAAATTTATGTTTTTTTCGTGATTTCTTTTCTATATCTATAATCTGTGCTTGTGGGACAATAATTAAAGTTTTTTAAACACAGCTTAGCAGTTGTTGTACTTATTTAAATAATAATTATGTACAAAGACAAAGACAAATTGATAAATAATTCTAATGAATAATACTAAAATATGTGATAAACTTAAACAATATTTAATAAATTTATTATATTTAAGCCTTTACAATATATTTATTAATTTTTTTTAAAACTTTTTCTCCTTGCAGCACGAACAACTTTCGCATACACTAAATGCATTAAGCTACTGAGTAGCTCGGAAGACACGAACCGCCAACACAGAAGCAAACAAACAGCACACACCACACACACACACACCACTCACACACATCACACACACAAACACACACAGCAACAAAATGGCCTTAATTATGAAAGCATACGAGAGCATAAACAGATATATGGACTCACATAGTGGTAAGTTGGCTAGCCAAGAAGCTAATGGATTGATTGCGGGGATTGAGGGGGTTGCAGGGGTGCAGACATATGTTAAAACATATCTAGATATACATATCTAGATATATTTATATGTATGTTGGGCCTGCTAATTTATGTAACCTTGATGTGATTGCCTGTCTTTGTTGTTGTTGCTCTTCTTTCTCACATTTCTCTGCAAAACGGCAAAAAAGGTTTAGCAAATGATTGAGTAATTTTTGACACCAGCTCACTAATTGGCCAAGAGAGCGACAAAAGAGTGGGAGAGCGACAGAGAGAGAGAGAGCAGTAAAAACTTTGTAATTGGAAATTTCAATGCCAAAACGTGTTTGAATTCCTTAAATTTCTGCGCTCTTAGCTTTTTGCAGATACTTTAACAATCAGTTACTATATATATATAAATATAATATATATATATATTCGCAATTTGTTCGATTGTTTGTTTAATCCATTATTCATAGGCCAACAGCCTCAAAGTTTTAAAAAAAATGTTTAACAATTTCAAGCGTGCTAAATTTATGTTTCAACATGAAACTACAACTAAAGATACTTTCAACATGCATACGGATTTAAACATACAACTGAAGATACATTCACATACATATACAGATACGGCTACTTTAGTTATTTGTCTATGCGTGTCAGACTGACGACTGGGTGTATCTGAATGTGTGTGGTTGAATGTATCTGAATGTTTGTTTTTGTTGTATTCTGGTTATTTTAAGGGCGCACATGCAATGCGGCATTTGAATATCGGAATATTGACACTACATCGGAAGTAAAGTGGCATGTTTCGTGCCACAAGAGGCACGTCTGCTGAGTGGGCTATCATGCCACGGCTTTTAGTCAGGATTGTTGTTAGCTGTTAGTTAGTTGTTAGTTCAAAGATCAAAGATACATTTTTATTAGCTAATTGAATTATAAATGAAAGTTGCATTTGAGTTTAAATATATAAATGAAGATAAAAAGATAACAGATACTTTATTAAAACATAAATGAAATATAAATTTCAAAAATTATTTAATAATTCTCTCAGCTACTTTATGAAATATACATATTAGTCAAATATGCAATTGAGATACGAGAAATTAATTAATTACACTTTATTATACGATTATTATTTACGAAAGACAAAGAAGTTTATTATACACGCAGATACTTAACTTAAAGATACATTTGAGATACGAAAATGAATTAGTTTGATTTTAATGCTTTGTTGAAAATATAAACATTTAAACATACATTTTAATTAGCTATCAAATACGAAAATGACTCAATAAATCTCATACTTTATTGAAAATTAGTTTCCAAAGAACAAACATAATTACCGTCATAAAAATATAAATTGAAGATACATACATGATACTTAATTACTTTATGAGATTATAAAGAAATCCTCAATCAATGCAAATTCCAATCCATTAAGAACCTCATAAACTTAAACCTTTTAATTAAAGACCAATCTAAATCCCATAAATGCCAATCTAATACTTGAAAGATTGAGTTAAAACTCTGAAGTGTTTTTTTCAACAAGTTCGTACTATTTCCAGTTGTTGTCGCATGTTTTCTACTTTGATTTTTTCGATTAGCCAATGTGATAGTTAGACGTGATACCCTGCAATGTGTTTCGCAATCGATTCATGCGAGTATTTCGGCAACAATTTCACTTGGCACATTTTTTCAATCAAGTTCGGAACGTTAATTAATAAAAAGTTTCTTTTTTTTCGACATTGTTTTAAGCTCTTGCGATTTGATAATCCATTCATCAAACTCTGCTTCATTTTTTTTTCATTATATCCTTTTGTTATCTATCGAAATATTTGCTTATATATATATGTATACTGTATATATATATATATTTATTAATAATTATTATTGATTTTGCGTTTGGCAATCCAACAAACTCGCTTGCATAAGTTATGCATGGGATAAAATGCCCCACCAACTAAATTTATCACCGTGCCGAACTGAACTGAATGCCAAATGAAGTAATCAATTTGCGGCTGAAGATACAAATGTATCTACAATTGGTCGCTGCATGAACAGCACACGTTTCTCGCTCATTATCATTACAATTATCATTACGGGCTAATGATCATCTTGGTGACATTGTCTAACGGAACGTGCGACAGATCAGGGCCAACGTCCAATGCTAATGATGTTCCGATGATAAGAGCATTTGTGTTGCCTTCTTTTTTTTTGTTATCTTACAGATACATACATACGTGTCGCAACAATGACATTGACCAGGGATTGCAAATAAGAGTTATGAGTTTAAAAGTAAATAAAACTTGGGAAAAACATAACTCAATGCATGGGAAAATCTAAGAGATATGGGATGTCCTGAAATGAACTTTTATTTATAGTATAGAATACTTTTAAATTAGTAATATTTGCAGAATTTGTTGATAGAAACCAGTCAATAATTTATAAATATTTATTTTAAATATTACAAATTATTCTTACTAACTTTTTCTCATCGTTTACTCTTTTAATTACACAGATTCAAGGACAAAGGACTGGCCCATGATGTCATCTCCCTTTCCCACACTGGCCGTCTGCCTCACATACGTCTACCTGGTTAAGGTGAGTTCAAAGTTCAATTATTTGACTTAAGATAGTGACCAGCTGGCAGCTATTTGAAATACGACTGGGGATTGGGGTCACATGGGTCTCGCCGACTCGTAGATAATCTCAAGTGTTATAACCATGCGGAAAACGGACGAAGACAGCGTTATCACTGATAACGTCTGCTTTAGTTTCTCCTTTTTTTTCCATTTTATTATATTTCGTTTAGGTTGAGCAAGTTTTATTTATGATTCACACAAACACACACACACGTGTTCATGCACTCGAAATACCCAAAACACTCACACATTCATTCTAATCATAAAGCACATTTTTATACAATAATAATCATAAGAATAATATTAGGCCAACCCACTCACTGCGCTCTGATAGCAAAGTTTGTAGACTGAACACTAAAATACTGAACAGTGAGTCAAATAAAAAAAGTACCGGGTAGATTGATAGCGAGAGAAGCCATGTGTATTGTAAAAAGTAGCTATATTTGTAGTGTCAATATGTGTAAATACAAATAATTTTGCAGATTGTATCTCTAAGAGCAACTGTGTGTTTGAGCCAACATCTTGTTAGTTTTTGGTTAACAGCAACTTGGAAATTTATAAGAAATTGTTGTATATAAAAAAAATATAATTTATAGCTTTATGTTAAAGTGATTTTTCGGAAATCTTGATAAGATATAAGTTTTCTATACGAAAACCAAATTATAGACTTGTATCTTTTAGTCGTCAAATTTTGACGATACATTGTGTAGATACATACATACATAGAACTTACTAAAGTTTATCTAAACTTATCTATTTATTATTATTATCAAAATAAAAATGTAATAATGTATTATCAATATAATATAATTAGTATTCTAGATCCTAAATATTGGATCTCCCCAGTCAGAAGAATAATAGATACAATTATGGCTCTTTCAATATAGTATTATATTCTCTTAAATAGAAACTAATATAATTAAACAATAATTACAAATTTATATACCAGTTATTTGACTAACAAAGTATCTATGAAATTTTGTATCTTTGTATCTTTTAGGTGCTTGGGCCGCGATTAATGGAGAATCGAAAGCCGTTGCATCTACAGAACATGCTGGTCATGTACAATGCGTTACAGGTTGTATTTAGCGCGTGGCTTTTCTATGAGGTATGTACACACACACACACACACACACACACACACACATACACACACATTTACACGCACACACATTAACACACGCACAACAACTTGAAACACAAACGCATCAACAACAACATCAATCGCAACGCTGACGTCGTCGTTTTGAGCTGCTTGCAACTGAACTGGAAATGATTTGGAGACAACTTGCAACACGGCAACTTTGCAACTTGCAACTGCGCTGCTGCTGCTTTTTAATGTGCACTTAATAATTTTATGTTTTTCCTACGTTCTCTTTATTTCTTTCTTTCTTTCTTTCTTACTTTAACTATATCTGTATCTTTTGCATCTTCCCATTTCGTTTGTTTTGGCATTAATCTGATTTTGTTTTTAGTGTTTAATGGGCGGCTGGTGGGGCGCGTACAGCTTCCGGTGTCAGCCGGTGGACTATACCGATAGTGCCACATCCAGGAGAGTAAGTGTTTCATGTCATTTGAAGTGCTTGTAAATTGTATTTAGGAATTCCCTTTTTGATGAAAGTGAAAGTTTTAACTAGACTAGCCTGAAGATTGCATCAGAAATCTCTCTCTGTGTCTTTGTGTCTCTTTTTATCTATGATATCAAATCTCCGACTCGACTGAACGCAGTTATGCAGTTACATACATACATGAATATTCAGATATACATATATTTGATGTTCCTATGATTATTCGTATTCGTATTCGCTTATTCACTCAGCCAAATAACCGGAAATGCTTTAATTAAATTTATATTTATATGCATTATTTTTTTATTATTATTATTTTATTTTATATATATTTAATTTCTTATTCTTTTTGTTATTATCACGATTAGTTTTACTCGTATAAAAACGTCTCTAAAAACGAGAAATTTGTGTAGTTTAGAACTAGTTTAAATCACAATATATATATATATACATATCAAATATATACAGTCAACTCTGTTGTATATAAATGCTAGCAACAAATGGTGATTAATTTATGAGAGTAAAAAAGTTCTCGCTTTTATTAATCGAATTGATGCTTTTTTTTTGATTATTTAATAACATTTAAACGCTGTCTACTAACCCAAAAAAACAATTAAATTGTTTGTCTGCACATGTGTAAATAGCACTGTGTGTGTGTGTGTGTGCGTGTTTGTCCGTGTGTGTATGTGTGTGTCTTTTACAGCCTAAATCAAAAACTGGAAGAGCAGCAGAAAACAAACTGAAGACGAAGCGACAAAAGCGAAGCGTACTCACAAAATTCATTCCAAAAACAAAAACAAAAAAACAAAACAATAAACGAACTATCGAACTATCGATAACGATTACTTAAACAAAATCAAAGCAACCTGAAAAACCTGAAAACTCTACATTTGCAGATAGGAGTTTCCGGTTGGCTAACAGGACATTATAGCTTCCGATGTCAGCCAGTTGACTATAGTAATAATCCTAGAACGTTAAGGGTATGTGTTATAACCTCACAACGAGCCGATAACGATAACGATAAATCTATTGATAATATGTATGCCTCTACAAAATTTGGTTATATTTTTTTATTTCTTTGGTGAGTGGTGTGTTCTGGAATAGGCATAGAATACTACTACTACTACTACTACTACTACTTACAGTTATTGAATGTATTTAACAAATATGTATTCTTGGTGAAAAGTCATAAGCATTAACAAATATTTGTCCATCTATAAGTAGTAGAACTAACAGAATCCTAATACAGATTTTAGCATGTGTATGCCGTGCATAACTGTCAGTATTTTCCATCCAAAAATGTCACTAAACGTAATTTCTACCACTCCCCCGCCCCCATCTGTGTGTTTTCCCCTCATTCGTTACGCGATCTTAGGAACTTTGGTCCCCCGACTTTGCCCTCTGACCACACAACAATCTACACTTGATATATATCTAGTATATATGCAGGTAGTAAAGTAATTGACAAATGCAAAAATCTATTTATTTTAAACAAAAAAAAAACATATCTTTAAAATAAACTATTTTAAAAATAATAAAACAAATATGTGCTGTTAAAAAAAAAATAAATAATGACAACTATTGAGTTTAACAAAGTAATAAAATTTAAAATCAAATGTATAACTTTTTATCACATATTTTATATTACAAATAAATATATATGAAAGTCATTTAATAAAAACCAAAATCATAACAAGCTTAAATTGAGTTTAACAATTAAAAAAATTAAAAGATCCATTGGGTTTAACAATTTTTAACAATTAAAAAATAAAACGAAATAAATGCATTGTTTTTGCTTTGTCAATGAATTTAGTTGACTAACTGTATTATTATTTTATAATACAATACACAAATAATTTAAAATCTTTTTGCTAATGGTCAGGACTTTGATAAATCCATTTTGAACTTTTAATCAATTAATTGAATGTGTGAATCTTTCAACCCAAACTCTTCCCACTCTTCTCTACTCTGTATTCTCTTCTCAATATATACATATATATATATATACTATATATTTATTTTCTGGAATTATTTGATGCATTTTGACAATTAATATAATTACATTTTAGTCTTTAATTTGATCCCCTTGAAGCGTGATGCATGAATGTTTTGGAATTGAATTGAATTCAATTGAATTGAAAGTGAATTTCATTATGATTTAACATTAACCAATGAATCTCTATCTCTATCTTGCTCTATCTTTTTCGTGTGTGAATGAAATGTTGACAATGGTTCGGCAATAGTCGAACTGCAAGTATACCCTACGCTATACACAAATATGCGACGTAGGGTATATAAGTATAATGAAGTGAATTAAAGTGAATGCACATACTGAACTTGCAATCATCATCATTATCAATGACAAAACTAAACTAATCGATATTTTACGCTATTCCCTGTGCGTCTCTCTCCAACTTCCCTCCTCCTCTCAGATGGTACATGCGTGCTGGTGGTATTATTTCTCAAAGTTCACCGAGTTCATGGATACGGTAAGTGACAGTGAGATTAACAGTGATATTCATGAGAGTGAGTGTACTCATAAATCATCACTCCATGTTGCAGATCTTCTTCGTGTTGCGCAAGAAAACGAGCCAGGTAACAACGCTCCATGTCATTCATCACGGTTGTATGCCCATGTCCGTGTGGTTCGGCGTTAAATTCACACCAGGTGCGTAATCAATATCTTCTGAAATTAAGATAATTTCGATAAATGAATTCGAGAAAAAACAAAACAATTGAAACACAAAAACTACAAAACTTTAAGACTGTCAAGAAAACATTGCGATTTTTCGAAAAGAATTTATTACGAAATTAAAAGTAGGATAAACAAACTGGAAAGCCAAAGTTAGTTATATTTTATTTATTTATTATTTTTACATATTATATATTATATTATTATTTATTTACCATGCCATTTTTAATGGAATATTTTAGATTGCTAAACAAAAGCCAAGAAACCAACATTACATGTTGTATGCACCATTTAATAGATTTGTTTAAGTTTAAACTATATAGAATTAAACAAAATATAATAAAGGCATTAAATACAATATAAATTTTAATATATTCTTCTATTTTATTACATAAACTATTATATAATTTTATTATTATATTTATTATTTCCAATTTAATAACTAATAATAGGGGAATATACTAGAGTGCTAGCAACTAGATGTTTACATAATTTGAAAAAATTTTACTTAGGCTATGAAATAAGCCAATAATTAATACATTCTTAAGAATTGAAAATCAGTTCATTGCATTTGATTAATGCGACTTCGAAATTAAATCATATCCAAACCTTTCAAGAACATCGACATTTTGTTAGCTTATTTTCCAAAACAAATGTCATTTAAATTACTAGAGATTTCAGATCTCTAAAATTTTCCTTATTTATTAGTTATTAAAACAATCGACAAGAAATTATAAATATATAATATAAATATAAATAAATAAATATTAAAAAGCGGTAGAAAATATGATTTTAAATTAACAATTAAAAGTATTATTACAATTAAATATTTTTTAAAATTAAAACTGAAAAGAAGAATATGAAGAAAGTTGAAAAGCTCTGCGGGTAAGCAAAATTATGACTTTAAATGATACAATATTTGTTGCAAGGATTGGGAAAAACCCCAGATAGAATCAAAGAATAATTTGTACTCTTAGAGTTACAATTATAAAGTTATGTTCTAATTTTTAAAATAAACATTTAAGTCAATATGATTTCTAAATAAAAATTTAAATGTAATTGCAATTAATACAGTAGTATATTAGTATTTAAAAATCAGTAGGTAAGTCAGAAAAATTATAGCTGCCTTGCTGTTATTTTTAATCTATATCCAATATTGCGTGTATATATAGCTAATGCTCTGCTGCTCAGCAAACTTAACTACGTGTGAGTTTTGGGGTCTGCTTTCGTCACTAGCGTGGACTGCCGTTCATAGTGATGATATCTGAATATTTGCTCAATTTAAAATTAACCGTTTTGGCTGCTTCTTTTTCAACCTTATATTATTTTATTATTTTATTGTAGTTATTAATTATGTAAATTTAAATATTTACTGTCAATGTTCTCTCAAAATTCAATTAATGACCATATTACTTACTTTTCCTTATCCATTTTCCTTCTTTCAGGTGGACACAGCACCTTCTTTGGCCTGCTCAATACCTTCGTGCACATCGTGATGTACACTTACTACATGTTCTCGGCCATGGGTCCACAATATCAGAAGTATCTCTGGTGGAAGAAGTACCTGACAACGCTGCAAATGGCAAGTCTATAGATATATATTTGGTTGCATTATCGTTGCATTATACTAACATTTGTCCACTGCAGGTTCAGTTTATTTTGATCATGGTTCATGCCTTCCAATTGCTCTTCATCGATTGCAATTATCCGAAGGCCTTTGTCTGGTGGATCGGAATGCACGCTGTGATGTTCTTCTTCCTGTTCAACGAGTTCTACAAGGCAGCCTACAGAAACCGTCTTATGGTAAGTCCCACCAAAATAATAAAACTAGTAGGCAAGCATGCAGTCGAGCGTGCTCGACGGCGAGTGACTCTGTAGTTAATTTGAAAAGCATATTGAAAATTATAATGAAAAGAATTTAAATATTATTTATAAAATAGTAGAAAGGGATACAGTCGAACGCGAACCCGACAGTGAGTGACCCTGTATTTAACCCTTAAAAAAAGGCATGCAGAAAATAAAAATATATATAATATCTCACGTTTCGGCAATGTTAATAGACCCTTTGTGCTTTTCAAGTGCAGGGCCTAAGAAAACCAATCGGAAATGAGCTACTCATTTTTTTTAGGGTCGCCTTCTCACGTCCGCCCATTATGATAATTATACAAAAAGGCCTTTAAGAAAGAGGCCCACTTTTGCAGCTTCCCACGATGGCTTAAAAGGCGCTTTTAAGCCACAAATGACAACCATAAAATGTGTGTCGACTGAGATGCCGGAATGAGTTAATATGAAAGCGTTGCAATGCGAACTCAAATTTGAGCGCTTATATCATCGCATTTTTTTGGGAGCCACACGGTTACAGGGTTACACGGTTACGGTTACGGTTATGATTACGGTTACGGTTACGGCAATTTATCGACTTTGGTCTGTTGCTGTGTTGCGGCCAGATTGTCTATTGCACATGTGTGTGGTCTAAATTCATTAACGAAATTTCGACTCCCTCGAGTTTTTGGAGGTGGGGGGAAATTGAACGCCGAATTCCGACAAAAGACAAGACCCAAAGAAGAAAAAAAAAAGCAAAAGGTAACGACATAAAAACGCCAAATGACGTCGTTTAATGAACGCTTACGATGTCGACAGCGACGGCGGCGACCCACAGCATCCACAAGTGAAAGTTGAATGAGAAAGAGACAAAAATAATAATAATAAAAATAAAAAAAAAATATAATAAAAATAATAAACAAATGCAGACAGCGCGGCGCTCGAAATGTTGCATAAGCAACGCTTTTTGTGGGGCAAATGTTAACAAGTATACGCCTAGTAAGCCTTAACCCCTTACCGATGCCGACTATTGATGGGAAATGTCTTGTAATTTTGTGACTTGGTTTTATTTTCATATGTTTGTCAAGACATATAATCCATTTTACCAGTTATTTTTAAGCTAAATATATAGATACATATATAAAATATATACTTTATTTCTTTTTGCAGAAGAAGAATGCGCTGCTGGCGAATGGACATGCCAACAAACCCAATGGTTACTGCAAGAGCATCAATGCCCACGACGATCTGTTTATGCCACAACCGACAGCAGCAGCGGTAACAGCAGCAGCAGCTGCTGCAACAACGGGCAAGGCCAATGGCAGCGCCACGCTTGCCAATGGCCATGCGAATGGCCTAAAGAATGGCTATAAGACGTTGGCCAACGGCAACGGTACTGCAACGCCAGCTGAGAACGGCACAGTTCATAGCAAAAACAATGGTTTGCTGCTGACAAACGGCTTTGGCAACGGCAATGTCAACGGCTATGCCACAAAGCTGCTCGACGATGTGGCACAGGAGCTGACACACCGAAAGACACCGAAATAATATCGGAAAAAATGCGGGTAGGCGCCAACGTAGAGCTTAGGAGAAAGAAAAACCTGTAAGGGCTAAAGGAAAAAGCAGCTGAGCAGCGCCAGGAGCAATTCACTTGTTCCAATGAGTCATAAGCACACCTCTACACACACACACACACATCTATTTACACAGGCATTCACATACATTGCATACCTGTAAGGGCTAAAGGAAAAAGCAGCTGAGCAGCGCCAGGAGCAATTCACTTGTTCCAATGAGTCATAAGCACACCTCTACACACACACACACACATCTATTTACACAGGCATTCACATACATTGCATACACATACACACACACACACACACACACACATACATGCATACACATACATAATTCGGAAATTGTTTTATGAAATAACTTTTAGTGCAAGCAGTATATACTATAAAGTGAAGAAAAAAAACAAGAAAGAAACAGAAAACTATAAAAAGAAGAAAAAACACAAACACACACTAAAGGGCATATTGTTATTGATACTAAATATTATTATTAATAATAAATAATACTGATAATAATACGCGTAATAATCATGTAATACATGTTTTCAGCGCTGGCAGTTGCCTTACATATGTATGTATCTGTATCTGCATCTGTATCTGCATCTGTATCTGTATGTATGTATGTATGTATGTGCATTGCTTCACATTGCATACATAAATTAATGTTTAAAAAAAAAATACATATTTTTGTTGCTTTTTTTCTCTTTTTAACTATTTTAGTTGTACAAAGCTTTGTATAGATAAAGAAAAAAAATCTAAAAAAAAAAACAAAACAAACATAAAGCATGAAAACAATTTATAAATTGAGCCTAATGCTTATTAAATTTAATTGTGTGTGAGCAAGGAATTAATCTATGTATTTAAGCATAGAATTTAATTTATATACAGTATATAATAAAATAATAATAACTGCAAAAAAAAAAACAGAAAAAAAAACACAATTAGTTGGTTCAGCGTAAGTCACAAAGTTTTGTAAATGTATAAAGCAAAAAACAAGAAGGAAGGAAAGAAAAACCACAAAAATGGTAATAAATTGTATGTAATTTAATAATAGTTGAGGAATTTAAACGAAAGTCAGAACAACAACAAAAACAACAACAGCAACAACTACAACAGTCACAATTGTTCAAGAGTCAAGCAACAAATACAAGAAATAATGTTTCAATCATTAACGACCACGATAAGCAACAAAACTCTAAACATAAACAACAACAAACAAAAAAAACCTACCCACATGTTTCATTAATTTATTACAAATAAATTATACTGCTAAACTGCAAAAATACAACAAATTAATTATAAAATATGCAAATTTTGCTATTTCATAATGTTACAAACAACCACAACAACAAACAAAAAAAAGAAAAACCCACACAATATTTATAAGCTGAAAACAAGAAAATCCCGAAAGAAATCCCCGATTATAACAAAAACCACAAAGTAGACTTTAAGTCCCACAATTTAGGTTCCATAGGTATTCAATTGCAATACATTTTGTATGCGTGGTAGCCATTTTTGTGGATCGTGGAGCAGTATGTAAACACTATGTATGTAATTGTAATTATTATTATTATTATTATGATTATGATTATTATTATACAGAAACAAAAAAAAAATACAAAAAACAAAAATAATGTGTAGAAAATTAGGCGAAAATGGAGTGGAGCATTTTTTCAATAAAACACTAAAAAAACAAAAAAAAAAAACAAAGTTCGCTTATTAAATTGACCAATTAATTATATGACCTGGTAAGTAACATCAATTCAAATTCAAATTTTAACGACCCGATGTTGCGACCCTATCGGTCACCGCGTGCAAAGCCATTGTCTAAACGTGACGTCACATTCCCATGCAAGCATGCATAATAGACTCCATTGCCGCCATATTGCAATGAGCTCTCTCGGTTTGGATCACAGCATGCTGTGCTGCTCTTCAATCGCATCGACACTTGCACACATGCGTGAAAGCCATTCCCGCCAAATTGCAGGGAGCTTTCCCGCTCTCACTGCAGTGTTGCTCACTCATACATGCAAGCATGCGTGGAAGCCATTCCCGCCCAAGCGGTAAGCGCGTTCTCTTTTGTAAGAATCACAGCTGGCATTTACGTTTGGCGGTCGCTTAACTATTCGCTTGCTATGAATTCTGTTCGCCTGGTATTTCAGCTGGCAGCAGACTTTGGAAAGTCCGCTGTTTGTTGTTCGATCGCGTGGGAAACACACATGCGGACACACACACACATACAAAGTTGTGGAATTGTAAGCAGCTGACAAAATGAAACAATTTAACAGGCGAACAGAAATGTTAACAAGTATCACAATAAATAAATACTTGAAGGTTCTACACAAAATAAATATTAAAAGTCATAATAATTATTTGTAGGTTCTCTATATGATTTTATTAACATTTATAATTCGGATGTGTTAGATTTTACATATTTGCCGGAGCATACGTCTTCGCAGGACGTAATACATTAATCCGGTTGCGGTCTATAATATTATCTTAACTTACATCTAGGCTGGTTTTTGCTACGAGCTAAGCGTGTTAAGCTGTCCGTCCATAAGCGGTAGGCGGAAAGTAAAATATGTAATGTGTAAATGTAAAATGTAAAATGTAGAACACAGAAGTCAACTACTTAAGTGGTAGGCAATTTTTATCATTTATCATTATATCATATATATGTACGAGTGTACGACAAGTACAACAAAAAAATCATTATCTCAAACAGCAATCTGTAGTCATTGTACTTATGTAGAGTAAACATAGTGTGTTGTTTTGTTTTTTTTGGGGGGGGAGTGGTGTGTGTGATAAAGGTTATCAGCTATCTGTATCTGTATCTATATCTGTATCTGTGAGTAAACAGCCAACGGCTTATTAGAACTGTAGATTAGAGATTTTAAAAACACTTAAAACTATTTTGCAGCGTTTTCAGTTGCGACGGGCGCGACGACGTGCATTGCTAGCAAAGGGCGTGGCATTTGGTGCTCCCGGATGCTGACCGCTGTACAAATTATCCAGAAATTCATGCAATGTTGCCTCACTGTAAGCAATTATAAAAATTATGAATATTTTCGCTGTTCCCTTAGAGCATTTAGACGAAATACCTGACGCCACTGGCCGAGCCGCCAGGATGATGTGCATGCGGTTGCGGTTGCTGCTGATGTGGATGCTGTTGCTGCTGTTGTGGATGCTGCTGCTGTTGTTGTTGCTGCTGCTGCTGTTGCTGCTGAGCACCGCGCACAATGCGATATTGCACCATATGCGAATTGGGCTCCAGATGCGACAATGCACCCTTCTGACAATTGGCCCACTCGGTTATGTCATAGACCTTGCCATCCATCAATGCCAAATACTTCCAGCGCAGACCCAACATGCTTGTTTCCGCCCAAATGTCACCCTGCAATTAATAGCATAAATCAATAATTTATAAATATATCAGTATTGTATTCCTCATTTTCCCCCTCCAAATTTGATATCTTTGCTATTAGTTGGTCAAAATGGGAAATAAACTAGTTAATATTCAGCAGCTGCAGCTGCTACTTACATCCTTTGCCGAGTGTCGGATCTTACAAGAAGCGCATTCTCGTGCCGCATAATGAGGACGTTCGGTTAATTTGCGAGGATGTCGCTGCGCACAGGTGCTGCATCTGTTAGTATAATGGAAAAATCAAGTTAACAGTCAGTCTGTTCAATTAACTGCAGTATGCATTTTACCTTATAGTATTGGCCGCCTCGGTCATTTTGGTTTGCAACTGCGACAGCAAATCATGCAGCTCCGTCCACGCTTTCTCCGCGTGCAGAGCCTCCGCAATGCTTTGGTCGTAGGCAAGACGATTTTCCTGCACAAGTACAAAGTAAATTAGTTGGAAAAGCTATCAATTAAAGCAAAGACAACTTACAGGCTCGCCAATTAACTCAAATGCACGCTGCAACACCTTGAATGCCTCCTCGGCGCCCGCCTGCTTGTTCTTGTCCGGATGCACGAGCACGGCGATTTTCTTATAGTGCTTACGTATCTGCTCCTGCGGACTGTCCGCTGGCACACCCAATATGCTAAGAGATGGAATGAAAAAGAAAAGAATTTTAATGCATCATTAATCATCATTCATAGGAGACCGAGATCCGAATAAAATACAGACAAACAAAGACTAAGAATAAAATTTATTGAAAGCAAAACAAATCTGGAAAAGAGGAAGCAACCACTTGGAATTTAATATAGGAAATACATTTCGAGTTCAAAAATTAAGATAAGACTTGTTCTATAATATTAAAAGCAGTCATATAAATAGCAGTTTAGATTTTTCCCAACTCCAGTTGAATTTTCTCGTCAATTCCAATTCTTAATAAACATTTTCCCAATTTCAGGTGTCCCAATTTATATTTCCCAATTCAATTTAATTGTTCCTAAATTCCCTTCATCCAATTTTGTTATTCCTACTATTATTTATCAAAGTTTCTTATAGGTTAGGAAAAGTCTAGATCATTACAACTTATTAGGAAAAGTAGCCTTGATTAAAAACTGCCTACTATTGTTTCTAATGGTTCCCAGAATTATAGGGAATCGTTGTAGCATTCCTCACCAATTTTTCTCTAATCTTCATTTTCTATTTATACTTTCCCTAATATTAAATTCATATATAATAATTTCTCAGCATTTTTTATAATTCTTCGCTTCAATGTTGTTATTCCTAGTACTAAGTGATAAAGTTCTTTCGTTGTTTAGCCTTTCCCCACTAGTTCTTTCCAATTTATATTATCTAATTACCTTTTTTCTAAATTTTAATTTACTTCTAAACATTTTTCTACAGTTGTCATTAATTTGTTCTCCCAGTTTTTCAATTTCTTGAGTTATTCCCCAAGTTTTACAGGAAATACTTTGTAAATACATTTGTGAATACGCAATGAATGCACTCACCTGTAGGCATCCTTGCCCTTGCAGTTCAGCAACGAGTACATGGCCTCCTCGCCCGTCTGCGGCAGGCGTCCCGTCTTGAATGCCTCGGCATTCGCCTCGGGCGGCTTCCGCTTGTAGAAACGTCGCCAGAGTGCCCAGCGTGAGTTCTTCTTGAAGCGTGCGTCGAAGCGTCGCCAATAGTTGCGCCACCAAATGCTTGGCTTGCCCGAATTCTGCTTTAACTCCCGATGCAACTGGCGGGCATAGGCGACACCGGCAACATATGCAACGGTTAGACGCTCATAGGCCATGCTACAGCCGAGCACAACAATGTCATAGACCAGATAGAACAGCCAGGTGAGCAACTTGAGCGTATAGATCCACCAGGTGTGTAGAATTCGCTTGGCCAACTCATAATTACGATTCGAGGCGATGCCATGAGCTGGAGAATTGGAGGAGGCATAATTGCTGCTGCGATTCCGTTTCGAGGAATACGAATACGAGCCGGAATTGGAGCTTAAATTCGCATTGGAGGCAGAAGCGTAACGTTTAGTTGACGTTGAGTTTGCAGTTGTGTTGTTAGTGTTAGTGTTGTTGCTGCTGCTGCTGTTGTGGTGATTGTTGCTGCTGCTGCTGGAGCCAGTTGCTGTTGAGTTGTTTGAATTTGCATTCGAGTAATTTGCATTGTTGTTGCCGCTGCGATTGCCACCATTATTGCTGCCATTGTTGTTGGTCTTGCGAGTAGCAAAGTTTTGACTGCTATTGGAAGCATTGCTGCTGCTGTTGTTGCTGCTACTGCTACTGTGGTTGTTGGTTGTCTTGTTGTCGCTGCTTTTGGCTGCATATCCATTCAGGTTGCTGCTACTGTTATTGAGTTTCGACTGCGCAGGACGTTTCTTTTCATGCATAGGTTTACTCGATCTCAAGTTTGCCTGCAACTGTTGGTGATGCTGCTGCTGTTGTTGTTGCTGCTGCTGCTGCTGCTGCTGTTGCATTGGTGGCTGTAACATGAATTTATTTGAATTAGTATTTTATAAATACAGTATAAAAACAATTTTACGCATTTATTAGACAAAAATTCTTTACCTTCTGCATTGTTGCCTGATTTGCCTGCTGTCGCTTCTTGCCGCGATGTCCCGTTGCATTCGTCGCCGCTCCCGCCCCATCCTTGAGTTCATGCAACGGCGATCTTTTGGCATTGTTGCGTTGATCTCGACTGCCATTGCCATTCCCATTTCCATTGCCATTGTTATCCTCCTTGCCTGTACGTCGCTGCGTTGCATGTCCATTCTCCAAGTTGTTGGCGTTGCGCGCATCGCCAGCAACATTGCTGTTGGACATGTTGCCAGCAGCACTTCTCAGTGTGCTGCCCTTGCTGAGAACATCTGAATAGGACATGGGCATTGGTTTTACCTCGGCAACAATGCGTTTCTTGCCCTCCGGCATGCCAGGCACAACAATTGCTGGCTTCTTCATGGCAGTGACTGTGGCGGCGGCGGCAGCAGCAGTAGCAGCAACTGTTGCTGCTGTTGTTGTTGATGTTGATGATGTGGTTGTTATTGTGGTTGTTGTTGTAGCAATGTTGTTGGCATGTTTCTGCTTGCTCGACATTTCTGCAGACTTTGCTGGCAAAACTTTGGCATGATATTCAACTTGTTGCTGCTGCTGTTGTTGTGGCAACTTGACGGGCGATTGCTGCTGCGCTGGCGTTGCAGTTGCAGTTGCAACTGTTGCTGCTGCAACATTTTCAGCTGTTTCGCCAGCAAATTGTATATAACTGGCGCCTGTTAAATTGGGCGACCAATTGTTGACGAGATTGTTGATGAACATATTGGCATTGTTGCTGGCAGCAACAGCTGTCGATACGCCAGCGGCAACATGAGCTGGTGTCTCCTCAAATTGCTGAAATTGTGGCGGTTGTTGTGGTTGTTGTTGCGGTTGTTGTTGCGGTTGTTGATGTTGCTGTTGAGGTTGCTGCTGCTGTTGTGGTGGTTGTTGTTGCTGCTGCTGTTGTTGTGGTTGTTGATGTTGTTGTTGCTGCTGCTGCGTTGCAGTGTGCATTTCAGGCTGTGGCAGCAACGGATTTGTGGCAAACAGCTCATAAAGCTGCGTCTGCATTGGCGGCGTCTGTTGTGCTGTTTTTGGGGCAGCGCTGGCAACATGTTGTTGTTGTTGTTGCTGCTGCTGTTGTTGTTGTTGTTGGCTCAATGTTGCTGCTGCCATGTTGATATGCGAGAAGTTTGCAGCTTGCTGAGCGTAAACATCATTTACAGCATTCTCTGGGCAATGATAGACCTTGAGAAAATTACCATGGCCCACAGGCAGCACAGAGTAGGTTTCGGCCTGGCCAGGTGGGCCCGTGTAAGCCAAGTTATAAAGATATTCGTTATAGACATGCGGAGTCTGTGGTTGTTGTGGTTGTGGATGATGTTGCTGTTGTTGATGATGTTGTGGTGGATGATGTTGCTGTGGATGCTGTTGGTGCGGATGCTGTTGGTGTTGATGCTGTTGGGGTGGATGATGTGGCGGAAATTGTACACCTAAATGCGGAGGTGGGGGTGGGGGTGGCCACATCATGGGCTGTTGTTGTTGTTGCAGCAAATGTTGATGTTGTTGTTGGTGTTGCTGCTGTTGTTGTTGTTGATGTGCAAGAAAGTGCGGCGGCAAATTGTGATATGTGGCAGCAAGCGCCTCCTCCTCCACAATGCCCCGCTCATCCTGACGTGTCCGTGTCGTCATGTCCCGCCACACAACGGCAAAATTCGTCCCGTGAAAATGCCAGCGCGTTTTTTTTTCTTCCCTTCGCTGATTCCTATACAAATTTCATGAGATTGTTTGTTTCATACGTTCTGCAACGCATTTGAACAGTTGCTGTCACTGAATTGTTTTGCAAACGTTGCACACAAATAATAAAATACGTTGCTACACTTTTTATTTTTTTTTGCAATAACTTTTAACACAAATAATATATTATGCTTGCGTGTGTGAGTGTATGTGGCAAGAAGAACACACGTATACCATTCACAATTGGCGCAAACAGGGCTGGCAAACGCACTCATATATCGATTGAGGTATTGTCTAGTGCATTTTGTGTAATAAGTGCAAATTTCTGTAACACATTTATCATCTTTGCAATATAAACTTTTCAGTTTTAAGGCATCAATAGTTTTTAGATAATTTTATTCACAAATTTAGCTAGCATTTTGACTTTATGCAAATTGGCAACTGTTGATTTGCACTGGCTGTTATTTACATAAGAGCAAAATGTTAAATGCAGCTGTTTTAGGGCTGCAAGAACAGCGTTAGTGGTCCCATCGATGATTTATACATCGATTCTCGAAGTTTAAATTTTTAGAAATATATATCAGATATATAGAAATATATTTAAATAACGTAGAAATTGCAAAATACTATTCTAATGTAGTAAAATGCAACTCAAGAAAAATGTAAGAATAAAAACAAGTTTAGCTGACAGAAAATTTTAAATTTGACATTAATTTGTATATATTTAACGCCAAAAATGAGACTAATAAAAATAGCAACTATAAATATGGCACTGACTTTTTTTCGATGATCGAATCGGCATAAATTAATTTTTACTTTATATTTTTAAAAAAACCATCTTACCGATATTATCGATATATAAATATTTACGCGTGGCTTCAAATTAATCTGGTGGAACGGGTAAAAATAAATGTTACACATATTTCTCAATATTAATTTTATCGACAGATAAATATCGCATTAAGATATATCCCACAAAATTATAATCGATATATTGCCATATATCAACAGGGCTATGTTGCAGCCCTGGTGTTGTTATTATTATTTGTTATTGGGGAGCTGCTCAAATGGCTCCCTTGTGTTTAACTTTAAATAATTATAAATTTACGCTAAATGGCAGCTCTTAAGCCATTAGTAACAGTTGTACGCGCTGGGCGCTTAAATTACACAGCTGGACTGCGACTGCAAGACCAGCTGGCCAAACAAAAAGTGTCGAACTATGCAGAATTTCGTAATTTCCTGTTACTTTTGGAACACGATCCGGTTTACACAATTGGAATAAGGACAAAAAGCTACACGACAGCGGACGAGCAACGATTATGCAAGCTGGGCGCCGAGTTTCATCGTACAGATCGCGGCGGACTTATCACATTTCACGGACCCGGTCAACTAGTTGCCTATCCAATAATTAATCTGCGACAATTCACGCCGAGTATACGATGGTATGTGGAAACTTTGGAACAGACTGTGATTGAAACATGTCGACAGTTGGGAATATCCAATGCCAGCAGGACAAAGGATACGGGTATTTGGATAGGCGATCATAAAATTTGTGCAATTGGCGTGCACGGATCTCGTTACGTCACAACTCACGGCATTGGACTGAATTGCTCGACAGATTTGAAGTGGTTTGATCACATTATACCCTGCGGCATTGAGGGAAAGGGAGTCACCTCGTTGAGTGAGCAGCTAGGCAGGCAGATCAGCTTAACTGAGGCAACTGCAGCTCTTTTGGACAGCTTCGGCAAGTGCTTCGATTGCCGCGTGCAGGAGGAGCAAAGAGTTGAAGTTACAAACTAACAAATTAATTCAGCTAAAAAGTACCACCAAATATATGTTCATAATTAGTAAGAAATCTATATGATAATATGAGATGTAAATAAAAAATTAATTAAATTGCAATTGTTTAAAAAAGTAGTGGTAATACAATATTAAACAAGTTTCCAATTTACTGGCAGTTGAAAAGCTTAACTTACTAAATCAAATAATTGTTTGTTGCAACTAGGAACAGACAACTATATATACTCAACTGTTGACGCTGATCAAGAATATATATACTTTATGGGATCGGACAAGCCTCGATCTGTCCGTTTAACAAACTTAAAATACCCTCCGATCAGGGTATAAAAGTAGTTCAATGAAAGTAATCTTAAATCACTATTCTCAGCTCTGGTCAAAGCGAGCTTTGTTTAAATCACATTTCTTGGCACGGCCATCGATATGAAGTTTCCCTCGCATTTCCATCTGCAGTCGTCCCTCCTCTCGCTGGGCTGCCTTACGCATGCGACGATCCTGTCGCGATTCAAGTGTTCCATTCGTATTAAAGTAGCGTTCTCTGAAGTCCTGTGTCGATTCTGGGATCATCTGTGTGGAACTGCCATTTAGTTTAACTGTCTCGTTGTACTCCAAGCACTTCTCATAGGTGAGCAATCGACGTGCTGTGTTTCCGGCTAGCAACTGCTCCGAATTGGCCACCAGCCTGAGATGTGTGTGCTGTGGCAGGATTGCTTCGCTATAATCCTCGCTAGAAGCAAGAGAAGGTGTAAATATTATTCTTATATCATTCTTATTCCTTTACTTACCGATGAAAAGGCAACCAGCACACGAGGTGGCCGCCGAGTTTCAAATGTTTGGCGCCAAACTCCAACAGATCCGTGTACAAATGCTGCAGAGAATAGTGTGAGGTTGAGGGATAATGCGCCATGTCCGCCGTGCGAGTATTCTCCTTGACGTTAGACTTGTTCTCCACTTTCTCGGTTGCCTCACGAATGCCATATGGAGCTGACAATAAACAACTCTTAATAAGATATCAAATATGAATTATAATTAATAAAATTAAGCTAAATCTATATCGTTTCTTATTTCAATATAAAACAAAATTTAAATAAGCATTAAAAGGAATAATAATAATAAAGATGACACAAACGCACTAGTGTTTTAAAATCATCATACCCTTGATATAATATAATGATATAATGAGGCAATAAATACAATCATTTTCCTGTGTTTCTCTTTGTTATCTGCTAATTGTGAGTTTTGCCTTGACACTTTGATTTGAACCTTCTTGGTAATTCTGTATTTGATTTGCCAATGAGTTGCCTAGTAAATAAATAAATTATTTATGCTGCACTTACGATCTGTAATGATGCTGTCAAAGCAAATCCTTGGATGCCACAGGGGATTTGAGAAATCGGCCACTACGACGTCCATGTAGCGATCCTCACATCCGTACTGCCTAAGATTGGCACGTATGCTTTCGTCCTTCTCTCGCACCTTTTGGGTAATACGACTGGGTCGACAGCGAGCATGCACCATCATATAATCAATGTCAGCGCCTAGCACATAGCCGCCAAACTTGGCGGCACTGACTAGCAAGGAGCCCGTGCCCACGAAGGGATCAAAGACCAGATCGCCATCCCGCACCATCGCCTGGTTGGCCATCAACAAACTCAGTTGTGCATCCATGCTCGTGTTGCCAATGAATTTGCGCTGTTTCAGAGAGAGTTGTTTGATCAAATGACGCTGACCATGCGTCAACATGCGGCCAAATACAATATCTTCCGGCTCCGCAGGTACATCGGTGGGATCCAGGCCCCAGAATTCCAGATACCACCATTCAACTTGTGGATCCTTGAGGTTAACAGCTCCTTCGATCGGCAAGTAGTCCATGGCCTCGATCTTCTCAATTTTCTCGCGCTGGCTAAAATGTTTGTTGTAAGTTTCCACTGTCACCTTGAAGCTGTCCGCCTTGAAATACTCTGCAAGTGCTCCTTGATTCGTGTCCACATGACTTTGTAATCTTTTGTGGAATTCCGGCATTGTGTTTGCATGCGAATGCAGCTCTATAATGGATCGCAATGCCACAGACCGCGAGGCATATTTCAGCGCAGTTTCTTCGTTTGGAAATTCCACGAGCCAAAAGGGTTTCTATTAAATTTGTGTCGCATTTATTATTATTATTTTCATAATCAAGTAGGCTTATTTATATTTACCAATCGATTGCCGTCAAAGAGCTGAAATTCCAAGCCGAATAACTTAACAATTGACTCGAATTCAGCTACACGAAAGTCCACATGCTCCTGGGCAAACCAAAGTATATACTTTTTCCAAAACTTTGTCATTTTCAAAATTGTAAATAATTTGATTGTAGCATGTGCTGTTGTTGTTTACTTCAAGCTAGTGATGTAAGTCGGTTGAAATATATCGGTATTGTTATAGTCAATAGCATCGCGTAGACACTTCGATGATAATTTCGAATATTGATTCGATGCAGTCTGTAATATTCTTGCACATATTTTACATTAACTGATATGCTATTAATTGTTTTAGTTTTTATTCATAAATACCGAAATATATAATAATTTATAATAAAGTGACATCAGTACCAATCGATATATTCATACTTACATCACGATTCTTATTGTCAAAATATCGACACACATTTTCGTGATATAACTATCGATAAGAACATTTAGCGTACAACCCTGTGTGCCATCGACTCGTCCATTTTGCATTAATTTCTGAGGCGCACACGTAGGCGAGCCGAAGATTTTAATAAATTTTCTGCTACAGCAAGCCTCAAAGCTGCGCAAGCATTGTGAAAAACACAAGTTAAGCTGTTCGTGCATTAAATTCTTATCAAGTGAAAATGGCGCGTTACACGCAACGTCCGGAAAATGCTCTGAAGCGAGCCAATGGTAAGTAGATGAAAAAATTTTCCATGCGGCTGCGAATGAGCTGGCCAAAGCGAAATGTGAAAAAAGTGCCAATCGCAGTATTGATATCCGCCGACATGGTATATTATTACAAGGTATGACGTATTCATATGTGTTAAGGGCCCTTAAATAATTGTACTAGTTCTACGCAAGAACTATTGTGTTTATGTGGAAAGTTTAATTTATTTCTAAATTCCCGAAATAAAAATTGGTGCCTTTCAATACATATATACATCAAACTACGAAATGAAAGAAGCAGAGCTGCCAGATCTTGTTAACTTTTACAAAGTGGTAAAACTGGCTATTTACCATCAGCTGTTACATTAAAAAAGCAGCATTATTTTTGTTTGTGGGTTTTTTGTTATTATGTAATAATTTATTGCTGGGATCTTGTTTTGCTTTTTATATCTCTAGTCAAATAATTAAGAAATCGAGTTAAAGTGTATATCTCACCTTGTTAATATATTCACCATGCCTCAAAATATTGCAGCTGTGGCGAATACGTCACCTTGTTAAATACACCATTTCGCCGCATTGTGAATGGCAATTTGAGCCCGTTTAACTGATACCCTTTCTCTTTCTTGATGTTTTATAGAATTTATTGAGGTGGGCAAACCTCTGCGTGCTTTGGACACGCTGCAGGAGGTGTTCAGGAACAAGAGGTGGAACTATGCCTACTCCGAGACGGTCATTGAGCCGCTCATGTTCAAGTATCTGTATTTGTGCGTGGAGCTCAAGAAATCGCATATCGCCAAGGAGGGACTTTTTCAGTACCGCAACATGTTCCAGCTGGTGAATGTGAATTCGCTGGAGAATGTGATACGTGGATATCTGAAAATGGCCGAGGAGCACACGGAGGCGGCGCAGGCGCAATCTTCGGCCGCTGTCGCCGTGTTGGAACTCGATGATCTGGACAATATTGCCACGCCGGAAAGTATTCTGATGAGCGCCGTTTGTGGCGAGGATGCTCAGGATCGTTCGGATCGTACGATTTTGTTGCCCTGGGTGAAATTCCTGTGGGAGTCGTATTGCCAGTGTCTGGAGCTGTTGCGCGTCAATACGCATTGTGAGGCACTGTATCATGATATTGCACGCATGGCCTTTCAGTTCTGTTTGAAGTACAATCGTAAGAGCGAATTCCGTCGTCTGTGCGATAAATTGCGTAAACATCTCGAGGATATCTGCAAGAGCAGCAATCAGACAACTGGTGTGTCCATCAACAAGGTGGAGACGCAACAATTGTGCCTGGACACCAGGTTATATCTGCTCGACTCGGCCATACAGATGGAGTTGTGGCAGGAGGCTTACAAGGCCATTGAGGACATTCATGGCCTGATGGCCATGTCCAAGAAGACGCCGGTGCCCAAAACCATGGCCAACTATTATCAAAAGTTAGCCATGGTCTTCAGCAAGGCGGGAAATCAACTTTTCCATGCCGCCGCCTTGTTGAAACTCTTCCAGTTGACGCGTGAGCTAAAGAAGAACTTGACCAAGGATGATTTGCAGCGTATGGCTGCTCACGTTTTGTTGGCCACGCTCTCGATTCCGCTGCCATCGGCGCATCCGGAATTCGATCGTTTCATTGAGGCGGACAAGAGTCCGTTGGAGAAGGCGCAGAAGCTGGCGGTCCTGCTGGGTCTGCCACAGCCCCCAACGCGTGTCTCGCTCATTCGCGAGGTGGTAAGTAGAAAGATAGAAAGACGCTGCAGTTCGTATTGCAGTTTAGTTTAAAATGGAATTCTAATTCCCTTTTTATGTTTCCAGGTGCGCCTGAACGTGCCTAATCTGGTGTCGGATGAGTTCCGCAACCTGTACAACTGGCTGGAGGTGGACTTCAACCCATTGAATCTGTGCAAGCGCATTCAGTCGATCATTGACTCGATCGAGAGCGGCGAGACGGAGAATACGTTGCTTGCGCCGTACATTCAGTCGCTGAAGGACGTGACGGTTATGCGTCTGATTCGTCAGATATCGCAGGTGTACGAAAGCATTGAGTTCAAGCGATTGCTGCAATTGGCGCCCTTCTGCAACATCTTTGAGCTGGAGAAGCTGCTGGTTGAATCGGTGCGTCACAATGATATGCAGATACGCATCGATCATCAGAGGAACAGCATTTACTTTGGCACAGATCTGACGGAGAGTCAGCGAGAATATCGTCCTGATGGACCCGCATTGCAATCGATGCCATCGGAGCAGATACGTTCCCAATTGGTCAACATGTCGACGGTATTGACGCGTGCCGTATCCGTTGTGTATCCACATCGTGAGCGTGATCAACGCGCCAAATTGCGCACTCAGATGGTGCATCATTATCATGAGATTAAGGATCGCGAGCATCAGCGCATTTTGCAACGTCAGAAGATCATTGAGGATCGCAAGGAGTTCATTGAGAAGCAGAATAACGCACGCGAAGAGGAGGAAGCACGTCGTCACGAGGAGGAATCCCGTAAGGCAAAGCTTGCCGAGCAGAAGCGTCTGGAGCAGGAACAGGAGGAGCGTGAACGCAAGCGTCATGAGAATGAAATTCAGGCCATCAAGGAGAAGAGCCTGAAGGAGAAAGTGCAGCAAATATCGCAGACAGCGCATGGCAAAAAGATGCTCTCCAAGCTCGATGAGGAGGGTATTAAGAAACTGGATGCCGAGCAGATTGCGATGCGTGAAAGCGAGGAATTGCAGCGTGAACGCAAGGAATTGCAATCGAAGCTCAAGTCGCAGGAGAAGAAAATTGATTACTTTGAGCGTGCCAAGCGATTGGAGGAAATTCCGCTCTTTGAGAAATATCTGGCAGAGAAGCATGCCAAGGATAAGGATTTCTGGGAGGCAACCGAACAGACGCGCATCGAGACGGCAATTGCGGATCGCAAGGATGCTGTTATTCAGCAAGATCGTCTCAAGCGTATGTATCCGGATAGAGATGAGTTCTTGGAGGCGCTTAAAAAGGAACGCGCCTCACTCTACGTGGAGAAGCTCAAGAAGTTTGAGATTGCACTCGCTGAGGAGCGTAAGAAGCGTCTGGCCGATCGTATTGTGCGACGTCGCGAGGAACGTCGTCAGGCGTTTGTGCGTGCCAAGGAGGAGGAACGTTTCCGCAAGGAGGAGGAAATACGACATGCTCGCGAGGCCGAGGAACGTGCGGCTGCCGAGGCGCGTCGCTTGGAACGTGAGGCGGAGGATGAGAAGCGTCGCCAGCAGTATGAGAAACAGCGTGCCAAGGAGGAGGAAGCCGAGCGTAAAATTCAAGAAGATCGTGAGCGTTTGGCGCGTGAAGTTGCCGTGGAGCGTGAACGCAGCGAGAAGGAACGCGATGTATGGCGTCCACGTGCCGGCGAACGTGCAGGCGGCGCAGCAGCAGGCGGAGCTGGATCGGGAGCAGGAGCTGGAGGTGCCAGCGAGTGGCGTAGGAATGCACCGCCAAGTGATCGTGAACGTGGCAATGATCGTGAACGTGGCAATGATCGTGATCGCGGCAATGATCGTGAGCGTAATAATGATCGTGATCGTGGCAATGATCGTGATCGTGGCAATGATCGTGATCGCATGGAACGCAGTGATCGCAATGATCGTGCTGATCGTGGCGAACGCGTTGATCGTGCCGAGCGCAGAGATAACGATGGGGATTCCTCATGGCGCGTGCGTCGTGAACCCGATGCACAACGTGCCGCTGGAGCCGAACGTTCGGAGCGTGGCGCGGCAACGGGACGCGATGACAAGTGGCGTCGTGGCGGAGATCGTGGCGGCGATCGTGGCGGCGAACGTGGTGGAGATCGTGATCGCAACAATGATCGCGAACGTGGCGGTGATCGTGATCGTCTGGGCGGTGATCGTGATCGCGAACGCGATCGTGATTCCTTCCGTCGCAACGATGGACCACGTCGTGACGATGATCGTGGCGGCTTCCGTCGCGATGACCAGCCGCAACGTGACACGGGCAGCAATTGGCGTGATGCGCCGCGTCAAAGTGATCGCGATCGCGATAATCGTCGGCCAGCGGGAGAGCGACGTGATCGTGACCGTGATGTGCGTGGAGCCGGTGGCCCAGGACCCAAGGAGGGAGGCGGTGGTGGCGGCGGCGGTGGTGGCGGCGGCAACTGGCGCACAGCTCCCGCTCCGCGTGAAGAGAAACCTGCTCCCAAGCGTGAACAGCCACAGGACAAGGGTGAGCTTATTTTTTTTTAATTTGTTTAAGTTGCTAAAAAGTCACTTTTGGTTTTTCCACAAGCAAAATTAACAGTATGAAACGTCAAAAACAGAAATTATTATAAGAAAAAGTGACAATAATAACTAACATTTTGCTAAATCTTTATTCAAATTTCTTTTATTCCACAGAAAACAAGGCCGGCGATGATGGCGAATGGACAAGCGTTAAGCGCCGTTAAATATTTATCTTTCTTCCGAATTGTCGTATAAACACGCAGCAAATGTAACCGTACCCACTTTTTATATATATAATAATACATAATGTACTGTACTTGAATCGAAATATGTGCTATAATCCGCTCGATTTATTGTAATTTGCCTGGCAACATTTTTACAAAAGTCTCAGCAGCTAATTCAGAATAATATATAATCAAGCAGTCTTCGCCTTTGGTTGCTGAAGATGGATGCATAATTAAAGTACATACTAATAAAACTGTTTATCAAAAATAGTAAATTATCCAGTGTTTTCTATTTAATTACCGCTTTTAGTTTAAGCCGTTGGGGATGTACGTTTAAAAGCAAACGTAGTTCTTGAATTTAACGTAACGTAACGATTTGACGATAAATGCCATCGGGGATGCAATCGATATTTGGCAATTGGCATTGTGAATACTTTTTCAAACTAACGCTGCCACACGTTTCAAAACAATGGCGGCACCTTTTGTCTCTTGCGAAACAGATATGCGCCACACATGGTTTTGTTTTAATCAAAACGAACTGGAGTTTGGCGCGCAATTTAAATGAACGATTCAATTGCTAGAAAAATTTCCAACAAGTTTATAGTTAAACAGCTTTCATTTTCGAAATTAAATTAATGGCAGAGAAAGGTTGATTTTCTTTCGACATTATGCAAATTTTAACTATTTTTGTGAAGCAGGACTGTCAAGCGTGGAAACTGTGGCGGCACCTGTTGTTTGTTTGCTAAACATAAAGACGGTTACTTTGTTTTATTTGTTACCGTCGATTAAAAGCAGTGGACAACAAATTATTGACAAATTTTAAAACAGAAAACAAAATTGTTAATTAATTTTAACTGAATTATAATTGCAATAATTTAATATTTGCAGTGTAGTTCCGGCGAACTTCCGAACGATTCGATATTTATTGATATTTCTTTATTGTTATTTATTGATATTATTATTGTCAAACATATAAATATTATCGATATATTAATATCTAGGCGCGACTTCAAATTAGTTGTTTTTCCACTATTTTTACTATTTTAATGCAAAGTTTACACCAAATGTATTGTCAAAATAAACTTTTGCAACTTGTTTTTTTTTTAAGAATTAAAGTGTGGCAAAGGTACGAATAACGGTTACAAATATCGCACAGTAATATCGATATTGATTTTATCGTCGGAAATAATATCGCTCAAAAATGTATTTATCGATATATTGATATATATCAACAACCCTACTCCACAACTGTTTGTTCCCCGCGGTTCGCGTCCACGTGAACACATTTCAGCAATGTGATTCATAAAATTATTAAATAAAAGTCGTATAGAATCTGTGTGGTGCTTGCCAAAAATCCAATAAAGATCAATAACAAAAATAAACAAATCAAACGCTGTCGTCTGTTGAGATTTAAATAGTTTAATTATTGTGTGTGTTGGCGTTGCAGACGCGGCGCTCAACATGTGAGGTTAAAACAGACAAACAGACGAACGGCAACAACTATTAATAACCAATTTAAACAGTGACTAAATTAATAAACATTGCAAACAGAGTGTAGTAGTGTCGATTCCCCTTAAGGTAATAAAAAAGCTGTTGTTAAACACAATACCGTACAAACAGGTGCTCCTCCCGCGTTTGATACACGAGCTGCTACAAAAAAAAAGAATGGAAAAATTCGCAGGAAAACCGTTTCACATTTCGTCGTCGTTGTCGTTGCCTCCTGCCATTTATTTATCAAGAAAACCGCTTTCCAAACAAAACGGTGTACACGTGTGTGTGGGTGTGAAATGTGATAGTAGAGTTTAACAAAAAAAGGAAAACGAATAGAGATTGTTATTAAGCATTTACATATATACAGACACACACACATGCCCGCAAACATATTTAACAAAAAGCACATGGTGCGGCGGCGGCACGCACACACACGTGGTTGCGTCGTCGGTGTTTTATCGTGCGTGCGCGTGTGTGTGTATGTGTGCGCGAGTGTGTGTATATGTAGTTGTGCGTTGTTTGTTGTTATTGTTTTGCAGTGACAGCAATTTGTTTAAAATTATTGCTTGAATAAGCATAAATACGCTTTAAATATGTTAAATATTGCCAATTTAAAGTCTTGCCACACAAGGAACACGTTTTAGCGGCATCAGCGTTGCGGCATGGCAAATAGAAAAAAACAACAACAACAGCATGTTGCGCGATAAAAACGTGCCACGCTGGTTTTTGCCGTTTCCTTTTGTGCAAGCATTCGGTGCACTTTTGGCGTTGCCAACTTGTTGAATACTGCGCGGAACTTTTTTTTAAAGTTATCGATTTTTGAATTCAACTGCACGTGCAAATACTACGATTAACATAATAAATAAATATATATATATAAAATAATATTATTCATTAATTTCCTTGTTTGTGGATTGAACATCCATATATGTAAATATTCAATGTTGCAATTTAACGCAAATTGAAAGATATCGATGTTTGAATTCAACAGCACGTGTTTATATAAATATTACAGTTTTTGGTGCATAATTAATAAATGCATAAATAAATATTATTCCTTTTAATTAATTGTTTGTTGATAGAACATGCATATATGTGAATTGTGTAAATTATTGTTTTTGAACTCAACCCACAACATTAATAATATATAAATATTATTTTATTACTGCTTTGTTTGTAAGTTATCGATTTTATATAAGTACATATTATTCTTTTTCTTAGAGAATTTTAATTCAACTGACAAATGAATAAATATATATAAAGATTATTTTACTTTATTATTGTTTGTTATTAAACTGCATTACTTCGTTGATTTATGTTAATAATTGCATATATGTAAATATATTGTAGAAAAACGAGTATTAAATAAGGAGTACTTGCGTTTAAATAACTCGCGACATTTTGGAAAGATATCGATTGTAAAATTCAACTGGCAACATTATTTTACTCAAAAGTTATCGATTTTTGAATTCAGCTTGCACGTGAATTTATAAATACATTCGACGGCATTCACAATTAATAATAAATAGATATATATATACATTTTATTCCTTTACTTTCTTTTATGATGATGGAAAATGTGAATACATGCAAATGTACTGTAGTTGCAATTTAACGGTATTTCCTCTGCTTCTTCTGACGCTTCTGTCGACGTGGTTCCAGCAAATCGTATTTATCTCGCATCTGCTTTAATATCTGCTCCCGATTCTGAAGCAGTTGCTCCAATTGATGCTCCGCCTTGTCGGTCTCACCAGGTGTGAGTACCATGCAATTGTAGGCAGTCATATTCTCGGCATTCAGTTTATTGATCTGTGCTCTTAACTGGGCATCTGTGCCCGTTAGCACAAAATACCCTGTATTGCCAATTAGCTTGACGGGAGGTGCCTCAATTGGTGGCACTCTCAGATTTTGCATAACAAAACAAAACTCACTGCCCGAAGTTATTTGTGGTCTGGATGTAAGGAGTTTAGTTGGAACAGTTGCTGCTGCTGTTTCTTGAATTATTTTAGTATTTGTTTTGATTGGTATTTTCTTGATTTCATTTTTTTGTGGAATTTCTGGCAGTTTGAACTTATTGGTTGTGGGGTTTTGGCCAGATTCTACTTTAGTCAAGTTATTGGAGTATGGAATTTCTAGTTGTTTTGGCTTTTCGATTATTGCTGTTTTCATAATTTCTACTTTAGCCAATTTGGAACATGGAATTTCTGAACATTTCGAGTCTTTTGTTATTGGTGATCTCATAGTTTCTACTTTGTTCCATTTGGAATATAAAAGTTCTTGATGTTTTTCAATTATTGTTTTTTTCATAGTTTCTACTTTGGTCGATTTGGAAAATTGAATTTCCTGTTGTTTTGACTTTTCAATTATTGGTTTTTTCCCAGTTTCTACTTTGGTCGAATTGGAAATTGGAATTTCTGAATGTTTGAACTTATTATTTATCGATGTTTTTCCAGTTTCCACTTTAGCCGAGTTAGAAAGTGGAATTTCTTGACGTTTTGGCTCTTTAGTTATTGGGATTTCTGGATGTTTGAATTTATTAATTATTGACGTTTTCCCAGTTACCGCTTTAGCCGAGTTTGAAAATTGAATTTCTGAATGTTTAAGATCTTTAGTTATTTGTTTTTTACCAGTTTCCACTTTAGCCAATTTGGATAGTGGAAATTCTTGATATTTTGGGTCTTTAGTTATGAACTTTTTATCAGTTTCTAACTTAGCCGAGTTGGAACATGGAATTTCTTGTTGTTTGAACTTATTGGATGTTGTTGATTTCGCAGTTTCTACTCTAGCCGATTTGGAAAATGGAAATTCCTTAAATTTTGACTCTTTAGTTATGGGTTTTTTTCCAGTTTCTGCTTTATCATCCTTGGATTTCATACTTGTTCTGCGTATAACATCCTTTTCATTTTCCTCCATTAGTTGTAGGAATTTCTGCTTGTGTCCCAAGCTCGAATACTCCTCACAATTAACCTCAACATGATCCAGCTGATCACTTTGCGATGCTGGACGCATTGATTTCTTGCAGTCTTTCTGTTCATTTGCTCGTTTCTTTCTGGCCAAAAGTTGATTTAAAACCACTTTACAGAAATCACAATTGCACGGTTTATTCTCATCCTCTTCGGGGAAGTTCGCTGGATTCTTGCCCGTTAAATTTGACAGCTCGACAGTTTGTGGAGCTGGCTGCTTGTTGAGTTTCTTGTTGAAAGCCTTGGATAATTTTTGAATTTTAGTTATAGTTGCCGCCGCTCTGCGTGTTAAATTCTTGCTAAACGATCCTTGTTCCACTTGTGGGCCAGTAACTGCTGGCAGTACTGTCTTAGATGCCTTCTTTTTATTGCTAGCATTATTATTAATGTTCTTCTCATCGATCAATGCATCAAATACCTTTTTATCCTGCGTCACATGTTGATCGTTGACAAGAATTCGAACTGTTGACGTTTCCACTTCCGCTGCATCCGTCAATGTTAATTGTTGTTCCGGATTGTTGAGACCAGTTTGCTCGGCGCCTCGAGGTTCTTCCAATTTCTCGATAAGCGTATCGAGTGAAGGCAAATCTTCGGGAATTTCTTGTATC
The DNA here is from genome assembly GCA_958299025.2 of Drosophila histrio. Lineage (NCBI taxonomy): Eukaryota > Metazoa > Arthropoda > Insecta > Diptera > Drosophilidae > Drosophila > Drosophila histrio. The sequence continues at coordinate 29,387,261 of OY282581.2, forward strand.
TGCCTTTTGGCCTCTGCCGCTTTTCGCTGACGTCGTGTAATCACCTTTCTGGGGGGCATTGCACAGAATTTTCCAAAATTTAGATAAATATATATTTATATATTTTCAAATATGAAAATCTTTGCTTTTCTTTTCTTGTGTGCTCACTTTGAAGTTTGACGTGCAAATCATAAGGCTCTTGAATATTTCCTTTGACAGCATAAAAGTCAGTTTTTAACAGTTTAAAGTCGGAAATGTCAAGGCTTATTTTATATGACAGATGTCAAATGTCAAGGCTCTGCTAAGAATCGTATTTTATAACTTGCGATATTTGCTGTATTTAATACCTAATCCTGTCAATAGTTATTGTCTATTTCTTGACAATTCTATTTTATTGCTTATTTTTTCATATTACTTATATTATATTAATTTTGTATATATTACAGTTCTCTAACAGTTCCGCAAGCACAACTTAATTATTATGGATTCACGTATGCTGAATGTGTTTCACGAGGATCCCTTCGAGGGGAACTTTGTTAAATATGATCCAGAGCCAAGTTTCTGGTCTGCCAATGATGAGTATGTCTCTTAGTTTATTCAACAATTGTTCAATAACTAATATTTAAATATGTTATACACAGTCTGCAGCTCACGGACACATTAAATGGCATTTTGCCCATTGCGCCCACAGACGAATCGCTGCTGAGCCAAAAGGAGGCGGAGGAGCAGCTGCAAAATAGCAAAAACTTGGTAAGATGCGAAATAAATAAAATGACTTTTGATCAGGAATATAAAGAATGAGTTAACGACATAAGAAAACCATTTGCATGCCTGACAAAATTCCAGGTATAATTTTATTTGGATGGCAAATTCCAGAAAATGAATAAATTTATATAAAATTAAATAAAAAACATTTTAAATGATTTCATTTATTGTAGTATACAAAATTGCAATGATTTATAATTTTGTTGAAATTTAAGTAGAATATATAGAAGCCGATTCTTGTGACTTCAAAAATATGTCAGTAAATCTCTGACATTTCAGAAAATCAACCTTCTGTTTAGTTGTTTCAATTTGTCATCAAAATGTTTTATTTAGAAATATCAGCACAAAATAAATGTATGTGTTTCAAACTGAAATTTCATGCTTGACTGGTAAATCTTAAAATTTAATTATTATTCAAATGTTTATTCTTAGAATCAAAAGTTAGAGTTACAATTGTTTTATATAATAAAGGTCAACAAGTAATTTTAATTTTAGAATAATCAATCAATTACTTCATTGCAGCGGTATGTCTGTAATGAAGTAATTGATTGTTTAACCAACTGTTATTGTGACTTGTCCTTTAAATATGAGTTATACTTGTAGCGCTAGGATGTAAATAAGTAAATAAATAAACAATTGTCTTATATTGCAGCTCATCTACAGTGACTTTGTGGATCAGCACTTGAGTGACGATGCGAACGTGCTCAACGGACAGGTTTACCGGGCAATCACAGACAGTGAGGTGGAGGCAGCTTATGAACAGCAGCGTCAGCTGAGTGCCCTGATTGATTTGGATGATGATGATGATGATCATGCTCTTCGTGCTGTGGATGACGATGATGATTTGCAGAGTCAGTCAACATTTCGCACACGCACTGACAGTTCCTCCATCGGGGATTACGAGTCGCATTCAAGTGACTACGATGATGAGATTGATGAGATTGAAGATGAACGTCTGCTGTCTACAGATGCGTTTGCCTTTAAGGATGAGCGTAAGAGTCGCACATTGAGCACAAATACAGTGAACTCTGATGCGGATGCACTGGGACTGAATATCGATGTGAATAACTTTGATTTGGCTGATTTTATCACAAAGGATGATTTTGCCGATAATCTAAATACGCTGCGTGCAAAGAAAGCGCTGCCTGTAATAAACGTAGTACCTACAGTGGCTGCTACAACTATACCAACATCTGCAGTTCCTCCAGCTGCAGTTCCTTTAGCTGCAACCAAAGCCAAGAAAATGCAAGTCAAAGAAGTCAGTGAGAAACCAAATGTAGCTGCTGTAAATATATCATCAAAGAGTCGTGATTCAGATTATGATTCGGATTCGATAATTGATGTGGAGACTGTGGATGTCATCGATGTGGATGAATCATTGTGGACAGCCAAAAAAGCTGAGGAAACCGTTGAAGCTGTTGAAGCTGTTGTCGCCGAGGATTTGTGCTATGTGGACAATGTCAAGGAGGATCCATCCTGGAGTCCCAAACCAAGCAAACGAATCGAGGTAAGTAGCAAGAGTTGAAGAGCTGGGAATAGTGAATAGAATTGGTTTTCATTCAATTATTTTGTACAGTTTGAATTTTCATTACACAATTATTTTGTTAACTAAATAATCAAATCAAATAATTGTTTAATGCTGCAGTAAATAAATCAGTTTTATTTGAAAAATGTAATCACTATTCTTAACGCTGATTGGAATGTTAATCATTCTTCAACTGTTGTCTTCACATAGCACAATCAACTGCCGGCCAAGACAACGAACGTTGCGGTTGCGGCAAACACAATACAAGTGGCAGCCACAGCAAGTACAGTGAAGCCCAAGCAGAGCAACAACAACATTTGTCTGGTGCCCAACAAAAAGCAATGCGAATTTCTCAAACGCAAAGTGGGCGTAAAGGCGGCCAACGGTTTGACGGCCAACAAGTCCAAAGGGTCAGCTAAAAAACTACAAGAGGCTAACAAAATGACAGCCAACAAGCAGCAGCAACAGCAGCAGCAGACATTGGCCAAGTTAACAGAGACTCAGCCCGTTATCAATACGGGACTTGGTTTGGGTGGCAAGAATTTGGCTTTACTAAAACATGAACGTGATGCGGCAATTGCCACGCCCTCAACGCCCATTGCAACACCTGTGCCGACGAAGCGTAAGCTGAATTTGGAAGAGTACAAACAGCGTAAAAGTGGCGGAATTGTGGCGACAAAAATAATAAATGCCATGCCGCCGAAACAAGCAAAAATGGAGATAGTTAAAAAACAATTGCCACCCGTTGTGGCGCAACAAAAGCTGCAGGAATCGCCACAAAAAACGACGGCCATAAGCAGCATTGTTAGCAGTCTAAAAAGTCCAACAAGTCAAGTCCCAACAATTCCCACAGATCCCATAACGGTGGCTAAGAACAAAGTGTTGCGCATGCTGGAATTAAAACGAGCACAACAATTGAAGATCATTGATTCACGTGTAACAGCCAAAGTGCCAAAGGTGACGAAATTGCCGCCGCTAAAGGATATAGTTAAGGATACATATTGCATGGAAATTGAGACGGAAAGCGAGAAGAAACCTGTTCCGCCCGTCGTGGTCAATAGCAATTATGAGGAGATTATTATTGTATCGGCAAGCTGTAATACGGATATAACAATACCGCCACATCAGGCGAGTCTGGCATTGAGGGATAATAAAACAACGACGCCTTCGTCACGTTCTCTATTGAAATCCTCCGTGCTGTTGTATAACATTTCGAGCAGCAGCAAAGACATGACAAATTCACTGATTGCCAGCATACAAAGCGAGGTGGTTAGACAAACAAATTGTGGTGCTTTAAATACGACAGAGAATCGAATGCCAGCTAAGGCGGATAAAACAGAGAAACAGTCACAACACGGCGAGGATATGGTCATAATGCATTTGGCCAAGAATCGGGTGAAAAAACGTATGTGTTCGATGGGCACACAAACGGATTTGCAACCGGAATTTCCACTTTTAACGCTGCCAACGACACGACAATCGCGTGAGCGAACGCGTCGCAGTTACCGCAAGCGTCGTCAAGTGGAGGATGCCACAAGTTGCAGTAGCTCCGCGTCCTCAGCGTCTTCCTCCTCGTCGTCCGCTTGCAGCAGTCTCGCCTCATTGCGTACACGCTCCAATTCCAATTCTGCAGAACGTCTGCGACATTCAGATGCCACGGCTGCAGGTGGCAGCAGCAGCATCGGTTGCGGCGGTTATTCATCGCGTAGCACACGCCGGCATCGTAGCTCCGTCAGTTCCTCGTCCGCCTTCTCGGAGGCTGGGAAATATGAACAGCGTCAGCGTCAACGTCGCACCAGCTACAATAAACGACGTTCGAAAAATTTAACGCGTGATAATTGTTCCACTTCGGCATCGGAGTTTAGTGATCGTGAACGCAGTCGCAGTCCCTTGAGACGATCACGTTCTCGCTCCCGTTCACCGTCTGCCACCCACAACAATAATCGACGCGCGTTTGTGGATCGCAACGTGTCGCAGCCAGCGGTGGAGGAACGTCGCATTGTCTACGTGGGCAGAATTGAGGCGGAGACCACAAAGGAGTTGCTGCGGCGCAAGTTTTTGCCGTATGGAAGCATCAAGCAGATCACCATACACTACAAAGAGAATGGGTAAGTGAACAAAAGGGATGTGTAATTGATGGAAGAGTGGAAGAAGAGTGATTTCGTACAATTGAATACACCGATCCGAGATAGCGCAGAAATTAGAAAAAAGCGAAATCATTGCAAAATGTATTAATATTACAAAGAGACAACGAATTCTTGGGAGATATATTGAATTAATTCTCATTCTTTGACAAACATCGCTAATTGAAAATTTGTGAAAATGTAGTGTAACATGTAGCGTTATTTTCAATTAAATATAATTGATTTTAAATTTTTGTACATTGTTCTACTACTTTTTAAGAGTTTTTAAAGCAACTTCAAACCAAGTCAGTTAAATCGAGGCTTCGTTTTCCTTAAATTTAATTATATTATTGAGTTTTTCCTAATTTATGTACTCTGAATGTTTTTCGATGGAATTTGCTAGATTTTACTTTTTCCACTCTTATTTATGTTACCTTAAAGAGTATTCTATGTATTTTTTTTTATGTTTTTGTAAGTCTTTGACATTAAATGTATTCCTTTTGTATTCGAACAGCATGAAGTATGGCTTCGTGACCTTTGAACGTGCGCAGGACGCATTCACAGCCATCGACACGAGTCCACGGGATGCGCAGATCAACATGTACGACATTAGCTTCGGCGGCAGACGCGCTTTCTGTCGCGCATCCTACGCCGATTTGGGTGAGTTAAACTCTAGATAACTAAATAAATTTAAATTAATTAAACTGTTTAATTTTGTAGACAATGCCGGCATCAATAATTACCATTCGTACGTGTTTCCCAAAGCGGCGCCGGTAGCTCCAAAGCAGGAGGAGGATTCATTTGAGGCGTTGTTGCTGAAAGTGAAGGCGAAACTAAACGCCGGCAAACCTGCAGTAGAAGCAGCTGCAACAACAACAGCAGCAGCCGTTGCTGGAGACGCCACCAATGTGGATTGTGGCAACAATATTGCATCCAATGGTCAAATTTGACATATTTACTACTGCAATCAGCTAATTGATGTATTTCTATATTTATGATTTGCCAGCCAGAATTTTGAGTTTATACCAAGAATCGCAACAATTTATTATAAGGAATATATATATATATATATAAATATATAATATAGACCACATGAAGTTTCTAACCGTTCAACCGAAAGCCTGATTATCAACCATAACGTTTTCATAATTTATTACTTACAAAATAGTTGACAATAGCATTGAAAATTAACAGACAGCGAATTGAATAAGAAATAGAAATATATATATACATATATATATATGGAAATTAACAAATGAAATTGTGATAAACGCGTAAAGCATACAAAGTCATTGATTATTGCATGTAAGTTAGAAAGAAAGTCGAAAAGAAACCAACAACAGCAACAACAACAACTAGAACAACAAGTAAAAGTTATTGTTAAAAGAAGTTGATGTAACATTGAAGTTTATATAGCCATAACGTAACAACCGAAGCAGAGACAGAGACAGGGACAAACAAATAGCAACAAAAAATAAAAAGAATAACTGAATTACTTTTATAACTAATTAATGAAATATCCATGTGCACCATCGATAGGAAATATATAAAAATATATATAGTATATCAGCTATGTTATGTATTATCTGTATAGTGTACTATATAGAGAGAGGGCAAAGGCACGACGCATGTTGCATGCGACGGTCACAAATTAAACTGTTGATAACTAAACTTTGATATTAGTTTGTAAAAGAAAAAAATGTACGTACATAATGTAATTTTAATTTACTGCATATGATTTATTTTTTTATATAGCAATGAACCAACCAACCAACCAATCAATCAATCAACCTATCAATCATTCAAGCAACCAACAAAGAACTAAAAAAAAACTCCGTTTAATTACTCAGAATTGCCACAACCACAATTTATATAATTATTTGCTTATTATCATAATTTTGAGAATTATGGGGAAGTCCAAATTTGCTAATAAATACATTTATAAATTGAAAGAAAAAAACCCCTCTGCCCCTATTAAATTTAAATTAACTACTCATTTTACTTTTCTCTTATTTAGTTAATTGCCAAAACTCCCCATGCAAAAGCAATTTTTGTTAAACATTAAGCAACAACTCTTTAAAAGATATAAAAAAAAACTGTTTTCATATTATAACTTAGCCTGATAGTTGGCTATAGAATTGTTTTAAGTTTTTGTACTGCTCTTTGGATAATTTAATAAATGCGCTAGTTTCAGCAAAATGAAATAAAAAACTCTTCTTTTATTTAAAAGAAAAAAAGGTCAAACAATGCCGACGACTTGCATTTCTTGGATTGAAACATGATAATAATTGGCTATTTAAATTGGCTAAAAAAATTCCAAACACGTTTCTCGTCGTGCTCTCAACGCTGTCATGAGCCTGTTGCTTATTTTTATGCAAATATTCGCAGCGCATTGACGTTTATTATACCCTGTTGTCATTTGGCATAAGGTAAGTTTGTTTGTTATTGTGAAAAACTAGTTTACAGAGCTCTATTGTAAACGGAATTGTAACCCTCTTAACGCTTACAAATTTATGAAAATTCTACTGCGTATTAACAGTTTTATTATTAAATATTTTAATATTTGTTGCATTTAGACTTTGTCGTAAAAAGAGTGCATAAATATGAGACAATTTAAGTAGTAGTAAAGCTCTGTGCAGACGAAATCTTTTTCACCGACACTTTTTGTTAAAAAACCGTCGGTGTTAAAATTCCCATATTGATTTTATAACAAAACAAATTTTATCGAATTTAAATATTTGGTAAACGACAAAAAATAATTCAGCTATGTAATTTTAATTAATAATCAACTTACTATAATCGCTCCTATAGCTTCTGGTTTCACTGTCACAGCTGTTAACTGGGCAGCTTATGTTAATGCTAACATTTCTGGTATTTAACATAACATTTAGCTGTACTTTGAATGCATTTTAAATTTGTGTATGTAAATATTTAAATCAGTGGTCGGCACCAACACAGTCATATGTTTTTTGCATTAGTGTGCGAATTAACAGAATTTTAACAGGCGTCAAGCATGTGCCGTTTCTTGCCCTTTATATTATTGATTCGCATCAAAACGGCTATATATTGGTCATAATGTGTATAAAAACGAATACTTTTTCAAAAAGTCCAAAAACCATTTATTTTTCTGTGTATATAATGTATAATTTGTCAAAATTGTGCAGCGTAGCATCACAATGGCTGATCAGAAGCTGATTCATTTTGCTTCGCCTCAACAGTGACATTTCAGCTTAAAAGCGCCATAACAGCGACTTAACAGAAACAGCGAAAATTTATACTGTACGTGTGCAGGCAGCGCTGCGGCAGAGAAAATCCCTATGCACGGTGCGCGGCGTGTGCCGACCACTGATTTAAATAATTGCTTATAAATCAAGGTAACCACTAAAATCTAACTACAGGGTGTCAAGAGGCACTATACTATCTCTCGACTTGTTGTGTTTTATGCTAAAATAACTTTTTGATGATGGCATAAATTCAGTTTATTTAAAGTTGAGGGATTTTGCTAAAAAATATCTATTGTTTATAGCGTTTATCAAAGAAAAACAAAATATTATCGTTTGCAAAAATGTATATAAGCACAAACAGTTAGTCATGTAATTGTTTTGACAAAATATAAAATGGATATATATTTTTATTATATATTATTTTCTTTACATTTTAGTTATTGTTTTTTTATAACAACAACAAATTGTTGCTAGGAGTTTTAACTAATTTTTAATATTAATAAAATAAATATTTGAGTATTTTATTTCGTTAAAACATATACTTGACTAACTATATATACTTATATAAATATGTTTTCAATCGAAATTGTCGCTTTTCAGTGATAAAAATCATTTTTAAATATAAAAAACAAATATTTGAGCATATTATTTTGTCTAAACAATTACTAGACTAACTGTATATGCTTATATAAATTGTTTTGCAAACGGAAATATTTCGTTTTTCATTGATAAACTGTTTAAAAAGCTTGATAGCAACCAACAAGTCGACAGATTGATTTAATTCCTTAGAATGAAATACGTATGAAATATTACGTATACGCAATTGGTCTTCTTCTTCGCTTGGTCACTTGTTGTGGGCTATTTGGTGATTTGTGTCGCTGTTAGCTGTGGCATGCGGTATGCGGTATGTGGCATGTTGCACGTAGCGTGTGGCAAACAGCTTGTGTGCAAACTGAACTTTTCACATGAAAAAGTAAATCGCTTACCTGTCGTTGAAAGAGGACACATGTAGTATAAGGAAAACGCTTGGCTTTTGCTTTCCAATGGATTTTCTTGTTAAATGTGGGATTTAAAGGGAATCTTTAATAACTGTAATGTGTACAGCATAAATATTTATGGACATTACTTACCTTTAAATTCTTTAAATACTCGTGTGTACATATTTCATACATAACGTATATAATAATAAATACGTGGGTTCGCTTTGAAGTTGCGTTGACTTTTATGGGTTTGTTTCTAATTTTTCTACTCGGTTGAATGTTAAATTGGTTTTTTTTTCACCATGCTATAAATATTTACAGCCCCGGCCAAATCACTTGCAGGTCCAGGCTAACTGCATTAACTTGGCAAATGCGATAAATTCCATCATTAATATTTCGTTATAAAATTGTTCGTTATAAAAATAAAAGATGATTATACTTATTGATAGCAGCAACAGCAGCAATGGGCTCTTCTATCTTTTACATTCTGCTCTAATACAAACAGCAGGCACTTCAGATCTTTCATTCAATTTGCTGAGACGTCTAAAGATTCATTTGTATTCACATTGGCAGTGCGAGTTAGAATTTTCCAATCCAATCTGACTCGAACAGTCTCAGCAAAAATCGATAAAAAATCATATTCAGTCGACCAAAAGATACTACATCAACTGAAAGGCAAATGCGCTTGTCGCCCATTTGCATATTTAATTTGAAATGTCAAAGAAGTAGCTGCGTTTAGTCCCTAGACGCAATTATCGAATATTGCCACTCCCAATGGTTTATAATGACAATGGGTTTAAGAATTTACGAGAGGATTCCCTATAATATTTTTCAAAAATAATTGGAAAGAAATAATAAACTTGTAATTAGGAAATATTAATTAGAAAGTGAAAAAAAGGGTAAATTTCATTAAGGATATTCAAATTAGGTCAAATATTAGCAAGGCAAATATTAGAAAAATTCGTAATTAAAAAAAGGTTTATTCAAAATCATCCAATACTTTTAATAAATTTTTTTTGGATACTCCTTTTTTATATATTTGAAAAATTTTATAAAATATGCTTACATACTTTTTGTACTCTGAGTGTTTTTTTATATTTAAATGCTTCACTTTTTGCTAGAATTTAAAATAAATATTCCTTATTATCTATGACAAAGAAACTAGGAAACTTGTTATGGGAAAAAAGAAAAGAAATCAGAAAAATAAAATTACAAAATAAAAATGGGAAAATGCGACATACAAAATATTTTTATTTTATAATCATCGATTTTTCTGATTAATTACAGAAACACTATTATATTTCCCTGACCTGATTATTAAGAATTTATAATTATATCTATACTAATATAGAATTAACATCCTAGCGATAGAAATTAGATTAAAAAGGATTCAGACTATAAAATAAAAATATATATAATAGTATTTGAAAAGAAAAGGCAATCGAAATTAAGAAATCAAACCGTTTTATTCAAATTTTTTCTAATATGATCTCTGAACGATTTTCTTATTCCCTTTTTTTGCTTCAAATAATTTTCCAATCATTATATTGTTTATTTTTTTAAATTTATTTTGCCATTCGTTTTTGTAATTGCTACAGATGTATGCTAAATTCGCTAAAGATATCTATGAGAGAGGTAAGTTGCAGTATTTGTATGGTAGATTTTCACTTTAAATTAAATTAATGTCACAGTTATTGAAAATTTTGCTGCTGTCGCTACCTTCGAGGACACTTGAAATCGTGTTCACGTGAACGTTGCTTGAACTCACCACAATGGCATTGGCAACGGCAGCCAACGAAGTGCACAAGATGTGACTTTATGTTCCTACTTGGCTCCCCGCCTCTCCGCCACCCTTCCTCACCACTTCTCTGGCAATTGTTGTCGATTTTCAAGCTCATATCTGTCGCGTGTGCTTAGTTGTCTGTCTTTTGTCTTTGTTGGGCAGTCAGGCGACAGGCAAAATACCTAATGAATAAATTCAGAGCAGCTGCGATTTTTCTTCTTCTTCTTGACTTGCAAAACTGACGGTTCACTGCGTTTTCCACTCGCATATTAAGTTCAGTTGCCCCTAAACAAAATTTATAGATATTAAAACAGATTAATAATTCTAGTCTGCGCTCAAAAGTATGCTATGGATTTTATGTTGAAGTTCTTTCTGATTGGCAAGGAACGGAAATATTTAATAAAAGGGAATAAATCTAAATTTAGTAAAAATGTACAGATTATCTATTAGCTAAATATAATTATCCATACTAATATAATGCAAAAATATATTATCTATATTACGAACATTAATACATCTCAGTTTCGAATTTATTTATTATTTTTTTTATTGTAATTCTTCCCTACGGAATTTTATTGAAAATTAGAAAATTTATTATGTTGGATAATAATTGAAGAATTTTAATATGTAAAAGATATTTTAAGAAATTCATTACTTTTGTAAATTAACTATATAAGTATGTATATTAATTCTAGGCAACAAGTTAAATATTTAATTTATTTTATAAATACATATGTTAAGCTTAGATATAGTTGTACTAGAAACTTAAATCTATTTACCCTTAAAAGCATTACAAGTCTATAGCTTTGTTAATTTATTTACTGCTCAAAGTAGTTGCCCTGCCTCTTCTTGCTTTTGTGTATAATGAAATGGGAAATCCGAATCAAAGTATTATCGTATCTAGTCTTTCTACCTTTGAGTAAACTTCAAAGGCTTAAGGACCTCAGTTGCAATGATGTTGCCGTGCTCTGATTGCTCGTCAATGCTTCCGTTCTACGCACTAAGGTAATGGCAGATAAGCACACACACACACACAGACACATACACACACACACACACACACACACACACATACACACACACACACACACTCATGCAGATTTCTGTATCTGTGGGAAATACGTGTATTCAAATGCAAGGTTTGAAATTCTTATTCCTGCTTTCATTCTCTGCTTTGGCTTTCAAAAGTGGCCAATAACACACATACATGCACAACATACTAGTCGTTAGGGAATGTATGTGTGGGCGTGTGGGTGTATGTGTGTGTGTGTGTGTGTATGTGTGTGTGTAGGAGGATGGTTTGTAAGCTCTTTCCGTCAGCGGATTGCTTTTGATATGTCCTGTCAGTGTCTGTGGCGAACGTTCCTGTATCGTGTGTTATTATTGTCAGCTTTTAAGCACGCCCAGTAAACAAAAAAAAATACAACAAACAATATGGAATGCTTCACATACAAATAAAGTGCAAAACTAGATAATACCCTATATAAATAGGATAAAAAAAGCAACCGTCTCTACACTTCTGAATATTCGACTTGAATAATTTATTTTATTTAATAAAACAACATCTATAAAAACAAATGATGTTTTCTCTATTTTCTATGCTCATACAAAACAAGCAAACATTTTAAATAATACGACTTCTTGGCAATAAAGTATTAAATAATAGACAATTTCATTTATGTATTTCTACAATTATTAATAGAGTATCTCAAATGTTTTTAAGCAAAACTTAATTTATTGTTTTTGTTATTAAATTTAATATAAACGCAGAATTGTCATATTTTGTTTGTCTTTTTAACACAAACTATATAAAAGATTTATTAAATAATGTAACTTAAAATAAATGCAGAATTTTCATATTTATTGTCTTTTTAATATTTAAATTAAAATTGGTATGTAGTTTAATTTAAGTGTTAATGTTATTTTTATTGTTTTCATTTTTTATTTTAAACTTCTAAGTACAATTTAATAGACTGCTTTTATTCATTTATTTATCTAAAACAGTCGAGTAAACAAAGAGCTTTAAATAGAGTAAAAAAATAAAATTATACAATTAACAATGAAATTATATTATCGCATAGAAATGAATTTACAAAACAATTGTAAATTGTTAACTGAAAGATAATAAATAACTATTTTGGGGTATATTAAAGAATTGTTTATGATTTTATTTCATTTATTTTATTTATTGACTTTATTAATTAATTTTTAAATATAAAGATTCGTATTATTATTATATTATATTTTTATACTTTAATGACACTCAGAAAACACTATAAAAAATCGTTTAATTTCTAAAAATTGGAATTTAAAATGTAAAAAAATATGAATAATTTAAATAATGAAATTAATTATCTACAAAATACAACATTCTCTTAATTTGAAAACACCCTTCTCAGTCACATCACTTGCGATTGGTATAACAAGGTAGCTAATGATGATTATGATGACAATGACAATGATGATGATGACGATGGCAGTAGATTACACAACACACAATTCAGGTTAAAGGCTTCGTTTTCCAAATATATAAATAAAATAAAACCAGTCGGAGAGGCTACAGACGAAGTCGACTATAAGAGACCCTTTGCTTATTCTTCAAAACGGAAATAAGAGTAACACTAATAGTTCCCCATAGCGCATTGTTACGTCAATATGCTCTTCTTCTTTTCCTTTGGCCCGACACTGAGTAATGTTGAGTTTTGAATAACTTACGAGTTTATTATCCGATCGCGATTTTCAGGATACATTTGGGACCCTGATGTTCGTCCTGTGTGTCAAAATTCAGGACTCTATCTTTAATATTTTTCGTTTTATGGGATTTCAAACTTCTTTTTTTCAATTTACGAAGGCGGAAGGGGGCGTGTCAAAATTTTAACATAAACTTGATCTGCTTAGCCCATAGACGACTCTAGCTCTTATAGTCACTGAGATCTAGGCGCTCATACAGACAGACGGACAGATGGACGGACGGACAGACGGACGGACGGACTGACGAACATAGCTATATCGACTCAACTGTTGATGCTGATCAAGAATATATATACTTTATGGGGTCTGCCGGACTTCCTTCGACCTGTTACGCACATTTTGACAAACTTAATAGACCCTTTTTACTTTTTTAAAGTTAAGGGTCTAAAAAAAAGGGGAAAAACCTTTTGGGCTTGCTATTTAATAGGGCGTGTCGACCTTAACGCTATTTGCCTCGATTACAACTAATGACAGTTTGCGTCAATTATCAAAACAAATAATCAGGCTAGTGCCTAGAGGAATGGGTATTGATATTGTCAGTCTGTTGATGGTACAACACGTGGCATGCACCCCTCTCACTCTCTCTCTCTCTCTCTCTCTCTCTCTCTCTAACCCTCATTCTTTGGAATCATTTCCATGAATTGTTTACGTAAAATCGCAACTTGCAGCTGTCGTAATTCACATGTGACAATCGCAAAGTGTCATATTTTTAGTGTTGGCCTTTATAAGTGACATTTCCATTGTTGAGCAGAGTTTACAGTCGCAATTGCAAAACAAGTTAATTGCATTTGCACGCAGTTGAACAAAGCAAATAGCTCATACGCCCCGTTGGCCAAGTGCCAGAACAATTGATTGCATTTTCTCCCAGTTGAAATGTGCTCATTTAAACTCTATTCGATTTATGAGAAAATGATTTTTCAATTTGTACAGATTTGTTATTTGAATTGTGATAAATAATACCGAGAATATGAAAAAATGGGAAGTTAAACAAATAAAGAAATCAAAACTAGGCAGTAAGTATTATTCATTTGAATTATGAATTTAACTCGCAGTCATAATGTGAATAAATAATATTATTAAATTAAGTAAATAATAGATACATTTGCAAAATCAAACATTAATAAGTTGCAATTCAATCAACAATCTTTAAAGGGTATCTAGGGATTATCTTCGTAGTATGCAATTTACTGATTGATTTGTCACTTTAAAAAAAGGAATAGATTATATATTGATATATAAATATAGATATTAAATAGACATATATATGAAAACAAAGTATTTTATCTAAGTAATATTTTTATTCAATCATTTTTCTATTAGAATAATAGATTTAACACATTGACAAATAGGTATTAGTTCATATTTATATATTTAAGAAATATATATAAAATACTTCACTTAATTTATAATTCGATTTGACAGTTTGGTTATTTAATGGTTACTTATAAGCAATACTTTTCTGAATACAGTTTTCCAGCTGAATTATAAATTTAGCACATTGCATATATTTTTATACCCTGTGGGGGGTATATTAAGTTCGTTAAAAGTATGTAACAGGCAGAAGAAAGCATCTCCGACCCCATAAAGTATATATATTCTTGAGTCGATATAGCCACGTCCGTCTGTCCGCCTGTCTGTCGGTCTGTCAGTCCGTCTGTCCGTCCGTATGAACGAAAGGATCTCAGAAATGGTAAGAGCTAGAAGCATGAACTTGGTCTCCCAGCACTGATAATTTTTACAGGCAGATCAAGCTTATATTTTTCTTTGATGTCACGCCCATTTCCCCCTCAAATCAAGTAAAAGCTCATAACAAAAGCAGTTTTGTTGCTAGAGACCTGAAATTTGGCACACATGATGAATATCTTGGCGTTGATGTGTCCAGAAAATTTCATTGCGATACCATGCCTACAAAGCGAAAAAACTTCATAACAAGAACAATTTTACAGCTAGAGAATTGAGATTTGGCACATGTAATAAATATTTTTAGAGTCGATGTGTACAGAAAATTTCATCACGATGCCATGACCCCTTCGTCCAAAAATTAAAAAAAGAAACGAATTGCAGAGGATTTACAGCGGGAGGGAATTTTAGCGGGTTTCTGTAGAGCCACAGGGTATATTACGGTCGGGATTCCGACTGATCGGCTTGTTTAAAATTGTATATAGCATATTTAAGATATATGCATACAAAAAAATCTACAGTCTGCCCTTAAAGTGTATATAATGGTCATAATTTTCCAACTGTTTTCTTTGTAAGTATTATGAATATTTTATTACCCTCCTCGGCTGTATGTGAATAAAATCATAAATAATTGATTGATGTGCTGGTCAATAAACTGATTATGAGCGAAAAACAGTTATTTGATTATGTGGCAGTTAAAAGATTGATAAAATGACAGTGCAACATTGCGAGGCAAGTTTCAAAAGCGTTGCAAGTAAAAGTAAGCAAAATAAGTATTTTCTTGACGGAAAGTAACATCAACAAAAACTTAGTCAACAGTTGAGAAAGATAAAAGTGTGCGCTTATGAATAAAGGATATGATTGCACAGAATTTTCTTATGGCAGTACTGCAGTTGCCAACCCCCTCTCACTTCCTTTCCCTTTCCATCTGTTGAAACTTCTCTCTCTCTCTTGCCATTGTTTACACCAGGCAGCAAATTGAAGCCGCTCTTTTTGGCTCGAAGCTAGGCGCCTGCGCGTATCTCAGAGCCAACATTTTGACTGGCAAAACTCGCAGAGTGTTGACTGATTAAATTCAGTTCGGTTTTGGCCATTCAACGTTGCGGTGTTGCTCTGTTTTGGCCATTGATTAAACGAGGAAAACAAAAAGTCGTCGCGACTGAGTGTAAGAGAGTGTGCGTGTCTCTGTGTGTGTTTGTGTTAGTGTGTGTGTGTCAGTTACTGGCGCCAGCCAGAAATGTGCAAATAAATATCACTTACACACACATAAACAAGCTACAACTCTCATCATCTTGAAGGAGGATTTAAGACATCTAAAATCGACCATCGTCTGGCGCCGCATTGCATGTTTACGCATAATCAGTGATTAACGATTAATAATATCTTAAACACGGACTAATTAAGGCAATTATGTAAATATGCAAAGGTGAGAAAATTTATAGAAATTACTTTAGAATTTCTCAGAATTTTTGAAGTCCACAAAATCGTATAAAATATCACACAACAAATTATAATTTTCTCGGTACCTCAAGCAATTTACGAATATTTTTGTCAGAAGTATTTAAATAAAGTACGAAAATCGGCTAATGAATTAATAAACAAATTCAAAATGATGTTGGAAAAATGGTAGACAAGAATTGAAAATTTAAATGAATATAAAACGAAAATAAAATAAGGAGAAATCTAGTTTATTATTATTAGGAAAATTATGCTTTGTTTTTTTCTGATACCAGTTTATTTCAAGGTTTTCAAGCAGTAATATTAAATAATAATATTATCGATAAAATAAGTCTACAAATATTGTATATTAATTATAAAAATGTAGTTATTTAGCAGTCAAAACAAGCCGATCAGTCGAGCGAGCGCGACAGTAGGATACCCTGTGCAGGTCCTCAAAGAAAAGTATTTTCATTATAATGGGAATATATAACGCTTGAAGTCGATTTTGTTTGCATCGAGAGTAGGTAGCTTGCGATAGTCTGGCAACACTTGCGATAGTCTGGCAACACTGGACTGCAGCTGTTGGTTGCTTATGTTTAGCGCCACAGCGGCACGCGTCTTTTCGTTCGTTATATTGTCGCCGCGGAGCAGCGACTGCACAGCGACTGCGCTGCTACTGCGCTGCGACGCATCTGCTGCGCTGCATAAATTTGTTTCTTGAATAACTTCTGAGTTCAATATGCGATCATACTGAAATTTGTAGCACACATTGAGAGTAGGATTCTCACCATATGTGCCAAATCTCTCTAGCTATAAAACTGCTCTTGTTATCAGCTTTTTCGCGTTATGGGCGAGGGGGGCGTGGCATCGCAATGAAATTTTCAGGACACATTAAGCCCAAGCTTTTTATCATATGTGCCAAATCTTAAGTCTCTAGCTTTAACATTGCTTAAGTTATGATGATTTTTCTAATTTTAAAACCAACGGGACTTGATATCGAAAATTGAAAATAAACTTGATCTGCGTATGGTATTCAGGAACCTACATTCCAAATTTGAAGTCTCTAGCTCTTATAGTTGAGCTGAGATCCACGCGTTCATACAGACGGACGGACGGACAGACAGACGGACAGGTGTCAATCAACTAGGCTATTGATACTGATCAAGAATATATATACTTTATAGGGTCGGAGATGCTTTCTTCTGCCTGTTACATACATTCACACAAATTCATTATAACCTTTTTTGCCCATTTTTAATGGGCACAGGCTATAAAAATTCAATAAATTAATTAGTAAATAATAAATCAAAACAAGAATATAGCTTTCTAGTTTTCCGTTTCCAAAATTGTTTATATATATATATATATATATCATATGCTTTCAGGAAGCGTAAAGCTTTTTATAATCGGTTATTGTATTCTCGAGTAATGATCAAAAATACAGGTTAACATCTGTAAGAAAATCACATAGCAAAAATAGAAGATTAAATTAAAGTAATCTTACAATAGAAACATGTTTAAATGTATTTAATTAGCAGCAAAATGTGTGCGAATCTCTATTTGTGTGGTTTATGTGTGTCAAGTTGTTGACCAACTTTAAAACGTTTCCCCTGTGCCACAATTCAATTAAAGCCCGTTCTCGGAAAGTGTTGAAACCTGCAGTATGCCACCTCCTCAATCTCAGCTCAGATGTTGAGCACTTTCCGTGCGAACTAATTGAATTTGCCCATGCAGAAAAGGCGCTCAAAGAAATGAAATAATGATTTATGCAGATGACGGAGGCGTTGTTGTACCGCCCCCCATCCCCATCCCCATCACCAAAAAATACTCGTAAAACAAAGAAAATGAACGAGTCGAGTTGAGTTGAGAGCAGCAACACCTGATTTAATACCCTACAAGCTCAGGTTAATCCTCCAGTTCAACTGTAAAAGCAAAGAGCATTTTTTATTCTTATATGTTGAAATCTGCAAAACATTGTCAACTTCATTTTGGGGTAGATTCGTTTTAAACGATTCAATCTGATAGATAGATAGTTTGGTGGAGTCTTTTTAATGCAGACTTTTGGAAGCTTGAAATTCCGAAGTTGTTCCTATTGAGAAAACTAAAAATATTGAAGAAAATTGATTAATAATTTTTAATTCACTTCTTATTATTTGTTATATGTTTCCCGATATATTTCTGGGTAAATAAAATTGCAGGTTATCAAGTTCCAAAAATTCTTGATGACAATTACTTAGAAAATAACTGATCGAGTTGTCGGTGTTTTTTGAAATGTCAGACATTTAATTTTTCGTACATAAGTATTTCTGAAGTCATGAAACAAATAAATACATTTATTTAAAATTTTTAATAAAATCATTAATTATTTGTATATTTTATAGAATAAATAAAAGTATTTCTATCTTTAAATTCAATGTAAATAATTAAATTTATTTTAATTCATTCTGTTTTAAACTTTATGAAATATGCTGAATATTGAATAGACATTTAACAGTTGGTTTCATAAACCCCGACAATCATTTCTACTATTCTTTGAGTTGCTAAAAATTTGCAGAATATTCTTGCACAATTAGCATATAAAATGGGAAAGTTTGCAAAAGAAGTTTATCTAGTTTCGATATTAACTAAATAAACAAGAGAATACACCAATAAATGCTGCTTACATAAAATGTATAGCACTGAGATCCGGAGAATATATAAAAATGATAGAGGAAACTTTCATTCTATCTGCTTTTAATGTTAATAAGAAACATATTAACAGATTTTAAGGAAATTTCTTAAATATATTTAACAACAAAATAACAATAGGTATATTTTTAAATATTTAAAGAATTTTTAAACTTGTTATCATTATTTTTACTTTTGTATTCAAATGTATTATAATTGTATAATTTTATTTAAATCCAAATCTTTGTTTCGACTGCTCATAGTAGTTAACAATAATGACTAAATAAATAAATGGTTGTCCATATTTTCTAACAAAATTGTAAAACCTGGAAAAAAACAGCAGTCCATTTTCATGTTTTCTCCCTCCCATTCATCTATCCCACACATGTGGTAATACTTATATATTCCAAACTCGAAGCACGGACTTTGTGGGGAATTTCAAAGCGTTCAACATTAATCACGTTACACACATTAAAAGTTAGTCAAATGCTGAACAAATGTTGCAATGCTTAACTAAAAGTTGTCCTGTAAATAAAAAAAATAAAGAGTAATCGTAAATAATATGTTAAGAAGCTCACCACAATAGAAAAATACCACACGTAGTTAAGTGATTAGTTAAGTCAGATATAATATTAAGTATACGCCGCGGCTTGACTGATATACCCTTTTGTTTGACATTCACAGTGCGTGGTATAAAAAGGTTCTAACTAAGTGTACACACGTCTTTTGATTAATGGACGCCATTAGTTAAAGCTGCCGGAAAGTTTCTCAAATAAAAAAAAAAATGAGAGAAAATTCATAAAAAAAGTGTAGCCTGCTTTTTGGTGTTTGACTTTAAAACAGGATATTGTTTTATGCTTTTACTAGCTCCATTTTTACTAAGAGGAAATTAGCATTTAATGTAGATTTTTCTTTGGTCAAATGAAGCTTTGATGTTGTTGGCCAGCTACAAAAAAAAAAAAAAAGCAAGCAATGTTTTTGACAGTTTAATTATCATGCTAAAGGACCCGCCACCCTTCTCCATCCCGCCACTTTGTTGTTGGCCCTGTGCAACCAGTCAGCAAATTCAAGAGAAAGGTAAACAAACAAAATGGAAAAAGTAGCTGCATGTCAAAGCTTAGAGCTATGCAAATATATGCTCCCATTGCCCCAAAGCGGGTCAAGACAATTGCCTAGCATTGTCAACTGTCTTTTGGGCGGCTTCAATTGCCAGTTCAAGGCACGTGACTAGCAAAGAAATCCAATATATAAACGTTTTATGCCTCATATGAACCAATATTTGCGATGACGAAGGAGTAGGAGGAAACAGTCTATGATTTCTTGATAGCGCACGTTGAAGTGTCCGTCGCGTTCGTGACTGGAAATAAAAGACAGGCCAACACAGAGGCAACAAGTTGGCCAACAGCATTTGTGGTCAGCTTAAAGTTTTAAATTCCCACGCAATAAGTTTGGTCGTAAATGAAAACAACTTGAGCTAAATTTGGCAAGTAATTGAGCCAAAAGTTTCAAATGCAATTTAGATCAATTTTGTAAATTGATATTTATCTACGATTTGTATAATTAATTCGGGGATTGCAAATAAGATTTATGAGTTAACAAGAAATAGAGAAAGTATTGTAATATTTTATAATATAAATTGAACAAAATGTTTATATCTTAATTGAATTTTATAGTTTTTGAAATGTAATTTGATAAATCAATTGTTTTATTTTTTATCAAATAATAAGCATGATATACTAATTTATATTTTATATGTTGTAATAACGATTAGCAATTAAACAGCCACGCCTCTGATGCCCTTACAGCCCTTACAAATATTTGCCTCTGACTTGCTCTCTCCTTGACTTGGCCAAAAATTGTATGTAAGTGAATTGTTGACATTCCTTTAAATTACGGTTAAAGCTTAAGGCCAACATGGACAACATTCACTTGCCACACTTTTGTCTGTTTGTCTGTGCCACTAATCGCTTTAAAGCCATATCGTTTTGGCCATTTCATTTGCATAGCCAGAACATGAACTTCTTTTCTCTCTCTCTCCATCCTCCCCAATTGGCCACCATAATTAGCCTGGTTGTCACGTACACAAAGCGTAATGAGGGCCTCAACTGTATTAAGCCTTGTAGGTTGCCAATTTCGAAATTTCTTCCTCTTCCTCTCCCCTACTCCCCCTTTCCATTCGTCCTTTCACATTCACTAATATCTTCATTATCCGACACACGTGTTTGTAGCTTAATTCTAGCGTGAAATGTAGATTATGCTTGGGCGTAACGATTATAATTTTAATAATATAAATTATTAAATAAAAAATCAGTTTTTATCTTAAAATTTAATAAAACTATTTTTATTTTATTTTATTTTAATTTTAGTATCAAAATGTCTTATGATTTATTTTTAAATTAATATTGAAAATAAAAGTTTTTTCTTTTTTCATTTCTTTATTCTGTTTCATACGTAAAAGGCTTTTGCCATTTGTATATTTGAATTTTTTATACTCTTATTTCTTATTTGGAATCCAAGGTTTTTGCTGACAAACCGCACTTTGCTTCAATTAGACCACGTTAGCAGACTTGGCTAACAGCAAGTGACAGGCTCTGAGGTTCTAAGTGTTTGAAAGGAAGTTGTCTGTCTGCCATTTGATGCTGTCAAAGTGAAACTTTTGGGGCATGTAAACAGCTAGGGAAAGTGTGCGAGAGAGAGAGAGAGAGGGAGATAGAGAAAGAGCGAGAGAGAGACAGACAAACATTTACACAAGCTGGCTGCTCCTCTGCTTGGAAACACTTTAAACTTGTCTTGTTCCTATTGACTTTTCAGACTCTAACAATTTCGGATGCTGCTCCATAAGTGCTCAAGTTCGAGTTTCAAGCTTTTGATACAGACAGGCGACATAAGCGACAAAGCGACACAACGTCAAAGACGACTAAGGCGACACAGCACAGCGTTAATCTCATTTCTATATAGTTTGTTTACACTTTGCCTTTCTGCGTTTGCGTTGAGCTCTTGACTGTTCACTCCTTCGGCTTTACTTAGGACGTAAGAACAGGGCGGGGGAAGCATGACATCACGTTCAAGTGCTTTGTTATTTTATTTTAGTGCGAACAAGAGGAGAAGCAGAAGAAGCAAATACAGTCAGTTTTATTAGCATCGCACATTGGAACAATTATATATTTTTTATTAAGGATTTAGCTATATTTTCTTGAAGTGAACACTTCAATTATACAGATAAATTAATAAATAATAAAATAAATAAATATTTAAATAAATAAATCAGTTAATAAATAAATCAATTAAGAAATAAATAAATAATTAAATAAATAAATAAATAATTAAATAAAAATAAATAAATAAGTAAATATTTAAATTAATAAGTAAACAAATAAATAAATAAATAATTAAAATAATAAATAAATAAATAAATAAATAAATAAATAAATAAATAAATAAATAAATAAATAAATAAATAAATAAATAAATAAATAAATAAATAAATAAATAAATAAATAAATAAATAAATAAATAAATAAATAAATAAATAAATAAATAAATATATAAATATATAAAGAAATATATAAATAAATAAAGAAATATATAAATAAATAAACAAATAAATAAATAATTAAATAAAAATAAATAAATAAATAAATAAATAAATTAATAAATAAAAAAAATAAATAAATATATAAATAAATAAATAATTAAAATAATAAGTAAATAAATAAATTAATAAATAAACAAATAAATAATTAAAATAATAAGTAAATAAATAAATAAATAAATATATAGTTAAATAATTAAATAAATAAATAAATAATTAAATAATTAAATAAAGAAAGAAAGAAATAAATAAATAATTAAATAAATAAGTAAAAAAAATAAATAAATAATTAAATAATTAAATAATTAAATAATTAAATAATTAAATAATTAAATAATTAAATAATTAAATAATTAAATAATTAAATAATTAAATAATTAAATAATTAAATAATTAAATAATTAAATAATTAAATAATTAAATAATTAAATAATTAAATAATTAAATAATTAAATAATTAAATAATTAAATAATTAAATAATTAAATAATTAAATAATTAAATAATTAAATAATTAAATAATTAAATAATTAAATAATTAAATAATTAAATAATTAAATAATTAAATAATTAAATAATTAAATAATTAAATAATTAAATAATTAAATAATTAAATAATTAAATAATTAAATAATTAAATAATTAAATAATTAAATAATTAAATAATTAAATAATTAAATAATTAAATAATTAAATAATTAAATAATTAAATAATTAAATAATTAAATAATTAAATAATTAAATAATTAAATAATTAAATAAATAAATAAATAAATAAATAATTAAATAAATAAATAATTAATTAAATAAATAAAAATAAATAAAAAAGTAAATAAATGAATAAATTAATATGTTAATAAATAAATAATCCTTAAATAATTAATTAATAAGTAAATAAATAAATATAAACATAAATAAACTAATAAATTAATTAACAATTAATTAAAAAAATAATTTAATTAATTAATAAACAAATCAATAAATGAATAAATATATAAATAAATAAACAAGTAAATAAAAAAATAGTTAAATACTAAAATAAATGAATAAATACCAAAAAATCAATTAATTAATTAATAAATAAATAAGTAAATAAATAAATAATAAAATTAATTAATAAATAAGTAAATAAATAAATGCAAAAATTATAATATATATAAAAAAATAGATAAGTAAATAAATAGCTTATTAACACAATTAATGCGGGAAACTGAACTTCAGCTTTAGAATGAAATATTGTTAATGCAAACAACAAAAAAACTAGTAAAAATATAGAATATACGGATAAGTATTATATAAATTATATGTAGCAACTGTGTACCATTTGCTAAACTCAAAAAAAAAGACTTATATATCGCCCTGAAAATCATAAAATTCGCCATTTGTATTAGAAAATAATTTGTTAAAAAATTTGACTTTTTTATGTATTGTAAATAGACTGAAATTTAATATCATTGTGTTTTAAACATATTTTTATGTCAATTCCATTTTATTTAACTATTGAGCATGAGTTTGCATTACCATTTATTGAAAATAAACACAAGTTTACCATCAAAACTGCACTGTCACGAATTTATAGCAAATCTCCAACTCCATAACTAAATTTTGCAACCTATTTTCAAGAAGAACACAAATGATTTTCATTTAAAAATTGTATATTTGTGTTATATATCAACGATCTATTAATTTGTTAAATATCAAATATTTAAGCTGACTTTATTTCACCTTTATTCCAATGAGTTGGCCATTTGTATCAGTGTGCAACGACAACATCGATGACATTGGCTGGGTAGATTTGACTTGGCCCTAAACTCAACACAACTCAACTTGACTCGATTCAATTCGATTCGTACATGATTAGACCAGTGCATACATGACTTACAAATTGGCCGGGAGCGACAATTACACACTTCATTGATTTTATGTGTCTGTGCACTTCATTACATACCAAGTGCCCAGGACCTGGCCCTGCCCCTGCCCCTGCCCCTGACCATGCGGCTGCCCTTTCTCGACTGCCCTGAGGGGTGTGTGGGGACATCGTGTCGTATACTTAATGACGAACACATTCAACATATTCAAACTGCCCCTTGGCAATATTGCAATTGCATAAATTTGCTTACAATTAAAGCTGGCAAGTCGCTGTTGTAAATCAGTATTATATAATATTTAACAACTTTTAAATACACTTTCTAATCAATTTGACTTTCTTACCACTTTAAATATAATTCATGTTGATAAATTTGCTCTTGGTACTATTATAATAGATATGTTAGACAGTAAGAAATTCTTAGATCAATTAAAATATTTAATTGTCAAGTGTAAGTGCTTCAATCACTTTTCATTTCATTATAATAATGTTCTAAAAATTAAAAATGATGTCTTTATTATTAAAATAATTAATAATTAATTTATTAGTCAAGCACATTCTCCTCTTTAAAGTTAAACAAGTCACAACAGTCGGCACACCGACCGTAATATACCCTGTGACCTGTAGAGTTCATTTTTTTCAATCATCACTCACTCATCATGTGTTCCATATCTCATATGTCTCTATGAGAGCTTTTGAGCTTTCGAAAAAGAAGAAAAATGATGATCTGCCTGCAAAAATTACCAGTGCTGGGAGACCAAGTTCAAGCTTCTAGCTCTTACCATCTCTGAGATTCTTTCGTTCATACGAACAGACCGACGGGCAGACAGACATGGGTATATATGGACTCGGCTATTGAGGCTGATCAAGAATATATATATACTTCATCATATAGCTGAATATATTTATATACATTATAAGTTCTGACACGTTTGATTCTGACTGTTACACACCCTTTAACAAACTTAATATACCCCACAGGGTATTCAAATCGGACAAGTACCATATTTTTTTCAAAGTATCCATAAACTGTATGTTACCTAAATTGATGCCGATCAAGAATACATACAGTTGATTTAACGCGATACCCATTTCTTGACTAAGGCCGCGCGCTCACGAGGAGCTGAAAGCGGAGCTGAAAGCGGAGCTGAAAGCGGAGCTAACAGCTGAGCTTATAAGCAAGCTTATCAGCGCCGAAAAACAAACGCACTGCTTGTATGAAAGCGCGCACAGTGAAAGCTTAGCTGATCAGTGCGTTTATTTTTTGGCGCTGATAAGCTTGCTTATAAGCTCAGCTGTCAGCTCCGCTTTCAGCTCCCAGTGTGCGCGCGGCCTAAAGGTGTATAATAAATCACAATATATTTTGGATTTCAAGGTTAACTGATCGTATATAATATAAAGACACAGACCGGAACACAAGATAGACGCAAAGACTTAATCATTGAAGCGTCTTCTTGATAACTTTTATTTAAATATAATGTTTTTTTTGTTTTTGAAGACGCACAGAGATTAAGCTATGTATTAAATGAGTATATACTACTAGTAAGTGAATAAGTTCTACGCATGTTTTAATGAAATCAATCGCGATTTTCGTGCCGTCTAGAACAGTGGTGTTGAGTGCTTGTTGTCTGTAAATCGGAAATGTCTCTTGTCTAGTCGAGTTAAACGTTTTCCATTTGAATAAAAGAACACAACGTGTAAAATCATGAAGAAACTGAAGTTACTATTGCAATTACTGGTGACGCTGCTCATTTTTGGTCAAAGCAACGCAGAATACGAAAGAATGAGCATAATATCAGATGTCCGGCAATTAGTATATGAAATAAGGTATGTCGCGGATACGATAAAAATGTCTGAAATTACAAGTGAAATAAAAGAGGAAAGAATAGTCGAACTACTGAATCCTTTCAAGGAGATCTGTTTGAAAATTAATCAAACGGAAGTGCAGTATTCTGAATACGTGAATGCTGTATATAATTCAATAGACAGTTGTAAGACAAAAATATCGATGAAGTTTAAAAATGGGTTAATGAACGATACCGAGTCGATTTTAACACGTTATAGGGAAACTATTTGCAATGAGATTCTCGAGGGCAAATATAATGAATCCCAACTTTCGTCATTTGCCGAATGGATAGTTGATGAATCTTCTGCCGACTCACTTACATATTTACTTGATCAATATCATGCGGACATGTTTGGTTATAAACAAGAATCAAAAGGTGTATTTTATAGTCTGGCGTCTATCCATAACGAATCTACAATACTGTGCCAGAAAAACCAATCGCCACAACTTTTTTATTACTCATTGTACACGTATCTGGCACTCGCCGAACTAAAAGCCTATACTATGATGCAATCTGGACTTGTGATTTGGAATCTCCTCGGCAGAGAACGTGTGTACGGAAGAAGATATGACATGCATTTGAGTTATGGTTTACGCACCCTAAGCGCTTATCACACACTCAGGGATGTGATGAGAATTACCGATCGAAGCTTCTGGCGTCGTGATCCCGAAGAACATATCCCTAAAGTGACCTACGATGAGGTTACACGACTGCTCCAGGGCTATATAGAGAACGAAGTGGATCTGAATATTAAGGGGACGTGTAGTGAGAACTGTGCCTATTATAAGAACGCACGCAGCGAGGGTTGCTACGATAAATTGTATTGTGCAGAACAGCCGCAGTGCACGGGCAGCGTGCACGATTGTACCTTAGTCCAGTCCGATATGACGGTGTGTCAGGCTCCAACTGGAAGTAAACGTCGCTACGAATACATTCAATATGAGGATGGACCGCTGCTGGGACGAAGCAAGAAATGTGAGCGTGTGAGCAACAAAGTGGAGAGCTGGCGGCGGCTGTTCTACAAGTGCAGCTACTGTTTCTGTCTGTGTGACGAGCAGGGTATACACTCTGATCGTTACTTCAATCTACGAGAGTCCCTTGCCGATATCAAGGAGAATAAGGTGGTGACTGGTCTGCGGTTTGTGAAGGTGAATCGTGTTTTCCATTTGCAGATACAGCAGGGACAACTTTTGCCCCGTGGCCACATCGATCAAAGGAGCCTCGACTGGAAACCCGTTGATGCATATCAAATCGATGATGCAAATGTAGTCCAGGGAGTAGATTATCATGCAATGAGCTACTCCAGTCGTTCCTTGAATCTGGATGATATTTCGAGATCGGGTTACAACAGCTTAATGGTAACCGGCGTACGATTCCGTTTATTGCATTCAATTCTTTATCTCGAGGTGCGTTTCTGTGAATATAAATTCGAAAGCGGAAAGCTTGTTCAACCCGAAGGCAATTGCGTGTGGCGATGGAACGGCGGCAGATTTAGAAAACAATTGAACCTCGATGATCTGGATGTGCCGACACATGCAACTGACAAATCATTACCGGTATCAACGAATAATCAATATCTTCAGTTTGGCAATTCTGGAATGGAGCAGGATGCGGCACAAACTACCATACCTTTTATCGATATACAGGATGCGGTAACCAACCCGGCAGTGCCTCTAGCCGGCATTGGCATCTACTACAAGTCTAGTTCCGGTTATGGCGGCTTTGTTGCGCCCAAAATCATCACCTATGACTTCTCATCACACGTTCCGTATCTGTACCACTAAAAACACAATAAAATACATTTTATTCACCTTTATACAGCTTTTCTAAAGAATAAATTGCCAGACAAACAATTTTTGTACTCAGAAATATCTACTAAAGTTAAAAACTAAACTTGCAGACCATTGTACATTCAAATGAAAATTCAATAAACATCAATATGAAGTAACATATTCTTTATTTAATTTAGGTAAAATATCTTAGCAAACGCGACGGATTATCATTAAAACAAGCGGAACAGTCGGGACCCCGACCGTAATATACCCTGTGGGTCTATAGGAACCCGCTCAAATTCACTCCAGATGAAATTCTCTTTTAATTGGTTTTTTTAAATTTGTGGACACATCGACCCCAAGATACTCATCATGTGTGCTAAATGTGAAGTCTTCAGCTGTCATATTCCTCTTATTATGAGGGTTTTGAGCTAGAAAACTGCTTGTTTTATACTTTTACTCTTACTTAATTTGTGGGCGAAGAGGGCGTGGCATCCAAAAAAAAAAGATAAACTTGATCTGCCTGCAAAAATTTTCAGTGCTGGGACACCAAGTTCAAGCTTCTAGCTCTTACCATCTCTGAGATCCTTTCGTTCATACGGACGGACCGACAGACCGACGGACCGACAGACCGACGGACAGACGGTCATGGCTATATCGACTCGTCTGTTGATGCTGATCAAGAATATATATACTTTATTGGGTCGGCCATGCTTCCTTCTGCCCGTTACATACTTTTAACAAACTTAATATACCCCCACAGGGTATAAAAATATAATAGAAGTGACACATTTACAATAATAGAATAATCAAATATTAATAACAATTAAAATATAAACTCTGACTAAATATTTGACACTTTCCTTGTCAGTTATTATACTGAGTCGGTTTATTCCGAATTTTCGCCAATTCTTAAAACAAATGTCGAATATAATATTATCAACTTTTATTTTAAAAAATTAATTATTTTTTTTGTTGTTACGAGAAATATAAAATTTTATAATCTTAATTTTATTTTAAATATAATTGTTGAATTAAATATATAAATAAAGCTTTTAAATTCTAAAATGCTGTATATAAATATTTTTCTACTTTCGGTAATAACGAAATAATATTTAATTTAATCAAATAATACAGTTTTAAATATTCCTTTTGTGACTGCATATACCCCTTATCAATCTGTTCACCTAGGGTATTTACAACACTTTTTTAGTGGGGCACTTCATGTTTCACGTTGCAGTTGATGGCAGCTTTTGTTGTTGTGGTTGTTGTTGTTGTAGCTGTTGTTGACTTTGATGGAAAATTGCATTTTTTGTAGCATACTTTTTTGCGCCTCTCAATTGTGTGCCACATAATAGTACTAGTAATAACAGACTGCGCACTCGCGCACTTGCAATTAAGAGCACTTTTGCTCCCTTTGAACTTGCAACACCCACGCACATACAAAATAGACAGCATCTGCATGCAACAGTTTGTTGTAACGTGGCACAAAATGAAAAGAGATGATGCTGCAAATGTTTTAAAAAGGGAATTTCAAGTCGATCGATTTTCACATCAAATTTAAGCTTGCTCATAAGATGCCACTTAACTTGGCCTTACACACACACACACGCACACAGCCACAAATGAGACACTCAAACACACACACACTCACACACACACTCACACACACACACATTTAGTACTCAGTGGCAGGCACACTTGTGTGTGCATCTCATTATTGGCTTCCACAATTATGCTGCTTTTTGAATGCGACTCACAGCAACCACTTGGCGATGTTCTATTGAAGGTGGTGCGTGTGGTTGATAAAGCATAAACAACCACAACAACAACCATCACAACAACAACAACAACAACAAAAGCTTGCATATAATCCCAGAAATGCTTAATTAGCCAACTTTCTCTAGGCTTGAGGTTGATGCTCACATTCAACTTGAGTTTTAAACAGAATTCACATGCTTTTGATTTATACATAAACTAAGGAATATAAGTTTGCGTACAGTTAGTCAAGTAATTGTTCTTACAAACTAAATATTAAGCATATTTAATTTTTATTTTTAGAAATATTTAAACCCAACGAATCTCATTATTTATTTCTTTAACTTGTAAATGTAATAAAATATATAATAAGATATTTTTTTATTTTATCAAGTCAATTACTTGACAGAGTACTACAGTGGCTCCCAGCTTATTTAAAACCACTAGTCATAGAAATTTATTATATTTAAATTAGTTGAACTTTTAATCGGCTTGAAGAAATAAACAAAATTTAAACGCAGAATTCCGAATTTACATTTAAACTTAAGCCAAACAATTTAATGACAGTTTAATTATATATAATAACTTGCTAATTGACAAATTAGCTGGTAGACACTGTATGTATGTGTATATATACTTTTATATAGGCTAAATAGCTGTCAAATTAGCTGGTAGACACTGTATGTATCTGTATATATATAATTGTATATGGGAAAGTGAGAATTCTTGGGTATTCGGCAATCGATCAAGTGAGTGTATTAAGTATTTATGATTATAACGCAATGAATATTAGAGCAGCACCGCAAGAAAACAAACTGGGGAGAACAATATTAAGGAGAGTAATCGACTAGCAGATACCCAAGTGAAGAGTACGAATATATATAAATATTCTAAGTATATTCTATAGATTCTATAAATATTAAAATAACAATTTGTATGTTTAAAGCTTATTTTAAATTAAACTATTTTATATTAAACTTAACTTATATCATATATATTGACAAATTTACATTGAATACTTGAGCTTAGTTGAACTGTTTCCCTTACAAATTCACACACTGGTTGGTCATACCCTTTGCCACCGCTACGACTACAGGGTATAAGGAGAACAACATTATTTGGCAGCCAGCTCGTTCGTCTTTTCAATTATGCATGTGAAATTCCGTCGGCCTTGCGTGTGGTTGGCCCTTGCCCCCCCCCCTTCCCCTCTGACTACGCCCTAACCTTGACTCAGACCTTGCACCCTGACCCCTGCGCCTTCGCCACCCCTCCGCCCTATTGAACATCATTGTGGTCAATTTTGGTATCAACAGAGACGATAATTGTCTTTAATGACAGCATAGATAACGATGACAACAATTTGAACGATAAATGACACAAAATGTGGCATGGACATTGATTAATCTAAGCTGTGAATCTAGAGACATGTTGAATCTGCCAAAAAAAAAAGGAAATAAGAACTGTCTGCGGGCGAGCATTTAGGCCAAGTTTCTGACACGGCTAAAACGAACAGAAAAGCCGAGAAAACATTTTGCGGTCGCATTTAATTTTACGAGTATTATCAAACTCTTTATTGCTTTCCTCGTGGATTATTATTGCATATGTTTGTTGTGTTGTGTTGTGTGTTATGACATGTGTTTGCCAACTCATGCTTTCCCACTTTCCCGCTTTTCCGCATTTTCCCGACAAGTGCAGAGAAGATAACACAATAACAGCGCGACCATAAAAAAGGTTTGTTTACTTCGAGCCACAATTTATTGTCAATGGACCTGGCTCTGACATTTATTCAGGGTTCATTGGGGGCGTTAACGTGACCGTCGGCGGTCTCCAATGTTGTACTCGACAGCAACAAACAGCAGCGACAACAACAACAGCAACAACAACAATTTCAATCATTTCTTTTGGCTCTAATGAAGCTGCCATTTGGCCAAAAGTGCTGCAATGAATATGAAGACAAGACTCAAGGGATATCGACGGCAACTTACTCATCTTGATTGCTGAGGCATAGGATAAGTTTGAACGACTAACACATGCCCTGTAATCAGAGAAAAAAGAATTTCTATATTAAATAAAGTTAAATGAAATAATCAGGCAAATGTCCACTTCAATTTTATTTGTACTGTAAAAAATTAAAACATCACACATTAAATATTCCAACACTTATAAGAAATTCTACAGTACATAACAATATAATCAGTGATTTTCATTGAAATTAGATTTTAACTAAATAAAAGAACTAACCCCTTTAGTGTTACTCTATATAGTTATTCTAACACACTTCACTGATCGACTGAAGTATACCCTATAGTCAAAACTACATTACAAAATAATGCGCAATTTCCTATAATATTTACTTCTCTCCGATTAAATAATAAAAATCCACTTTGAGTTACCCTTTAGTTATTCCAACACAGAATATTGCTCGACGAAGGTGTACCCTATAATCAGCACAGATATCTAAAGTTTTACATAATATAACAGGTCTAAGCAAGTCTGGCACACCTCATAAAGTATATATATTCTTGATCAGCATCACCAGCCGAGACGATATAACAATGTCCCTCTGGCCGTCGGTCCGTCCGTCTGTCCGCTAGTCCGTCCGTCGGTCCGGCCGTCCGTCTGTCCGTCCGTCTGTCCGTCCGTCCGTCCCTCTGTCTGTCCTTCTGTCCGTCGGTTCGTCCGTCTGTCAATCCGTCGTTTCGTCCGTCTGTCCGTCCGTCTGTCCATCCGTCCGTCCGTCCGTCCATCCATCCGTCCGTCCATCCATCCGTCCGTCCATCCATCCGTCCATCCATCCGTCCATCCATCCAATCGTCCGTCCGTCCGTCTGCCCGTCCGTCCCTCTTTATGAGCGCCTAGATCTCAGATACTATAAGAGCTAGAGACACCAAATTTGGTATATTGGTTCGACTATGTGCTAAGCAGAACCTGTTTGTGTTATAATTTTGCCACGCCCCCTTCAGCCCCCGCAAATCAAAAATTAAATTTTACAAATTCCATAAAATTCTCGTTTTATTAAAGCTAGAGTCCTGAACTTTGGCATACAGGACAAGCATCATTGTTCCAATGTACACGGAATTAAATATTTAATTATTGCATTGTCATGTTGAGTACATGTGTTGTGGCAACTTAATTAAAGGCTGTGTGTTTTAAATGCAATTAAAGCGCTTTTATGCATTTGGCAATTGTAAATTGCAAAGGGGTTAAAGAAATGTTTGAAAAAGCACGAAATTGCAATACGTGCAAGCATCAAAGATAGTTTTAGCCAAATTGCTTTTCGTGAAACTTCAAACTGCAATTCAAGTTGTGTTTAGATTGTTAAACCCTATGTTGAAGCACACACACACAAACACTCACACACACACACACAAACACTTTAAGTAGACAACTGCTGGCATTTCAATGGAATCTGGCTTATGTAAATACACGTATCCGGCTGTAAAATGCAAAAATGCTGAGTTGAAATGTTAAAGTAGTTTTTGTTGAACTTTTATTGGAATTCAAGTGGCACAAGACCTTGCCACTTTTTGTGGCAGCAGCATCATGGCAACAGACAATCAATGGAGTCAACTTGGCTAATGTTTTAATGAGAATTGGAAAACTCGATAAAGTGCTCGCTGAGCAATGCTGATAAATGCATCGCAATTGGATTAAAGCCAGCTCATTTAACATTTGAAAGCAATTACACAATCTGTTACGGCTTTTCTCATTATCTACGGCTTTTGTTTTTTTTTTTTAAAGTATATTAATTACTTTTCCTTTCTCTGCTCAAATTCTAAGAGTATCTGCATTTTCTAAATGTCCTACAATTATTTATTTTTTTCAATTGTTAACAATTTTTCTATTTACCCAGAAGAGTATGCTACAAGTTTTTCGATAAGGTCAGCTGCTACTACTAGAGAATACCCTACATATAAGTATTTCTGTCTAACAATTAGCAATTATTTGAAACTTATAACATTTATTTATAGTGATTTTTTTGTCATTTCTGAAGAGTATGCTGTTCAAATGATAAAAGTGGGAATACTCTTTATATAAGTATACAATTCTAACAAATTCTGTACTTATTTGCATATACATATTTGTACATATCTTTATTTGTATATATATCCATAATTTTTACTAATTTAAAGTGAGTATTGTTATT
Organism: Drosophila histrio; assembly: GCA_958299025.2. Lineage (NCBI taxonomy): Eukaryota > Metazoa > Arthropoda > Insecta > Diptera > Drosophilidae > Drosophila > Drosophila histrio. Next base: position 29,421,160 of record OY282581.2, read on the forward strand.
TTCGCACTTGTTTGGAGTATTATTAATCTTATTGAAAATTAAATCAATGTAAATATGCTGAAAATAGGATACTTATTATATATCTATTAATTCCAGTAATTTCTTTATTTAATTTGTATTTACTGCAATTATTTATAGTAATTATTTTGTTTTTAGATCGTTTATAGTATTATAATTTACTCTGAAAAGTATGCTACAAATTATTGAATAACTGACATATTCAACGACTAGTAGATATCCTATATATTACATTTGTTTTTATGTTCATTATTATTTATTAACTTTTATTTTTATCATGATTCAGTCATATTATTTATGCTGAAAAGTATGCTACAGTTTTTCGTTATCTTCTAAATGAAAGCAGTTTGATTGCGACGACTAGAGGATACCCTTGATATAACTATTAATGCCAAAAATATGCTTTAGTTACAATGAATTAAAGTTATAAATTTAAAAACGTTGGACAACTTCTATAAGTCGATAACTCGCAATTAAAATTTATATATTATTTATGCTAAACATTTTTATTTAAACTAAAAGTTTAACTAAAGTTGTAATGTAAACGAAAAGTTAACTATCTATTAAGGCAACAAAAATTGCTTAGACTGCCAGATACCCTGTCTTTATAGTGTATGTGCGGCCATGAATATACAACAAATATAATAATTATTTGATAATCAGTTAGCAGAAGTTTAAGACCATACATATATATGTATATATATATATCAATACTGTATATTTATGCTTGCATAATTTATTAAAACTTGGCATACCCGCTCCACTTACTTAACATGGGCTGGGTACAAAAAGTATCCAACAATATTGTATAACTTTTAATTAGTCTGGCATAAAAGAAGCAAATTAAATGAAAAATCACGTGTACTTGTGTGGGTGTGCGAGTTTGTGTGTGGGTGTGCGTGTGTGTGTATGTGTGTGTGTGTGTATGAGAATAAATGCTCATCGCATCAAGCAATAAATGTTTTTTCACTGTCACGTCACAAATATTTTATGTTTTCCCACTGGCAATTCGTTTTGTTTTCGACTCATGTGTAGTGCTGACATTTTTCGCTTTTTTACCGCTGAAACAAGCTATCTAAAACGCTAAAAAAAATTTGAAAATTTGAAAAAAAACCGCAAAATTTTATATATATATAATTTATTTAAGTTTTAGTTAAATAAAAGGATGCAATTTTTATTTAATTATATAGAATAATTACTGAAATAAATAATATTCGAATTAATTTTTAAAATTCATTCTTAATAATTTTTCAACAATTTTAAAATATTACAAAAATGTGGTATAATTTTGCATTTAAATTTAATTTTGTTAAAATTAAATAAAAGCATTATTTCTAATATATTCAATTATTTAATAATATCTAATCCACAAATAAAATTTAAATCACATTTTATATTAATTTCTCAGCAATCAAAATAATTTTGTAAAATTTTAGAAGACGGAAATAATATATTATAATTATTTGTTTATTGTTAGCAACACTGTATTATTTATTTTTAAAAATAAATGTATATTTGTGATTTGCTGCACATGAAAAAACGAAACCTTAGGCATATATTTTCATGCGTCAGGTTTTCCCGACCATTTTCAAACCAAATTTCTTTGCAATCTTACGCCACACACTTCAAAAGGTGACAGAAAAATGTTGGTCCTAAATAAATGCCATGAATATTTACGAATTTGCAGCGAAAGAGTTTCGGGAAGCAACCTCTCAAATTTTTGATTTAGATTTAAATTGAAGCTGAGCTGCTTTTAAATATTTGATTTGGAGTTTTATTCCGACAGCACTTTTCAATTTCATTTTATTTTAATGCGATTTTTCACTGAAATCCATTTTCGGTTGAGAATTCAAGTTGATTCTCATTGAGCTGTTGTTTTTTTCTACATTTGAGAAACTGTGACGGAAAAACTCGGACTGAAGGCGAACACAGAGTGCAACTGTTTGTGATGTGGCGAGGCGTGGCATAACGCCATTGGCACTCGATTTTCTCCTGGAATGGTGACCCCTACCCCGCTTACTCCCTCCATCCATACCACCCCCCCCACCCCCTTCTTTAACCGCTGCACCGCAGTAAAAACTTTGTCTGGCAATTTAAAAACAACATGAAACCTAATTGGGTTTTTGCTCTGCGGTGGGATTTTTTATTTTCCATTTGTATACCCTGTAAGTATGAAAAGTACATGACAGGTTATGATAAATGTGTGAAAGTGCAAAATACAAAAATATATAATAAATAAATATACAATTTTTACTTTATTTTTCAACATGTTTGTTTAACAAAAATGCCTTTTGCGCTATGTACAGGGTATCTATAGGTTAAGCACTGGCAACTTTCGCACTGTTACTTGCTTTTTCCATTTGCCAGTTATGTGTTTATCTGTTTCTGTTGTTCTCCTTTGCGGCAGCCATTTTGTATTGCACCCAGAAGTAGGCAACACTTTTACGCAGCATTTAATAATATTGACAAATAATGAGAATGATTGACTTGAGTATACCGCGTGGAGATAGACACTTAAGCAGAATTATTTTAGGAGTTATGCTTATTTATGTAAGTTTGTTTTTACTGGAAATGTGCCTGGAATACTGGAGTAGTAACTGGACGACTGGAATACTGTAGTAGTAACTGGAATATTAGAAGAATGGGATTCATAATATTAAACCAGTTCATTAGTTACCTAGACTCAGCTTTCAACTGGAAATTTGACTGGAATACTGGAATATTGGAAGACTGGTAGACTGGAATAGTAACTAGAGCATTGGAAGACTGAAATTCATAATGTTAACTCAGTTCATTAGCTACCCAATCTCAGCTTTCAACTGGAATATTGAGTGAAACATTGGATGACTGAAATTCTGGAACGCTGGATTCTGGAAAAGTGGAAATGATTAAATTGATTTAGTGAATTCGCTACTTTACTTTCAGATTAATAGATAAATCTTTACATAATGAAGCTATTATAATGGGAAATCTGAATGGGATACTGGAAGTCTGAGAGACTGGAATCGATTAAGAAAATTTTAATTTTATTTTGTGATTTAAGACAAATTCCCTCATCATTCAACTGCTTTCATTTCAAAAGAATAAATTATAAGATAAAAATATATACAATGGAAATATATCTGCAAAAGAAAAACGAAAACAGTTAAGAGAAATGTCAGAGATAAGAAACTAGATATCAATGCCAGCGAAATCTCTTTGATTTATGAGTTCAAATAAATAACTTGTCATGTTCTGTGTTTGACGTTTTCTTTGAACAAACGAATTCCAAGGCATTGAAGTTCAATGCAAATATCTTCTTGTCACAAATAGAAATGCATTCTAATATCAGACAAAGACAGAGATAGAGACAGAAAGAGACGGTAGAAAAGAACAGACTGTAAACTGCCAACAATTAAAACAGAATAATTGAAGCTACAAATCCAGCTGTGCCCATTTTGTTTTTTGTTCTCAAGAAAATCACACGAAATTTGAAAATTCAATTAGATGCTTACGTTATCTTTTTGGGTCACTTTCCCAGAAAGTAAAAGCTCAAATACAGTCTAAGCCTAAGCCAAGTCTGCGGGCGACACAAAAAACAAAAGAAACAACGACATCGACCTAAATCAGCTCAACACGCTGAGGAAAAACAGGAAAGCCCATTATGGTCTACAGTTTTAATACTCTAGCTTAAAGGGAAGTAACTCTTCAACTCTAACAAAATATATTCTATACAAGTTGAAATTTCTTACAAAAAATGCCAAAGATTTCTACCACAAAAATGTTAAAATTTACTTTGAATCTCGATTTGTCTTAGAATTAGGAAAAACTCTTAAATAAATAAATAGATAATTAAATATATACTAAAATGTATAATTAAAAAAATAAAAAATACATAACTAAATAAAAAAAAAGAAAATAAATATGATAATAAAAAATAATCAAATAAATATGCAAAAAATAAATGAATACATAAATATATCAGTAAATAGATAAATAAATAAATAAAATAGAATTAAATAAATAAACAAATAAAAAATTAATAAATAAATGTATACATATATAAATAAATAATTAAATATAAAGAGTGTATTCAAACTGGTGTTACAAAAGACGGCTAAAACATTTTCCATTTTCATAGAGACAACACACAGAGGCGTTGGCGGCCACTTGGACGGGCTAAGATGCTGCCGCTTTAAGGCCTTTTGTTGACACAGTCACTCAGAGACACACTCACACACACACACACAGAAACAAACACACCGAGAGACTCTTAGACCTATTGAGCGAAAGAGTGAGATAGAGATAGAGTAGAAGTAGTGAGACAGAGAGAGCTTGTAAGCGTCTTTAATCGCATTGGATTATTGGGTTTTTTTTTTCCTGTGCCTCGCATAAGGCAAACAATTTTGACTTTAGTGACTGAATTTAAAGCATGCGAAATGACGAGAACATGGGATTGAATGAAATTTTGAGGCCTCCTTTGATTGTCCGCCATTTCGCTTTTGTTTCCCATTCTATTTCGTGGCGTTATCAACAAAACAAACAATGAAATTTGTGTAAACAATGCGAGACGCGCACAAAAGTATGCCACAATAAAATATACACAAAAATATGCAACACACAAAAAAAAAAATATACAAAAAAAAATAGAAATTTAGACGATGCTCATGTCACCTGAGCATAATAACATTTATAAAGCAAATAAAGCTTAGAGGAGCTTAGCAAAAACATTAGCATAAGCACATAGTATAAAGTGCATAAATCCCCCTGAAGTATTTGTAGTATACAGTCAGAAAAAAAAACACAACCTTCCACTGCTAATTAGAAATTCACTTTTAATTTGGAAAGAAAAGAAATATATTAAAAAATATAGTTGTAAATATTTGCTAAATATCAGGATATTTATTTAGTTTTATATTTAAAAAATAGCGAAGTTTTATTATTAATTGACATTATAAGATTATATGACATTCATTAAATGTCATCTTTTAATTTAAGTTTTATTTTCATAAATATAATTTCTGAAAAGAGGTGTAGAATTGTTCTCTGAGAGTAATTGTCAATTTCTCTAACTTTTAAAAGCAAATGCGAATTTCTAAAAAAAAAAGTGTAGTATTTTTTCTGCGTGTAAGAAAAAGCAAAACATCCACTTGGCATCCGCATATGTTCCACGTTAAATGGTCTCGTATTTGTAATCCACAACACGAATGTGAACCATAAAATGTTGTAAGCAATCAATTTGCGTTTAAGTTTGTCCAACGAAAACACACACAATTTGTATGCCTAATCACAGTCATTATGACACAAAAATGATAACGATAACAATGATAATCATAATAATAAAGCATAGAGCGCCAACTTTTGGCTAATTGACGCTCATTCATAACACAAGGATTTTCAAAGAGATTCTCTCTTTCTCTTTGTCCTTGCCGGCTGTGCCGGCTCTCTTCAAAACAAAGAGCAAGAGTGCGAGAGCGTGTGAGCGTTTGCGTGCTCAGCTAGCAGTGTTTACACAGTCTGGCAACGCTGTCGCCAGCCATAAGCAAAAACAATCTGCGAAATCAACAACAGTTGTTAGTTGAGACTTGGCACTGCCAGTTAACGGTTGTCTTTAACAGCACGCAAAAAAGAAACGAAACAAGACGTGACGAGTCTGTGCGTGTGTGTGTATGTGTTGTTATCTTAACAATCGCGTGACTTATGCCGGTACAGGAGTTGTGCCGTTATATATTTTAATGGAGCGGTTTCTTTTTAACTATTAACATGCAACGAAACGTACGTATGCATGTATGTGTATTGTGACACGCATACACATACACATACAAACACGTATACAGTGTATCGAGTGCAATTTAAATAACTTAACAACTTACAACCTGTGCAATTTGTCTACCCTGTAAATATGGCCGGAAGGAATTTGAGCGACGGCAATCGATAAAACTCATCCTGAGGCAAGTGTTAACCACATCCCCCCCCCCCATCCCATCCCACATCCATCAACAAAAATGAAACATTTACTCCACTCATAATAATAAATTTCAGCTTAAGAATTTTCTGCAAGGCGAGAATACATACAGTATGTCAAGTAATTGTTTTGACAAGCAACAAGAAATCACATACAGTATGTCATGTAATTGTTTTGTCAAGTAGAATGAATTTATCATATTCGTTTTCTATTTCTAAAAATAATTAAACCGGCTAGATCTCAATATTTCTTTAACTTTAACTATTTTTTTTTATTCTATACATATATATTAAAATAAGTTAAGTAATATAAATAATGAGTAAAATAATAATAAAGTATATAACCCATATAAAATAATATATATGTGAATTTAAAATTTTGTTTATTTATTAGAGCTGTAAAAATATCGATATGAATATCGATATATCGAATATGGAAATATTGATATTTTTCACAATATATCGCGATATATTAAAAACTAATTTAACTAAATTACGGACGTGGAAAATTGAATTGTTTGAAGTTTTTAAATAAACCAACGGATGGAAAATTTGGTAAATATCGATTATGTGACCAATTTATTGGGTAATAGGGGCAATATTTCTAACTTGCGTGTTAAAAGGAACTTGACAAAGCTTTTGGCAATATGATTGTCTTATAAATTTAAAGAAATAGTTTAAAATGTTACTCAATCTTTTTAATTGAAGATATCATAAAGAATGTATTTCTTTACTTTGATAAGACATCGGGTATATATTATTATTATTAATAATCTAGTATATTACATTTTGCCTTTTTAATTCGATATTAATATCGATACATCGAATATTTTGCTGGAAAATATCGAGATTATTGAATATTTTTACAGCTTTACTAAATACTCAAGCACTAATAATTGTATTATTTTAATTAGTTATATTCTTCAGTTACAATTAAATCCTTATGAAAATGGTTTAATTGAATTGTCTATTAAAATTTAGAAATAATTGAAAATTCAAGTTTTAAATCAATTATTAATAGCACTTGAACCCACTCAAGTGCCAGCTTATATTTATTTATTTTATTTGGGATATTTTCCTTCCATTTCATATTTAATTGGGATTTTTTCCGACCTGCCAATTGAATTTAAGGGAAATATGCCAATTAAATATTGACTGCTGGTGAAAAATCCCACTTTTGTGTCCCACTTTAAATGTAGTACATTTTATTTTAGTTTTATCTTACAGAGCAAAAATCCTGTACTTTACCTTGTTTGTTAATTTCTTATAGTTGCAAAAGGAAAATTTTATTTTCATTAGTGTGTTTCTCTTGTCTTAAAATAGTTGCTTATGGTTTGTATAACAAATTAAATTAATTAAAGTGAGTGAAAGCGTTGTTTTAATAAGAAAACAAATTCACAAATATTATTGAAACTTTGCACAAAAAAACCTTTTCTTTATATATTATTACAGCTGCATAATTCACAAAATTAAATTTCCAATTAATCCTTTTATTTGTATTTTCTTTACTTTATTATATTTGCTATATTTAATGATATCCATTAGGTAAAGTAATTTTTGTAATATATAAATAAATAAATGAATAATATTTGCTTTGTCAAAACTATTACTTGACATACTGTTCTGCCAAAGTCCGATGCTGACTTAAGCAAATTTTTGCGTGATTTCATGCCAATATAAGACTTACACATACATATTTCTATGTATATATAAATCTGCATATATAGATGTAAAAGTGTGTGTGTGTGTGTGTGTGTGTGTGTGTGTGTGTGTGTGTGTCGCTTACTTTTGTTAACACACAACAATGTCAATGAACCTGCTTCGGTTTTTGGGGCTCCATTTGTAGAGTGTTTTCTTCTTCTTTTTTTTGTCCGGGGGGGTGGTTGTCGTTGCTTCCCTCTTAGTCCTGGGGGTTGATTTTTTCTAATCCATGTGGATTGCACCGTTGACATGTGTCCAGATTGAACATCTTTAGCCATTGTTGGCATTACAAAATGCTCTCTAGGAACAAACCTATGATTCATCTATGCTAAATTTTCATATAGATGATAAATAGTTTTACGAGTATCATTGTAAGTTTAACGAGTCATTCCATAAATTTAAAAGTGCGCATTTCTTCTACAAAAAACATAATTAATTCTTGGTTATCATACAAATGCTTAGTCAGCATAAATTGTTATTGTTGAAGGAAATTGAAAGATGGAAAAAAGGAGACTTATTCAGTAAGAATTTTCATACTAAAATGTATTAAATTTGCAGTTTTAGAAGCTTATTTTTGTATGTTCAAGTTGAAGGAAAATTTTTTAAGAGTGTCGGTTTCGTTATTGTTAAACTCAATTATAAGAAAGATAAACAGAATCATTTGAAAATATACTATTTAAATGTATTCAATATACGACTGTAGGAAATATTAATATTTATAAACATATTTAATATATTTAAGATACAAAAGAAATTGGTTTAGGATGACCGTACTGTACTATAAAATACTCATTATTGGCTGATCTTGAAAGGAAGTAAACTGGTAAATTATTAAGTTAAAAATTTACTATTTAAATGAACTAAATTTATATAGCAAATATTGAAGATATATGGAAACTGTTTTAAGGTGACCCTACTGTACTAAATATTGTTATTATAGGATGAAATTTAAAGAAAAGATACTAACAACTTATTTAGGACTTTTACTTGTTAAATACATTTCATTTTAAGAGCTTTTTTATTTATCTATGTTTAAGATGAAGGGAAATTATTTTAGGGTGACCATACCGTATTATAAATTGTTCTTCTTGAATGAAATTTGAATAATGAAAGTAGGTGAACTATTTAAGAAGATATTTACTACTTAGATGCAGCAAATCGAATCATTTTAAAATTTTAATGTATTAATGTTAAAGTTGCAGTAATTAGGTCTTCTTAAAAATATATATATGTATTTAAATATATATGTATAAGTCTATTTTTGTATATTAAAGCTGAAGTAAAATTGTTTTAAGTATAATTGTTCTGTATTAATTGATACTTATTCTTGAGAGTAAATACAATTTTTAAATTAAATGTATGTTTACCTTTAATTGTTTATCCAGAGACTCACTGAAAATACACATAATTTTCGAGTAAAAGCCGTGGGTGTGAATTTAAATAAATAAATATGCTTACAGTTTGTGTAACTAAATGGCAATCAGAGCTGCGGGGTTCAATTAATGCAATTTATGCAATTGCAATAGTTATTATGCATATAATTGTAATATATTCACCACAATTATTATTTAATATTAATTAATGCAGGAAAATTGAAGCAAAATGCATTGAAATGTAATATGAATATTAAATATTAGCTGAGGTTGCAAAATGCATTATTATAAATTTTTATTTGCAATTGCAATTGCACTCCTCATATCCAGTTTTCGTACTTATGTATAACGCACTTGTCAAGCACATCAGAAAGAGCGAGAACAATCAGACTGAAATGGATGGTATTTATTTGATATTTGGGGCTGTGCCATAAACGGAAAGTGTCATAAAACGACGCCTGTTTACGAGCGGATTATGGAGTTGTCTCCAGTGCCGTCAAAGATGGCATTTAATGTGTTGTAAAGTGCGCGAATATCCAGGCTCATCGAGTACATCAATGAGTTATGAATAAGTAATGATATTATATACACTTGATGGCAAAGATAAGGGGCATTAAACCGACGAAAACAAAAGCTGCATTAATCTAATCTGACTCAAACTCTCTTTATTTATTTATTTTACCACTCTGCTATCGCTATTTATTTATTATTTATTATCAGCTATCATTTAAGTATAATTTATTACATAGAAAAAACTATTGCAGTTTATCTTATAAGCATATGGTAATAAATTATGCGAAATTGATCTAACTATTGGAATAAATAATATAATAATAAAATATGACAGTTTAGATAAGACAGAATAGATAGAAGAATATTATGCATACTTTGTATAAACTAATTAGTGACATTTCAAATTGCCAATTAAATTACTGAATTTTCTTTCACTTGTCGACTCGCAAAACTTTCTACTTATCATAGGTAGTTGAATTATTTACCTCAATGTGGTTAAAACGTGTTCAAATAATGAATGCATTCAATATAGTTTGTTGAGTTGAGTTGTTTGTTGCCTGTTGCCAAAAAAAAAAGATTTCGTTAGGTCTCCCAATGGAGATGTCAGAGTGTCGTAGCCGTTGGGTTATATGCAAATTTTCGTTGGTGATTTGCTGCCTTTTACACCCTTGTAACCTGCCCCGTAACCCCCTTCTATTTACTACCAAACCCTGTAATAAAGGGTTTCAATACGGTTCGTTGGCTCCAAGTTTAAATGGCAGCTGCTGCTGGCGCCAACAGGCGTTTAATTAGTTTTTCCGGTGGAGAGCAACAGATTTTTGCTGTAGAATATACATATATAAAAAAACAGAATAAAAATCAAAAACAAAAATATAAGAGATAGAGAAAGAGAAAAACAAATAAAAATTTGCAAGCCGCCATTAATTAAGGCGCGCTTTTAATTTAGTAGACAACGCAAATGAATGATAAGAGGGGAAAAATCAACAACAACAATAACGAAGACGGAAAACTCAATTAAGATGGAAGGGGAGAGAATTGTGCCGTCATTTTGATTGATGTTCTGTCATTTGTTTGCAGAAACGGCAGCTAAATGCCACAGTCCTTTTTGTTGTTGTTAATCTTTGATTAATGAAGGATTGCTTATTGATATCGCACTGTCCATATGGACAGATAGATTTGTTAAATACAAACTTACAGGCAGAGAAAGTTGATTTAACTATTGGGTTTAGCGACAAATATGGAATTAGTCAGTTAAGACATTTAATTTAAATAGATTTAATTTGAAATGTCTATAAATTTCCAACAGATTCAAATTAAAATATAAAACTTTATAATTTCTAAATATATTTCATAGTAAATATATAATATTTTGATATAAGAGTAAATGACTTGAATCTAAGTTGTATAAATTAAATTTATATTTTTAGCATTTCAATTAAATATGTAAAAATATTTGACTTTAATTTGAATATTTACTATATGAAATATATTTATATATATTTATTTATTTGAAGTCGTATTTTAAATGTTTAATAAAATTAGAAAACACAATTTTATAACTACCATTTAAACAAGGTATAAGTTTAAATAAAAATCTATAAATCAACATATCGCCGGCATACAAAAAAATTATAAAATTATAGGTATTAAGTTTATTTATTATATAATAAATATTCAATATAATTCTATTCAAATTTATTACCTTTTGCAAAGGGCGATAGCTAATTAAATATTAATATAATTATATATTAAATATGATATTTCTAACTAAATTTGAACAGTTTATGTTTGGTTTCTCTGTTCTATATTGACTGAAACACTTATGTATATTAATAGTTTAAGCAAATTATATATTTTTTAATATTTCTAATACATTTTCTATTTAAATCTTACATGTGAAAATCAAATATGACTGCATTTGTTTATTATAAATCGTTTTTTTCTCTGCGTGCATATTTCCAACTAATTAAGCTACGCCTAATGATTTTTTAAATACTTACTGGTAAATTCTAAAAATATTTTCATAATTCCTCCACTAATTGCCGGCACTGTATGTTAAGGAGAAAATTACTTGTACAACAACCAAAAGTCCTTATAGACCTATTTTGGCATTTTCCAAATCACGCAAATGTTAATTATGTAAAATCAATAGGACAGGCCGTCGGAAAGACGTGGGCCTTCGAGCAAAGTTGAGTTGAGTTGAAGGAGAGCGGGTTGTTCATTGATTTTTGCCAGGCACTGTGGCATGAAGTTGGCATGAATTGTGTGTTGTGTGTATCTTAAGCTTAAAGCGGAAATCGCCCGTAACTTAAATTTAATCCGGCAAGTCAAAGTCTAGGCATGACATGGAAAGTGGAAAAACACCTTTGGATTTTAGCGAAAAGCTCGACCAAAACGGGGCAAATGCTAAACGTGAACAGCTAAAAGCACAATTTAAAGGGAGGTGGAAAATGGAAGGGAGTACATAGTATGTACTATGTTGAAAATTCCTTTCACTTTGCTTGCCGTAGTTCAAAACGATGCGTTAAAGAAAAAAAAACACAACAAACGAAAACAGTTTTATGCTCCGTTGAAAATGCATAAATTCGCTTTATGAGTCTTAAGGGGATTACTTACAGGTTTACACCTGCGTTACATAGAAAATTCGGCAAAAGGATTTGCATGTACTCCATGTACATACATACATAAGCAAATAGATCTCTGCGCGCTTTTCCTACTTTTCCTGTTTATGTCTACCCCCTTTTTTTTTTTGAATAATTTTCTATTTATAGACGCTTTGACAATTCCTGTGTCGATACACAGCGCGAAAAAATCAAAAATGTTACACTTAAAACTTCACATTATTAACTGAACTTCTCACAGATTGAAATTACTAAAGTCGTTCTTATTTCAAGTACGATTTAAGATATAAAACTTTTGATATAAGATTTAAAAATCTTGCTTTAAAATTATTAAGATTAAGATTGAGGTATTGAAAATGTTGATTTATGATTTAAAATTCTATTTTTAAGATTTGAAAATCTTCATTTAATATTTAAAATACTTGATTTAAGATTTTAGATTTTTTTTAAATAATTTTCGTATTGATTTCTAGCATACCTAGAGTTATACTTAATTCAAGATGTTTTTCGCTTATATAAAGATTGTTTGTAATTGTTTAAAGAATTTGAATGCTTATTTACAGCACTTCCGAACTTAAATAAAGCTATTTCGTGCTTAATTCTTGTAAATCGAGAGTTTTAATTAATTCAATATTTTCTTCACTTACATAAAGATTATTTAAACATGGTTAAATAATTTTTATGCTCATCCTTAATTCGAGGATATTCAAACTTAATTTTAGTATGACTTTCTTGCTCTATGTAGAGTTTAAAAAATTGCTGTGCTCATTTATATTGCAATGTCTTAATTGGAGAAATTTTCAGCATGGCTTTTTTTCTCTGTATAATGATATTAACTCTTGAAAGACTTCTGTTTTTCTGTTTACTTCACAACAACTTGTTACGCCACTTAAGCATTTGAACGGACAACAGTGGTGGCAACAGTTACAGTGGTGGCAAAAGTTGTTAGTCCAACTGCAACTCATGTAACTCAATAAAAGCTGTGTGTAATTTAAATAATAGTCAGCCAGGGGAGCAGGCAACCAGGCAAGTCAAATGTACACAGTTACAACCATAGCAAATTCCAGTTAACATCCTCAAGGTGACACTTGGCCAAGACGTTCGTCCGGCAACAGTTTCTGCTTTGGGCCAAACACTTGGCTCGTTGCTCAAGCAATCACATTAAGCAAATGCTACTGTGGTTGGTTGTTGTTGTTATTGCTCTTCTTGTTGTTGTTGTTGTTGTTGCCTGTCTGTTGGTGTTACTTTGTCATTTTCATAAAATATTTAAATGCAAGAAATGAGCAATAAGCCAGAGTCAAGATGTGTAACTGTTGACAGTATATACTATATATATATATACAGTTAGTCGAGTAATTGTTTTGACAAAATAACATAACAAAATGCACATATTTATTTTTTTTTTATTTTATAAAATTGTTTTCGTTTTTAAATTTTATGTAAGAACCATAAACTACTTTAAAAAAAATATCAGAAATAAAATAATATAACAAGAAGTGGTATTTTTTTTTAATTTTTTGAATTGAAATGCAGTTAATAAAGTATTTGTTTTGACTTAATTAATTGTTCACATGTTTGCTATTTTATATTTAAAATTAGTTGGAATGAAAGTTTTAAATTATTTTATATTTCTTATGTTTTAATAAACTAAAGTAACTATTATAAAATAAGTTAACTGAAGTCAAGTAATTGTTTTGACTATAATAAAATAAATATTTATTTGTTTTTAATTTATAAAATAGATAAACCCAATATATTTCATTATATATATTTTTAATATAATAAACTATATATCGGTGTAGAAAATAAAAAAGCAATAAATTAAATAAAAAGGTTTTTTCTGTTGCCAAATAAAATATGTGCATTTTTTGTTTTGTCAAAACAATTACGTGACTAACTGTATACTGTTTGTGTGTGTATCTATGTGAAATGAAAGTAAAACTCTGCAGTAGTCGTCACGACGCCGCTGGACACTTCGTTTCCACGCCATTTTGTCGCCAATGTCGCTTTTCCGCTTTCCCGCTTTTCACGTTCCTTCTTTTTTTTTTCTTTCAGCTCATGTTCATTTTTATCTCATTTGCTGCTTCTGCATTTAAATGGCATTTCAGCTTAAATTGCGAAATCGAAAAGTTAATTTCGTATTTTTTTTTATATACAGGTTTATATACACATATACCCTGTAATTAAATGAAATTAGACAGTGTCTGACTATATGTGCAATTGTAAGAATTATAAAGCTGTAATTTTTGCATATTTTCATTCAACTTTTCGGAGTTAAAGACTTTAAACTAATAATTAGAATACAAAGTCTTAATTATTCTTAAATGTTTCTTCGGTGATTTATATTTTAATTATGAATATTTCATTACATTTGTTTAATAAACATGTAAGATACAAATTAGTTAATTTATTAGTATTACTTAACTTGAAGAATTCCCTTAACTCTTTAGCTATTCTAAACTTTAAACTACGCACTTATTTTACAAACAATGACTTGATTTTTGGCATTCAAACTTTGTATTCTGCGAATTTCATAACTCTCCGATATTATTCATAAATTTGAAAGTCTAAAATTCCTCTAGGAAAATAACTTTCAACTACTAAATTCGCATGAATTTATGTTTAGTTTCTGGAAACAAATAATAAAATAGTTAAAGGTTGAAAGGCATTTTCATTCACTGTATTCATTCCACGTATTTTAGAAAACTTATTTAATGCATTTTGCATTTTCACATTAAATAATTAAATTTCTAAGACACAGACTTCTTCATATAATAATTAATAAGGCAAAGCTTTAAAGTAAAATCTAATGAAATCAATGACCTTAATGATAAAGCCTTAAATGTAAATATACATATATGCGTACATCTTTATCGATAAAGCATATATAAAATAAAATGCTAACCTGACAGCGACAGATTGTCAAGGTAGGGCCGTAAAAAAGAATTGATATGTTTGAAATAATAAAAAATAAAGTTGGCGTGGGAAAATTGCGACATGCGTTGTTGATAGAAACTGTCAGAGGACCTTAGAGACTATTGGAGCATTGATGGATGGCTGAATGGTTGGCCAACCAGTCAGTGAGAGTGAGAAAAGTCCTTATGGCCAACAGTTCCATACCGGTTTTGAATCGAGGCGTGTCGAATCGCGGCTGGCAAACTGCTTTCAATCAATCATAAAAGGAATTGTGAAAGGATTTGCGGCTGCTTTTGACATTGATGGACAATTTGAGACAAAACGTAAGCTAACATCGGGCAATGAAACTATGATTGCCCCAAAAAGCGACGAATAGAGCTCATCAAGGATTCCCAATGTATTTATTATCTCATGGCCATCGATAAACCAATTAAAAGATATGATTGATCAATCAACAGATAACTTAGGATTAACTAATCGGAAACACTGTATATGAACAATTTCCCTATAAATATCCAAATACATCAATTAAATGAGCAGTTAATAATTTATCACACTAAATGCAATTACTTAATGCATATGATTGATCAATCAACTGATAACTTAGAATAAACCAATTGGAAACAAATTAAGTAAGCAATTTAATGGAACAATTAACAATTTGTCATGTTGAATGCATTTAATTTATGGATATGATTGATCAATCGAAGAAGAACTTAGATATAATCAATCAGAAAAGTAATCTAACAGAAAAAAGAACAATCTTAACTTAGTAAATTGCCAATTTCTCTCCAACAAATCACGTCTACCAATAAAAAGAGCAGTTAATAATTTAGCACATTAAATGCAATTACTTTATGCATATGATTGATCAATCAAAAATGAAATACACCTACAAGGAAGCTGGATACAGAGCCTGTGCACCAAAGATAGTATTGTCAAACAATGGAAACAATTATTAAACTATTTAAAATCAAGAGTAGAATCGAATGGTTAGGTGATGATTATACGGTTAATTAGCGGCTCCATTTCTCTAAGAGCTTGACGGCAGTCTGAACATCCCCGAAGGACATGAGTAGGGCGGAAATGTTGCGCTGTCGATCCGTGTAGCCCAAGGTGTCCAGCTGAAGGAGCTCCGAGCGGAAATGCTGTTCCCAGCGACTGTCGTTGCTGGACATAAAGTTGAAGATGTTGAGGGATTGACCAGAGGAGCGAGAAGCAGCTGAAGAAGGAGCTACAGGAGCAGCTGAAGGAGCAGCTGAAGGAGCAGCTGAAGCAGCAGCTGAAGCAGCAGCTGAAGAAACAGTCAAAGGGGCAGCTGGAGTATCCAAAGTTCCAGCTGTGGTAGTGATATCCTCCGGCAGAGTCCATTCCTTGGCCAAACGCAACTGCAGAGCACGTTGCGCATTATCCGCCAACTTGTTGAGATCTCTGGCCTGTTGCAGTGTCTTGCTGAGATCTCCCAGCTGCAAAGTTTGCATCATATGATCACATCTCTGCTTCAGATCGCTCACCAGACGCTCAGCTCGACGGGTGAATCCATCTCCCAGCTCCAAGTCACGTTCACGCCACGGATTCGGCAGTGGCAATTTATTTTCTCGACCACGTTGGGGATTTTCACCAAAATGATCGACGCCATGACCAGCATCGATCTCCTGGTAATTTGATGCCACATTATCCTCCTGAGCCTGACGCAAAAAATAATTGAGTTTATCCAGTGCACGATAACCGCCAGGAATTGATTCCATGCGCATTATATTAATGTCACGCTTACGTCCCAATTCCTGGATCTTGGCCGGATTGAAGATCGTCGAGAAAATGTCACGCAAGTTGCGATCACTGCTCAAATAATGACGAAACGAGGCATTCTCCTCGATGAGTCTCTTCATCCGCGGATCACTTTGCAACATGTCCCGCAAGGTGACGGGATCATCGAGCAACGGACGGAAAAGATCGGCATTCTTGAAGATCGAGGCACGAGTAGTTGGAACTGAAGCTGGAGCCATCGGTAAGCGATTTTCATTCGAAGCACTTCGCAGCTGACGAAACAACACATGGACTGTGACTCCCTCGGTGATACCCTGCCGATCAATGGTGCCCACATCGAGCAATACTTGACCGCCAAAGATTAACACAATCAAATCGATTGCCTGCTCGAATCTCACAGCCACCAAAGCCCTTAAATTGCAAATAAGTTCGTTCTGACGCAACGAAACGACGGCCGAGCTGCCGCCCGTCTTGGCGGTTATATCGATGCTCTTGGCCATGGCCAGAAAGTGCGAGTGCGATGGAGAAGCCACGGAAGCCACAGAAGCCTCCACTCCGCTTGCTATAATTCCAATGTATACTGTATTTTGTTTGTATGTGGAAATATGTATCTGTATCTGAAGTGAGTCAGTTGCTGCCTGAAGGCCTAAATGTTTACAAACTCCGAGCTTGCTGCCTGCATCGACTACAATTCCGTCTCAGTAGGAAATTGGATATTTAAACAACAAACTGAGCTGACAGGGGCACAGCCCAAACTAGAGTTGCAAAACAATTAATAATGCCACTATCGATTATTATTGAAACTCGAAGTTTGTTGCCCAACATAGATTTATTTATTAATTTTCTTCGTAATTTAATCTCTTTATTTAGTTTAGTTTTAGTTAAATGATTTGTTAATTTATTTATTAATTTATTTGTGTATTTATTTTAAACATATATTTAGTTATTATTAATTTATTGATTTATTGATTTATTTATATATTTATTTATTTATTTATTTATTTAAAGGCACAACACAAACTAGACTTGTAAAACATTTAATGCCTTTATCAATATTATTGAAGCTCAATGTTTGTTGTTCAAAAAAGATTTAGTTATTAATTTACTTTGATATTTAATTTGTTTATTTATTTATTTATTAATTCAATTATTTTTAAATTTATTTATAAATTTGTTTATGTATTTATTTATAGTATAAATTAATTGTTTTTATTATTGATAAATTTATTGAATTATTTGTCCATTTACTTATTTATTTTAAGGCATAACCCAAACTTAAAACCAACAAAGATTTTCATATTTTTTATTTATAAATTTATTTATTTACTTAATCTATTTATTTATTTATTTATAATTAAAATGATTTTTTATAATTAATAAAAATTCTGAATACAGTGAAGTTATTCAACTAACTCTGAATATCTTGGAGGCTTTTAATGCGACTATTATCGATGGTTAAAGTTTGTCCACTATCGATTGTTATTTTGCACTATCAATGTTAGAATGTTAAGCAATAATTTTTACACTCCCACAGGCGGATAAATTCTGAAGAAATGTGTGTTGCTTGTATACTTTCTTTCATTGAAAAAAACAATTGCCTAGTTTATTGTAATGCACTGACAAAACCACACCCATGGGTGGGAATTTGCCAACTTACTATCTATGTAAACACGGGCAATGCCGGCTTTAAGTGACTCTTTACTATAATGCCATGCTAACCTTATGATCTCAACTATTGACTCTTTCAGGTGCTACACAATGAGTTATCATAACAGCAACAACAACAACAACGACAACAAACACATTTGCAACAACAACAACAATAACAGCAACGACAACAAACACATTTGCAACAAGAACAACAACAACAACAGGAGCTAGTCAAGAAAAACAGACGTCAATCAAGAGTCCACAGTTTGTGGGGCATAGAACACGACAGCAAATCAATTGAATTCAATCCAATTGCCCAAGCAACACACGAGAGAGAGAGAAACGGAAACGGATGCGACAAGAAACAATACAACAAGAGCAGCAACAACAAGGACTACAACAACAACAACCACAGTAAATAGCCAATAAAAGCGCCCGCAAGGCGTCACATTAATGTAGCTACAAAATGGGCGCCAACTCGTCGAGCAGATCCGACACAAGTCTGCTCCAGGATGATGACGGTGAGTAGAAAGTGTGTCAGGTGGGTCAACAGTTTGCCAACAGTGGGTAGAATAAGTCTCTTTCCATTGCGCTTGCGATATCTTACATATTTATACATATTAAAATAAAAAAATAAACGAATTGAGTAGGATAAATTTTAGCTTTTGGCAGCGAAATATTCAATGTTGTTTTTTAACATGTTCATGCAAATAAAAAGGAATTGTTTTAACGAATTATTGTTTTTAGTACAATAACTAAATTAAATTTCAAAATGAACAAAAATTATTTTGTGTTATTTTTTGCGACCTTTTTACTTCGTGAATTACTTTGAGAAACACATTGTTGGCTTATTATACTTTTATTTAAATACAAACTATATCTATTTGTCGACTGCTATAGTTAACGTAAATAGCTTAATTCTGATAATTACTTTAAATCCTCGATAAAACCTTATGGGATTTTATTTTCCAATTTTTGTTCCATGAATTCAACTTAATAGAAAATAGAATATTACGAAATATATAAAAATCATATAAATGTTTAAATAACGACCAGACCGTAAATGTGACAACAAAATGTTTAAAAGAATAATCGCTGGATTATTGAATTACCAACAGTTTAAAATAAAACTTAACAAAATCAGTTTAGTACATTCAGAAATATTTGTTATTAACTAGAGACAATTATTTTCTTAAATGAAAGTTTTTCCACAGCATTTTCGGTTTTGACAAGCAATTTAATTCAAGAAGTTGAGGATACATTTCACTTTAAACTACTGTAATAGTAAAAGTAATTTACTAGTAGCATTCGTAATAGTTAAAACAATTATATTATAATATGTACATGCAAAACAAGTAAATAGATTATAGATTTCTATACAAATTTCTTTAAATTTTTAAAAATAAAATTTTAAAAAAATATGCATTAATTGTAAACAAAATTAGAGAAACGTTGAAATAGGTACATATTTGTTGTAGTGGAAAGAGTCTATAAATAGAAATAGAAATGGAAATGTAAATGGAAATGCGAACTCAGTAGCATTTGGCATAGAAATTCAAATATCAAACACACAATAGACACCATCTGATTTGTGGGTCATGGAGCATCTGGACGAGCTGTGCCTGCTGCAGATATTGTCCTATTTGAGTCTGCCCGATCAGCTATCGATGCTGGAGTGCGATGATCGTTGTTATTTATTGCTGGGCAGTCTCTGGCGTTGTCATCTGACCAGAATTGAACTGAATCTACTCCAGGTGCCGCTGAGCAAGGAACACTTTGAGTTTATGCTGAGTAACAGCTGGCGAGAGTTGCGAGTGC
This sequence comes from Drosophila histrio, assembly GCA_958299025.2. NCBI lineage: Eukaryota > Metazoa > Arthropoda > Insecta > Diptera > Drosophilidae > Drosophila > Drosophila histrio. The sequence continues at coordinate 29,441,480 of OY282581.2, forward strand.
TTAGACTCAACTATTTGGACAGTGAGAAGTTTGAAGTGCTGGTCAGGCACAGTTTTCCCAAGCTCCAGATGCTCCAGATTGATGCACTACCACCGTTTTTCATCTGTCGAAGGAGGCAGCATCAGCTCAAAAAGATCATGATCAATAAAACAATAGTGGCTAAAGTTAATGAGACCAATAGCTGTCCGTTAAATCAGCTGAGCTGGTGATGGTATTGAAGGAAGGTTGGGGAGGATGAGATGCTGTCAAGAACTGTTCTTATAATACTTTTCTATTTTTACAGTCAATTTTGATCACTTTCAAATACTGCGCGCTATTGGCAAGGGCAGCTTTGGCAAGGTAAGTACTTAAGTTTCCAATTCCTACTCATGGTTCATTTTTGATTTTGATAGTAATGTGGCCACAGATGATGAAAACTACTATAAAACTTATATTACAATAAGAAATACAAATATTACATTACACAATTTGCCTTCGAGAAAGTTAAAGATTTATAAATGCATATATTTGGCTTGTTTTTAATATCAGAATAGAAACGAATAGGAAATTATAATACAATTTTAATTCAGCAATCTTTTTATACCCTGTGCCTATTAAAATAATGGATTTGTGCAAATGTATGTAACAGGCAGAAGGAGGCATCTACGACCCTATAAAGTATATACATATATTCCTGATCTGTTACAATACCCGAGTCGATTGAAGCCTGTCCGTCTGTTTGTCCATCCGTCCGTCCATCTGTCCGTACGTCTGTATTATCGCGTGGATCTCAGCAACTATAAGAGCTAGAGACCTTAAATTTGGTGCGTAGGCTCCTGAATATCATACACTGATCAAGTTTATTTTCAATTTTCGGTATCTCAGAGTTTACAAGAGTTTACAAGAGTTTATCTCTGAGAATCTTGACGAATAGAATAAACAAGTTAGACGATTGTTGAATGAAATGCATTGTTGAGTTAAGAAATAAGTGTATTTGGATTCCAAATAGCTGTGAATTTTTTACATGGACCAATATCAGCCAACCCTCGTACATAGTTCATTTATTTAGATTATCATAGATGACTGTTGTCTATAAGTTTTTGTTTGTTCAAGTCAATGCAAAACACTTTTTCACTCAGTTCAATTCGTGTCGAGCAATTTAAAACCGAAATTAGGAACACTATAGTCGTGTCGCCGACTATAAAATACCCGGTACTAATTTTAAGTATTTTAGAGCGGGAATATTTTTAGATTGAGTTAGGCAGACTGGCTGCAAATCATCTTCCAAACTTCGTTGTCTTAATCACTTCACTTTAATTTAATTAATAAGTACAATGACATGTATTTGCTGTATTTATGAACTTGAATCTTGAAAGTGGCCTGGCAACCGACTATGTAAGTGATACTCATCAAGTATATATATATATATATTTATATACCTCTGCCTGCAAACTACATTTTAACCATACCAATACACCCTTTAATGCCATGGGGATAGAGTATTATCTGGGACATTAAATAAATTATATGTCTGCTGCTGTGCTTTCTTTTTGATAAGGTTTCCTCAAATTCTATCAAAGCGTGTCGCATCACACTATCACTATTTCTTAGACCCTTTACTTTAAAAAAGTAAAACGGGTCTATTAAGTTTGTCAAAAAAAAATGTGTTTAACAGGTCGAAGGAAATCCGGCAGACCCCATAAAGTATATATATTCTTGATCAGCATCAGCAGTCGAGTCGATATAGCCATGTCCGTCTGTCCGTCTGTGCTGCTGTATGAGCGCCTAGATCTCACAGACTATAAGAGCTGGGGTTACCAAATTTGGTGAGAATACTCCTAAGGGCTGCACAAAGGTCAAGTTTGTTTTAGAATTTTGCCACGCCCCCTTCCGCCCCCCAAAAATCGAAAACAACATTTTTTAAATGCTATTAAACGAGCGAGAGTCCTGAATTTTGGCACACAGGACGAGTATCAGAGTCCCAACGTATCCTGAAAATTTCATCGCTATCGGAGAATAATCTCCGAAGTTATTCAATACTCAACATTACTCAGTGTCGGGCCAAAGGAAGAAGAAGAGCATATTGACGTAACAATGCGCTATGGAGTACTATTAGTGTCACTCCTCACTCCTATTTCCATTTTGAAGAATAAGTAAAGGATCTCTCATAGTCGACTTCGACTGTACCCTTTCCGACTGGTTTATTTCTACATATAATAGAAATCACAATTTTAAAAAATAAAGTAATCAAAAGAGCCAACGACTAAAAATGTGCCAGTTTTGATTCTGCTATACTTCAAAGTCAAAGTGGGTTCAAATCGGGTCACAATAATATCATATAGCTGACGTAGCAGCAATCGGTGCAAATTGTATTTTTCTTAATAAAAACCCGTCGCGTTTGCTAAATTAAATAAAGAATATGTTACTTCATATTGATGTTTATTGAATTTTCATCTGAAAGTACAATGGTCTGCAAGTTTAATTTTTAAATTTAGTAGATATTTCTGAGTACAAAAATTGTTTGTCTGGCAATTTATTCTTTAGAAAAGCTGTATAAAGGTGAATAAAATGTATTTTATTGTGTTTTTAGTGGTAACTGAACGGAACGTGTGATGAGAAGTCATAGGTGATGATTTTGGGCGCAACAAAGCCGCCATAACCGGAACTAGACTTGTAGTAGATGCCAATGCCGGCTAGGGGCACTGCCGGGTTGGTTACCACATCCTGTATATCGATAAATGGTATGGTAGTTTGTGCCGCATCCTGCTCCATTCCAGAATTGCCAAACTGAAGATATTGATTATTCGTTGATACCGGTAATGATTTGTCAGTTGCATGTGTCGGCACATCCAGATCATCGAGGTTCAATTGTTCCCTATTTATGCCGCCGTTCCATTTCCACTCGCAATTGCCTTCGGGTTGAACAAGCTTTCCGCTTTGGAAATAATATTCACAGAAACGCACCTCGAGATAAAGAATTGAATCCAATAAACGGAATCGTACGCCGGTTACAAATAAACTGTTGTAATTCGATCTCGAAATATCATCCAGATTCAAGGAACGACTGGAGTAGTTCATTGCATGATAATCTACTCCCTGGACTACATTTGCATCATCGATTTGATATGCATCAACGGGTTTCCAGTCGAGGCTCCTTTGATCGATGTGGCCACGGGGCAAAAGTTGTCCCTGCTGTATCTGCAAATGGAAAACACGATTCACCTTCACAAACCGCAGACCAGTCACCACCTTATTCTCCTTGATATCGGCAAGGGACTCTCGTAGATTGAAGTAACGATCAGAGTGTATACCCTGCTCGTCACACAGACAGAAACAGTAGCTGCACTTGTAGAACAGCCGCCGCCAGCTCTCCACTTTGTTGCTCACACGCTCACATTTCTTGCTTCGTCCCAGCAGCGGTCCATCCTCATATTGAATGTATTCGTATCGACGTTTACTTCCAGTTGGAGCCTGACACACCGTCATATCGGACTGGACTAAGGTACAATCGTGCACGCTGCCCGTGCACTGCGGCTGTTCTGCACAATACAATTTATCGTAGCAACCCTCGCTGCGTGCGTTCTTATAATAGGCACAGTTCTCACTACACGTCCCCTTAATATTCAGATCCACTTCGTTCTCTATATAGCCCTGGAGCAGTCGTGTAACCTCATCGTAGGTCACTTTAGGGATATGTTCTTCGGGATCACGACGCCAGAAGCTTCGATCGGTAATTCTCATCACATCCCTGAGTGTGTGATAAGCGCTTAGGGTGCGTAAACCATAACTCAAATGCATGTCATATCTTCTTCCGTACACACTTCCTCTGCCGAGGAGATTCCAAATCACAAGTCCAGATTGCATCATAGTATAGGCTTTTAGTTCGGCGAGTGCCAGATACGTGTACAATGAGTAATAAAAAAGTTGTGGCGATTGGTTTTTCTGGCACAGTATTGTAGATTCGTTATGGATAAACGCCAGACTATAAAATACACCTTTTGATTCTTGTTTATAACCAAACATGTCCGCATGATATTGATCAAGTAAATATGTAAGTGAGTCGGCGGAAGATTCATCAACTATCCATTCGGCAAATGACGAAAGTTGGGATTCATTATATTTGCCCTCGAGAATCTCATTGCAAATAGTTTCCCTATAACGTGTTAAAATCGACTCGGTATCGTTCATTAACCCATTTTTAAACTTCATCGATATTTTTGTCTTACAACTGTCTATTGAATTATATACAGCATTCACGTATTCAGAATACTGCACTTCCGTTTGATTAATTTTCAAACAGATCTCCTTGAAAGGATTCAGTAGTTCGACTATTCTTTCCTCGTTTATTGCACTTGTATTTTCAGATATTTTTATCGAATCCGCGACATTCCTTATTTCATCTACTAATTGCCGGACATCTGATATTATGCTCATTCTTTCGTATTCTGCGTTGCTTTGACCAAAAATGAGCAGCGTCACCAGTAATTGCAATAGTAACTTCAGTTTCTTCATGATTTTACACGTTGTGTTCTTTTATTCGAATGGAAAACGTTTAACTCGACTAGAGTAGACAACACAACTGTTCCAGACGGCACGAAAATCGCGATTGATTTCATTAAAACATGCGTAGAACTTATTCACTTACTAGTAGTATATACTCATTTATTCACACATTCTTTTTAATACATAGCTTAATCTCTGTGCGTCTTCAAAAACAAAAAAAACATATTTAAATAAAAGTTATCATGAAAACGCTTCAATTATTAAGTCTTTGCGTCTATCTTGTGTTCCGGTCTGTGTCTTTATACTTTAAATACTATCAGTTAACCTTGACTTCCAAAATATATTGTGATTTATTATACACCTTTAGGCCGCGCGCACACTGGGAGCTGAAAGCGGAGCTGACAGCTGAGCTTATAAGCAAGCTTATCAGCGCCAAAAAATAAACGCACTGCTCAGCTAAGCTTTCACTGTGCGCGCTTTCATACAAGCAGTGCGTTTGTTTTTCGGCGCTGATAAGCGTGCTTATAAGCTCAGCTGTCAGCTCCGCTTTCAGCTCCCAGTGTGCGCGCGGCCTAAGGCCTGAAAGCTTAGCTGAGCAGTGTGCGCGCTTTCATACAAGCAGTGCGTTTGTTTTACGGCGCTGATAAGCTTGCTTATAAGCTCAGCTGTTAGCTCCGCTTTCAGCTCCGCTTTCAGCTCCGCTTTCAGCTCCTCGTGAGCGCGCGGCCTTAGTCAAGAAATGGGTATCGCGTTAAATAAACTGTATGTATTCTTGATCGGCATCAATTTAGGTAACATACAGTTTATGGATACTTTGAAAAAAATATGGTACTTGTCCGATTTGAATACGCTGTGGGGTATATTAAGTTTGTTAAAGGGTGTGTAACAGTCAGAATCAAACGTGTCAGAACTTATAATGTATATAAATATATTCAGCTATATGATGAAGTATATATATATTCTTGATCAGCCTCAATAGCCGAGTCCATATATACCCATGACTGTCTGCCCGTCGGTCTGTTCGTATGAACGAAAGAATCTCAGAGATGGTAAGAGCTAGAAGCTTGAACTTGGTCTCCCAGCACTGGTAATTTTTGCAGGCAGATCATCATTTGTCTTCTTTTTATTCGAAAGCTCATAAAACAAGCAATTTTGTAGTTAGAGACATATGAGATATGGAACACATGATGAGTGATGAGTGAGTGATGATTGAAAAAAATGAACTCTACATTACGGTCGGTGTGCCGACTGTTGTGTCTTGTTTTAAATAGACTTTTCGGGTCTTATCTTGTGCTATCCTTTTGCTAACTCCGTTTATCCTTGCAGGTGTGCATTGTACAGAAACGCGACAGCGGGACACTGTATGCCATGAAATATGTGAGTCGCTCCGTTTGTGAATCCCGCGGCGCCTTGGGCGGTGTGATCAAGGAGGTGGAGCTGCTTTCCTCGCTGGAGCATCCGTTTCTCGTCAATTTATGGTTCTCCTTTCAGGGTAAGTGTACGCACATTCCACATGAGCACAGCCGCCCATCATATGTATGTACATATGCAAATGGATGAGCTACCTGGGCTGGGAAATGGAAGTTACCTTTGCTGATTGCCAATCAAAATGCAAATTAACTATGTGCATTTCTTTTGATGCCAGACAATTCACTTGAACTTCTTCTGTAACCATCCATTCCACTGCTGCTTTCTGTATCTTTTTTCTTTTTTTTTGGATCTCTTATCTTTGCCACCGCCAGATGAGGAGGATTTATTTATGGTGTGCGACCTGTTGACGGGCGGTGATTTAAGATACCATTTACAGAATCGGGTAAGAAGTATGGAAAACATCTGGATACAATAGCATATCTAGTATTTTAGATGGGGGAAAACAGTAAAGATTTTTATTTTTTGAATTTTTAGATGTTATACAAATTAATTAGCTTTAACATTATATTATAATTTGTATGTTTGAATCAAAAAGTAAGAGTTTTTATATAATTTCTGTACAAAAATCAAGAATATGTGCATACAATTTATTATTCCTATTTTGTTTTTATTATACAAATGGGATAATAGCTTTTATAAATAAGATTTACACTATAACATTTAAATAGAAATTTTAAAATAACTATAATTTCAATATTTTGATTTTTACATCTAAAAAAAGTGCTATTTTTAAACTGTATGCTAAAAATCAACAAATAATTTGTATTCTTAATTTATATAAAGCAAATTATAGAAGTTACAGTGTCTGTGTTAGACTGACAACTCTTAAACTAACACTGCACCTTTTATCTCTTTTGGAATACCCCCACAGGTGGAATTTTCGGAGCAGAGTGTGGCCTTATTAGTGTGCGAGCTGGGCAGTGCCCTGGAGTACCTTCAAATACATCGTGTGATCCACAGGGACATCAAGCCAGATAATATTCTATTGGATGATGCCGGTAAATATTCCTCACACTCACATTCACACACTCACACTCGTAACACTCACAACACTCACACACATACCCATAACACACACAACACTCACACTTCTCTCTAACATGCCCAAGTTGAAGTTACCAAAAATGCGCGTCCATAATTCATTATAACATATCCACAACGTGTTATAATATTTATTGATTTCTCCTCGTCGCAAGCAAAAGTTTTGGCTGGCCCAAGTAAATACTGTGAATACTGTAGCATATATTCAAATTATTCATATGCTCCCCGGCTACAGTTGAGTTGTCACCTGTCATTTGACTGCCTGCCCTGTATTAGCGGTTTTTTTTTACAGGTGCTGTTCGATTTACCCTCGGGCAACGACAGAAAATGTAGCATGCTTTTAGGCTACTTTTTAATTTACAGCCTTTAATAAAAAGGACTTGTCGAGATGAAAGCGTATATATAAAATTGGTTAGTTCTTTTATAGCCGATGTCCACATGTGAATGAAGTACTTTTTTCTCTGTTTTTACACATTATTTGACATTATTAAAAAATGTGGGCTATAATAGATTATTTGCCTCTGATTTTAAAAGTAAAAAAATGTATTTATAAAATAGCGGAGTTTTCAATAAATATATAAAATATGAAGAACACGAAAATATTCATTTATAATATATAAAAAAATGTGATTTTTTCTTAACGCTTGTGGAAATAATATTCGCAGATTCTTTTATATTGCCAAAGCAATACAATCAAAGGAAATACCGAAATGCAATTAAATGAGCGCATATGAAAGGGTAAAAAATTAGTAGAAATGCGACAATTGAGAATTGCTCGACTGGCAAATACCCTGTGAACAGTTTTTGTCAGCGATAGCAAGCAGTGCATTTTATACAATGCCTGTCAACTGCTTTCCCTTTCTGAAACTTACCACTCATACTTTCTTCCTCAATAACTTTTGTTTTCCCCCTGTGATTATTATGAAATTTTCAGGACAGATTGTAGAGTTGATAAAAATACAAGTCTATCATGAATCAAGTCTTTTTCTTTCGAAATAACTGCTAATTTATAGAACTATCTATTGAAAACTTTCTTCTTTCGTCACTTCTTTGTTTCCTATTGATTATTATTAAATTTTGAGGATAGAAAATAGATTTAAAAAAATATTATAAGACTGTTAAGAATCTATTCTTTATATTTCCAAATAAGATTGTTATTTAAGCCATCTGATTGCTGACCAAAAATAGATTTGTTGTATAAATTCGACACGTGTAAAAACCTTTGATTTATTCATATTCCATGGCTACAGGGTATCAACAAATAATAATAGGTATAATCAAACAATCGTTATACACAGACACACAGAGAGAGAGGGAGAGAGAGAGAGAGGGAGAGAGTGTTATAGAATATATGCCATATGGGTAGATGGGTAATTGGAAACCAATTACGTTCGCTTAATTGCAGGACACGCTCATTTGACTGATTTTAATATTGCAACGAGGTTGCAGAAGGACTCCCTCGCCTGCAGCATGTCGGGAACGAAGCCATATATGGCGCCAGAAGTGTTTATGTGCGCTCTGGAGGAAGTTGGTAAGTGAAGTAAAATTGTAAACACGACACGACAAATTGAATTACTCTACTGCAATTGCAACAAAGTTAATTGACTGGCATCCGTATCCGTTCAAATTGTATATAGCCGGTTATAGCTATCCAGTTGATTGGTGGTCTCTGGGCGTTGTGGCCTACGAGATGAGGTCGAACACAAGGCCATTCGTTTTGCACTCGCATACGCCGCTGGCGGAGATTAAGAACGTGCTGAACACCTCGGTGCACTATCCGCATTACTGGAGTCATGACTTTATCGATCTGCTGCAGAAGGTGTGTATGCTACCAGAATAACAGTAACAACTACACATATTTACCGCTCATTTAAAGACAAACAGTTTTTCTGTACAGCTTTTAAGTATATAGCTTAAAAGAATCGCTTAGAGACTAAGATTTATAAGTATTACATTTTAAATGCAAATTTAAAGTTATTTGTTGGTTATCGGTAAATGAATAAATAAGTCTATCATTTCAACTAAATAAATAATTATGAATTAATTAACTAAAGCTTAATTTTTATTTAGAAATCATTTTATTTATATATATATATAAATTATTTAGTTTATTTATTTAGTTATTGAATTATATATTTAACAATATATTTCTTTATTGAGCTACTTATTTATTTACCTATTTAATTATTTATTTAATTTTGTATTTATTTATTTAATTGAAAAATATTTAAATAATTGAATATTCATTAAATATAAGAAAAAATACCTTTTTAAAATGGAAATTAGTTTTGTTATTCGGATATTTAATAAATAAAAATAATGATTTTATTGAAAATATTGAATATTAAATTATATTTAGTTTAATAACCAGAAAATTAACTTTTTAAATTGTTAATTTTTGTTATTACTTGAAAAATTAATAATTACAAATTTTAATATTGTAGAATATTTAAATTTGTTTCCAAATGATAATAGGTTATTTAAATATAACAATAAATATGCAATTTTTTAATAAAAATTGTGTTTGTTAATTGAAAAATGTATAAATATCAATTGTAATATTTTGGAATAAATTAAGTATTCAAATATATTTAAGTAATTGCATTTTTTCCACATAAATATCCAAAATGAATGTCATTAAATGACACTAAAAATGTTGTATTTTTTTTGTATTTCTTGCAGCTGCTCTGCGTGCATCCGGGAGCGAGGATTAGCACACAGCAGGAACTGCACCAGACGCCGCTGCTGCGTCCCACGGACTTCCAAGTGGTGCTGGAGAAGCAGACGAAGCCGATCTTCAAGCCGCCCGAGGATCATCTGAACTGTGATCCCTGCCTGGAGCTGGAGGAGATGATCGTTGAGACGCGGCCGCTGCACAAGAAGAAGAAGCGTCTGGCCAAGCAGAGATCGGCGCAACGGGACAGCGATCCCGAAACGACGCTCATCAAGGAGTTTATCGTTTACAATCGCTTCAAGGAACTGAAGCGCAAGGCGATGGAGCAAAAGGAAAGCGATTGGCAGCGTGAACTTGAATTGGCCATGGCCAATTCTATTGTTAACAGTTTGGCGCCCATTCAAGAGAAACCCACAACGTCTATAACGACGATAACCACGCCCACACCCACAACTACGCCTACGCCCACGCCTCGCACTCGATGTACGACAACACTAAAACAACAGCAACAGCAGCAGCAGCAACAGCAGCAGCAACAACAACAAGCGAGAGATAGTGATAGTATGGAATTTATAGATCGCACACCTTCCCCACAAACGGCGACCACGCCCACAGCCCGAAGATTCTGCTGCAAGGCGACGAGCACGCTTCGTGAATAAACCAACACAAAATAAAAAGTTCGATATCATTTTCATTACCATATTCATAATTAAATTAACAATACTATTGCACATATAGAACAATTCCTATTAACAGGTTTCACATTCACATTTCCGATCCACAAAAGAAACAAAATATACAAAATCTACACTAATCAATAGTTGTATAAAAAGAGGAAAACAGCACTACTTTCGGCATGCCGAATTCTTTATGCTCTTGCAGATCGTTCTAGTATTATATATTGTATTATAGTATTATATTGCAGCTATGTTTTTATTTTGTTTGACTAAAATTTCGAAATGAGGCAAATTGAAACTTGTCAGTCATAAACTTAATTTCCCAGCGATTATTCCTATGATAACTATATGTTATAGTCGCCTGATACGAATGAAACTTGATCAGAGCATAGGATTAATTAGATATTTCTATAATTATGCGAGTTTCGTTGAGTTATGGGCATAAGGGAAAAAGTTTCTTTTACAAAATCTTATACAATAACTATGAGTTTTCAAAGAATAGACAAATCTCCGATATATGTTCTATATTTCAATATAACAACTGTCTGTTATAGTTTATCGATTCTGATTAAAACTTGTTTAGATTGTGCAGAATACGATAAAACGTGGATTTCTTGGGTTTCATTGATATAGTAGCTAAAACAAGTGTTTCATTAAATTAAAGATATACTATATACAGGGTGGGGCGAAAGTAATCACCCTATTGGAAAACGCTATAACTTTTGCAAGGAGCCAATTCGTCAATTCGGTTTCTGGCAAATCTGCAAGGGCATAACAAAAAGTAATAACAATTCGAGAGCTACCGCAAACTTGTAGTACAAGGATAAAGTAAATATTTTTCGAGCCTTCGTAAATATTTTAAATAATAAACACCAACAACAACACCAACATCAATAACAAGAAGAGAAACCACACGCTGAATCGCACCTAAAAACATAAATATAAATATTATTTTATAAATTTTCCAACTGTATATATATATATATATACATAAATGTATGTATTTCTTTATACATGTACCTTTTATTAGCTGTTAGCTGAGAAATCAAAATAAATGGTAATGTCCCCGAAAACAAATTGTTGTTAATTATTTAAAGCAAGCATAGATATAACTACAATAATTTATAATAATAATAATAATAATGTGACGCTGGCAATTTCGATTTTTTTGAAGTTTTTATTTCAAGTTATATTTCATTCATGTTTCACATAAGTTTTTTTTTTAATGCTTTTTCTTTGTATAAAAAAGAGTAAATAATTATTATGGTTTGTGTGTGTGTATAAATTGCTGTTGTTCACAAATTTGTTGTTGTTTTTGTTAAAATATATATAATAATTATAAGGGGTATTTGTATTTGTATTGGTATTATATGTATGTTTGTTTTGTGTGTTTTTGTGTGTGTGTTTGTGTTGTGGGGAAAAACACTAACCAAATATTACAATTACGATGTTTTATTGTTCGTTTTCCCGTTTTCTCTATATATTGATTTCTTTTCATTTCAGCAAAAATGCAACATGTTAATAGTTTTTTTTTCCTTTTGTTTTTCTTTTTTTTTTATATATTTGTTAATTCAATTTCTTTTATCCACGATCATTTCTTTTTTTTTTTTGTTTGTTTGTTTTTTTCTGGCTTTTGTGATTATTAATAATTTACGAATATCAACATTTCTTACACAAAAGCCCCCGTAATGCCACCAAACGTTGCACGCTGCACGATGTTGCAGACGTGTGCCGGTTTTCCCCGCGTTAGCAGCTCAACTGTTTTCTAGGGGAAAAACACACGTCAGCGCGCCCAGCGTGTAGGCGGATGGTGGTCAAAATTTAAGGGTTGTTGGTTGAAGAGGGAGGGAAAGTGTTTAGAAAATCGTAAAATATAAATATATATATATGTTTATATATTTCTGATTTTGGCGCAGACAGAATGGGCCAAAAGTTAAGTGAAAAGTAGTTGTAGAACTATTATTACTTGAATCGAAATGATGATCATATCATTCTCACTTGCAAACGAGTATTTCATTAATATTTCTCTTATTCATTTCTCAATTAATGAATCTGTTTTCTTGTTTGTCTGTCCGTAGTATTGTTTTTTTTTCCTTTGAAGCAAAAAACAAATGCAATTTGTTTAGAAAAAGCGTCAAAAAAAACAAAAAAAAAATTGTTTTGTCGCTTGTTAGAAATTAAAGAGTGAATTGAGAAGAAACTACAAGCTGTAAATTGTAAATTATAAATGTGAAAGTATGTATGAGTTTTGTATGTAAGTGTTTGTTTGTTTGTTTGTTTGTGTGTGTGTGTGTGTTTGTTTGTTGTTGGAGCTCACTTCGTTTTGTGTTTTGTTTTGATTTGTTTTGTTTTGTTTGCTTGTGTTTACTTTTCGATTTGTTCGAAACAAAATGTGACTCTTTTACGTTGAACTCCACACGTGGCGCTGGCGGCGGAATTCCGCCTCGGCCTTTTTGTGGCAGCGCTGCAGACTTGATCATACTATACTGTGGTGGTGTCCACAGACTCGATGCGCGAAGCGGCAGCATCTTCTCCGCCTGCTCCTGCAGCCCCATTCACTGGACTGGCATTCGCATTGCCATCGGCATTGCCACCATCCTCGCCAGCATTACCTTGGCCATCATTCTTCTTGGCGCCAAACTTAAGCAATTCCACATTCAGATTAATGGTCTTTGTCTGCACTGGTGCATTGGCATTCTCGGCTGGCGGCTCCTCGGCCCCCGCTGCCGGTGCCGACTCTCCACCTCCGGTGGTGATTGTCAGCGAGAGATCGTTCAGCGATTTTAGCACCTTGTCAACGTCCTCCTGGGTGCTCGGACCGCCGCTGCGATTGCCAAAGTGCAAGAAACACTTTCCAAAGTGACCTGCAAACAAGTTTAACAAAAAAACAACAATTAGAATACGTTATAAACAATAACAATAGACCGAAAAACAAATATCGGTTAAGATTTTGGTAAGTATTGAAACTCGCAATGTTAGTTAAAGTTAGTTAACGTATAGGGTTGTATATCTATTAAATACTCCCATTTCCTTTAGAGAAATCTTTGACCATACCAATAATATTACTTAAATATAACTAATATTTACTTATACTCATCCTTAAACAGATACCTTTACTTACTCTTTATACCTACTTTTCTACTAATACTTATACTAATTCTAATTTGTATTATTATACTAACCCCCCTTATACTTATGCAATTGCAATATTAATAGCTATACTACTACTAGCATTAATACTGATATTTACACTTATACCAATACTAATTGTAATACTAATACTTATTGATTTGATTGGCTTTTTCTGAGGTTTCCTCCTAATCCTTGCAATAAATGTTGGATCATTTAAATTCGTAATTTTGATTACCCACAGTCCTTTAGCTTTAACAACTTTTTTAATTTCATTCCTTTCAGCTTTTATTTAAAATAATATTAAATGTTTCAATTGTCGATTGCTTTTTGTCGATATAAAAATTGGTAGCTCTAGATCTTATAATCTCAGAGATATTTTTGTTTATACAGACGGACGGATGGACAGGCAAAACGACTTGATGCTGTTCAATACTGTATACTTTATAGGCTGTAATCCTATATATACTCTATGAAGACACATACCCTTCCATGTAATCGCCAATGGATTACATTCGCGTTTACGCAGCTCTGTCTTCAGATCCTTAACGCGAATGTCGCGTGTCAGATTTGACAATTTAACACAGAAGTCACGTGGCGGGCGATTCTTCCTCTTGGGGCGACGCTCGCCCGCACCGGCCTCATTGAATTTACGATCTTCACTCTTAGCACCAACCTCGACTCCTGACTGATCGCCCTCAGACTGCAAAAATAGTATCAGAATAATTAGTAAAAGCTTAGCAAGCGTTAAAGAGTATTACATTACCTTGTTTGTGCGTCTGCGACGGTTGATAAAACGACCTTTGCGGCGTGGAGCGCGCTTCTGCGCATTTTCCTGCTAATGAAAGAAAAATAGCGACAAATTCAATTAAAATTGTTGTTTAAAGAAAATTACAATATTTAAGAGTGTATTATCATGTAGTAAATAAATGTATAATCTATAAATGAAAACTCTAAACGACTCTCAAGATTGTAACTAAATATAAACTAATAAAAAGTAATAAATAAAAGTAATAAGTGACTATTATATATGCTAGTCAAATTTGTTCTATATCTATATGTTCTATATCAAATCTTCAAAGAGTCTAGTTAAAATATATATACTATTTGTAGACACATACGCCTTGCTGTTCGTTGTCAGTCTGTGAGGTGGTGCGTCCTGGGTTTCCTCGTTGGAAGCGACGACGCAACGGTCCACGACGGCGTCTACTGTTCTGATGCTGCTCCACATCGGTATCCTCCTCCTTCAGGGTGATGGTCTTGCCTGATTTCTCCAGCTGCTCCTTCAGTTGCTGCAGCACGGGCAATATCTTCAAGCGACGCTCGGACAATAGTTCCCAGAAAACGCCATTGGGACGTGGCAAACGTTTCGAGACACGAATCACCTCGCTGGGCGTAACAATAATGTCAACTGGTGAATCATATTTCTGGAACAGATTAACGGGCAGTGTATCGACCACCTGTACATCATGCACAATTGTCACAATTGCCGTTTCTGGCGTTATGGCGCCCAATTCAATGAGCAGACCAATATCTAAATCGGCAAATCCATTGCCCCGTCCAATGCGATAACCATCACGTGATACAACAACAGATCCAATGACAACCATATCGAGCTTCAATTTGCTATCCAATCCAATTTCCGAACGGAACTTTTGTATATCCTGGACGCGCAAAGATTCCTTCTTTTGCTCATCGGTGGCATCGGCCGGCACTTCGACTTTAAGACAGAGCGCTGACGAATCCCGAGTGCTTGGCAAATATACATTTTTATTGGCCAACAATGATTGCTCTTTAAAATCGTGCAATGCCCGATCAATGGTCACTTTGATGTGCTCTATAAAAATACATATAGAAATGGGAGGTATGACAATCAATCAAAAATCAAATTGTTTGGTTTGATTAATAATCAAATCTACTATACATACGTGCTTTCTTGAACTCTTCCTCCTGAGTGAGCAAGGCTGCAGCCTTGTCGGCATCAACGAAAGCAGGAATACGATTGAAAATCCCATTGAAGCCGATTCCAACTTTACCCTCCTGGATCTTCTTCCAGGTCTGCACGCGTAGCGAGCGCTTTGTGGGCTCCACAGGCTGAGCTGTTAAAGATGACGCTATTGTTAGTTAAAGACATTTCAATTATATTATAATTACATGTGTTTTTGTTACAATGCAAATAAAAAACAGAAGCCTGAACAGTGGGAAACCCGACCGCTCTCAATGCAATTATCTTGTAAATAGTTTTTTACAATTTGTGGCTGAAGGGGTCGTGAAGTCTCTAGCTATGGGTAAGTTCAAGTTTCTAGCTCTTATCATCTTTAAGATCCTTTCGAGCATGGCTACCACAACTCGGCTATTGCTGTGCTGATCAAAAATATATATACTTTATGGAGTCGGCCATGCTTCCTGCTGCCTTTACATACTTTTAAGAAACACAATTTACCGCCACAGGGTCACAAAAAATACATTAAAATTGTTTATGCACTCGTACAAAGTTAAACTCTGATAAAACTTGCAAAACATTTTTTTAATCTCCATTAATTTGTCATTTAATTAGTTGCTCACAGGTTTTATTTTATTTTATAGCACATTCCACAGCACTGATATACATATACATATGTGTGTGTATATTATGTATATATATACACAGTCGCTGCCAGCTTATTTGACACACTACATTTTTACTTAAATTGCATTTAAATATTATTTTCCTATTTATTTATTTCGTTTTCTAGTATTAAAAGCGTAAGCTTATTATTTATAGCTGCCGCTTTTGATTAAAAGTTTAACTCATATAAAATATTTCATATCGTGGTTTAAATAAGCTAAGAGTCACTGTATGTGTGCATTAGTATTAGTGCACTGCTATCGTTGCTCATGGATGGCGTATGAGAGGCTAAAAATAAACACAAACAAATGCGGCGGCAGCTGCCAAAGCAAGAGAGAGGGAAAGAGCACGCGCGAGAGCATAATGTGCGGTTATTACATGTAGAGAGTACATGATCTCGCATTACCGGCAACAAATTAAGTTTCATTTGTCAGCAATCGCGCTTGGTCTCTTATCTCTGACCTGTGATGATTAACGCATGCATGCATGTGTTATCACGCCAGGTTCATGTTAGACTAAATATATTTCTATAACTGATAAACCGGTTTTCACGCCCAACCAACAATATAATTAAACAAAAAATAAAACTAAAAAAAACACCGGATGGCCATAGAAAATCTGCATAGCAAAAAATACAAATAAGGTTGCCACCTGTGCAAAAATATTATTCACAAGCATAAATAATATATTTGTTTTTAGCAACCCATACTGAAATGATGACAGTAATTATAATTGCAAACAGCAGCAGGAAAAACTAAGTGTGTGCGTGTTTAAATATCAAATGGGAAAAAACATTAAAAATATCGATATTGACGTATGACCAATAAGTTAGTTGGCAACGCTGCGGCAACTCACACACATACATTTGCGCTTACTCTTCAACACAACACTCATACACACACACACACATACACAGCATTTCTCAGCGATGAGCGCATCAAGACGCGCGAATTTTTCAATTAATATGTATGTATGTGCATATGTACATATGTATACACATATTGAGGTGTTGTTCCTATTGCAGGAGCAAGGGGACTACGACATGCGTTTGTATGTATTTATATAGATAGTTGATTGTGCTTTGACAGCTCGACAACACAAGAAAAAAATGCAAATGGGCCAAGAACAGTCACAACGTTAGGCCAACATGATTCACTATATACAATTTTGGAAGTTCAACTTAGTAATTGCAATACTTTTAACATAAAAAAATGCGCGCCCCGATGACGTAATTAATAGAAGAAACACGAAAATGAATTGTCGACCAACAAAATAAGCGCTCACACACATATGCATACATACGTACAATTGTATATATACACATCTGTGTAATTTGTTGTTCTTACTTCTCTTCGTTTCTTCTTCGTTTTACAGTTTCTAATGGTGAAATATGACAGACGCATAGACGACGGTGTGTCAACTCTTATTTACCGCAAGTATCAATCAGAAGAAAAAAAATGAAATAAATATGGCGGCAATTTGACAACTTTTGATGTCACTACACAAAAATGGCCGTACTTACACCAAAAAAAAATGGAAAAAATATTTAAAGAGCATGCCCTTGATCTAATTTCTTTGGTCGAAGGGAAAAGTGCAATATTCCATATTAAGCCCGGCAAATAAATACTAAAATACATATACGTATTTCTATATGTATGTATGCATGCGAATTTTTTTTTTTTGCTCACAAACAGAAAATCCCTTTCCCCGTCCCCGACAGCAACGAAAAACTTACTTGTCGAAGATACCTCCGCGGCGGCGGCGACAGCGGCAACGGGAGCTTCGTTGCTTTGATTTTCCATCGTATTTCGTTTATAAGTTGTGTATTTAAACTGTTCTTATTGACTTCTCTTTTTTATTTGTTAACAATTTCTTTTTTTTCACAAATTTACACAAGTTACAGAGCGCAACGTCTTCCTTCTCCGGCTGCTTCCAACAAACCACGTTTCTCACCCGATAAAATTCGTGTATATCGATAAATGTATTTATTTATCGACGGGGTCGTTGTCGATAAATCGCGAGTGGTTTTCAGTATTTATTTCAAAAAACAAAACTTAATTGCACAAACAATAAAAATAAAAAAAGAAAATTATCTGTAAAAACAACCAATCACTAACACGTATTGCGTTGTAATGAGAAACTTAATGCATTTCCAACTGAGTTCATGTTGACAGTAGAATCAATGTTAACGCGTTTCATTTCTTAGGCAATAAACTGAAGCCATAAAAGTGTTATTTAAGTGTAGGTAAATTGAATATATTTTGATAATAACCATTTTTAAAGTTTAAATCAAAAGAAATTCCGGTTGGCGCCAATATTGATTTTAAATATTTGTCTTGTTTTTGCCTATCGGTATATATAAGTACCCTTTTTTCTTGAAGTGATAGTATTTTCCAGCACTGGCCAGAACTAGGGCTGCAAATAACATCGATACGCTTAAGATCGATAGATTTAACTATCATCGATGCATAGAAAGTATAGAGTATAGAAATTATAGCAAATTAAAGTAACTTAGAATATGCTAAACATAAAAGCAATTTAAAGTTGTCAAATGTATATTAAGTTATGAGTAGGAATAACCGCAACTATAGACATTTTAAATCATGCAATTATATTAATTTTTCAAACTATCGCACAATTGCAACACATTCGATACTATTGTACTTTCTGCAGCCCTCGCAAAGCAAAACGCGACAGTGAACAGCATACAGACCGTTATGTCACAGCTGTTCTCTTCACAACGTGGAGCGGTAGACCGCTCGAGAAGTTTATTATTTGAATTTCAACAATTAAATAATAAAATCAGCAGGTGTTCGCTCGATGCAAAACTCGCGGCATTATGCAATTTCAACTGGCAGACGTTTGCTCTGCGCAGTGCGCCTGAGGCTTGGCGTTGGATCATCTTTCTCCGACAAACGTTGCCTGCAAATTGCTCCCGCTCAATTTTCTCGAAATCGAAAACATGAAACAAATGTTTCGGCATTGTTTAAGCCCGTACAGGTGCAGGCCAATGCTGAGGACGAGGATGTGGGCTCAGAGCTGGTCGGTAAACTGGAGAAGTCCGAACTGCTTAAGATACTCAACAAGTTCGCACAACGTCGCGAAATCAAAGCGCTGTGCAGTGAAAATGCCTTGGATTGTAAGTGTGCAGTGAGTGCTACAGTTGGTGCAGTAATTGTGTTGACAACATACTACGAAATTCACTTACAGTTGGTCAAGTAATTCTTTTGTGAATATTGTGAAAACAAAAACATTTAATTAAAGCTGCTGTGTAATAGTGATATGAGATTCATTTGTTTTAACTATATATAAATATGTGAACCCTTTAATGTTGTCAAAACAATTACTTGACTAGCTGTATGTGATATTCAAGTGTGATTCCATGCTAATAAAATACCCTGTCCACAGCCTATTTGCAGCAACAGGCCTTTGGTTCCTTTCGACGCTACTGCATTGAAGCGGAAAATCTGCCCGTTGATCTGCATATAATTTTCAGTGACATTATGCAAGGCGCCGGACACATTGACGATATCTTTCCCTATTTTCTGCGTCATGCAAAGACCGTATTTCCGCATTTGGAGTGCATGGATGACCTGAAGAAGATATCAGACTTGAGACAACCAGCCAATTGGTATAGCAATGCCCGTGCCATTACCCGCAAGATCGTCTTTCACTCGGGGCCAACGAACTCTGGCAAGACATATCATGCCATGGAAAGATATTTGGGTGCAAAGTCTGGTGTCTATTGTGGGCCATTGAAGCTCTTGGCCACAGAAGTCTACAACAAGGCGAATGAACGCGGCACGCCCTGTGATCTGGTCACGGGCGAGGAACGTAAATTCGGCATAAGCGAAAATTCGCCAGCGAATCATGTGGCATGTACCGTGGAAATGACGTCCGTGAACACACCCTGTAAGTACGCAACTAGAACAGTTTAGAGGACAGGTCTTATTTATTATTGACTACTGATTCATGTAGTAAAAACTTGTTTTCATAACTGTGATTTAAATATATATTATTTATTAATTACATAAACAGATGAAGTGGCTGTCATCGATGAGATACAACAGATACGAGATCCTCAGCGAGGTTGGGCTTGGACTCGGGCATTTCTTGGACTGATTGCCGATGAAGTACATGTTTGTGGCGAGGCAGGCGCATTGCAATTGCTGGAGAAGATCTGTGAAACGACGGGGGAAACTGTCGAGGTGCGACGCTACGAACGTCTTACAGAACTGACAGTGGAGAACTCAGCGTTGGGATCGTTGGACAATGTGATGCCGGGAGATTGCATTGTTTGCTTTAGCAAGCATGATATCTATACGGTTTCACGAGAGATTGAAGCGCGGTAAGTGTGTAATATAAGGCGACACTGAATGTACAGCTTAAAGGGCAAGAGTTAGACAGATATATAGAACTTACAGTTTGATCTACACAATAGTTAAACACATTATTTATTTACAGCGGCAAGGAAGTGGCTGTCATCTATGGTGGATTACCTCCCGGCACAAAACTAGCACAGGCTGCCAAGTTCAACGATCCTGAGAATAGCTGCAAAGTTCTGGTGGCCACCGATGCCATTGGCATGGGTTTAAATCTGTAAGTTTGCTGTGAATTACTTCGATCCCTGAATACATAATTAAATGACGTTATTGCAGAAGCATTCGTCGCATCATTTTCTACTCGCTGGTCAAGCCAACAATGAATGAAAAAGGCGAACGTGAAATCGACACAATTTCCATATCTTCAGCTTTACAAATAGCGGGAAGAGCAGGTCGTTATCGTACGCAATGGGAACAGGGATTTGTGACAACGTTTAAGGCCGAAGATCTTGTTACACTGCAACGTTTGTTAAGCCAAACACCGGAGCCTTTAAAACAGGCCGGTTTACATCCCACCGCAGATCAAATCGAACTCTACGCTTACCATCTGCCAAACTCATCGCTGAGCAATCTAATGGACATCTTTGTCAATCTATGCACTGTCGATGATTCCCTGTACTTTATGTGCAACATTGAAGACTTTAAGTTCCTCGCCGAGATGATACAACATGTGCCACTGCCACTACGTGCTCGCTACGTATTTTGTTGTGCTCCCATCAATCGCAAGATGCCATTTGTGTGTTCCATGTTCCTTAAGATTTCCCGGCAATACAGTCGCAACGAGCCCATCACATTTGACTTTATCAAAAGGAACTGCAATCTGCCGCTACAGCTGCCCAAGACAATTCTCGATCTGGTGCATCTGGAAGCCGTCTTTGATGTCATGGACTTGTATTTGTGGCTCAGGTGCGTTTAATGCTTAAAGACACAGTTATGATTGCTATATATCCAAGATTACAAATGTTAATGTTTAATAAATTATTATTACTTGCAGCTATCGCTTTATGGATCTCTTTCCGGAAGCAGCCAGTGTGCGTGAGGCACAAAAGGAGCTTGACGAGATCATTCAGCAGGGCGTCTTTCAAATAACCAGATTGCTGAAGAACACAGAGGCTGGCCAGGATAATCAGGATGTGCCCAGCTATAATATGCGTCGAGCTACATACGTGAAGGAGCCACGACTGCCCAGCTCAACGCGTGGTCGTCTCACGGAGCGACTGCTAGCCCAGGGATTACTAACGCCTGGCATGCTCAGTGAATTGCGCAAGGAGTGGGATGCACAGGCAACGGGAACGGCATCGGGATCTGCATCGGGATCTGCATCGGGATCAGGAGTGAAAGCCACTCAGGAAACTGCCACAGACAGCGACGATGATGATAATTATGCGGGGAAGAAAACGATACGTCGCAAGCGCAGAAAATGATTTAAATTATATAGATTATGTAGAGACGTGTACGATATTGTTAGCGTAACATGGAGCCGTAAGCTCTACGTAGCTTTTTGTTAATGTTATCATTTTATTTGTAAGTCACAATTATGTAATATTAAAATTATTATTTTAATAATCAACAATGACAATTTAATTGCTTTAAATTGAAAAGTAGAAATGTTTTGTTTGTTTTTTGTTTTTGTTTTCTTTGTAATCTATTCCAGGAAAATCCAATCACTTTCATTCAGTTTGTTTTTTTTTTAATGGAGGGAGTTTTCTACATAGAGGCCGTAGTAGTAGTACTTTAACAAATAAACTCAATTATTTATTTGCAAGACTCGTTTTTTTTGTAAAGTTAGATGCACACATAGAAGCTTATTGAATAAATATATGTATGTTATACCAAAAAAAAAATAAAGACTTGACAAGTTCTTTTAAGTGCGTTACATTTTCCATCAATCCTCAATCGTTCTCCAGACCCTCCAAAATTAAATTAATTAGATTTAATATTATATAGTATATCGCAAAGTTCGGTAACAACGAACACATATTCAATTGAATTGTGATTATAAAATATTGGACATCGAAAACATATAGAGATTTTCAAAAGATACAAATATATATATATATATGTATATATGCTTTATGTAATAAAATATTTAAACTATTTAAGTTGCTGTCTTCTGCTTGATTAAGACCTTCGACAGTTGAGTAAAAATCAATTAATTACCAACATTTATTAAAGCTTTCCATGGTTCTCCGTATAATTAGTTTAGCCTACATATTGTGTATTTTTTTTTGTCAAGGTAAATGCGCTTCCCCTTCTCTTCTTCTCCTTCTGCCCCCCATTTTAATGGGTAGTTTAAACGTCAGCGTATTCTGAGCCTGATTTCCAAAATGTGCTTCACACACAACTCTTTGTTAATATCGGTTAATACATAAACATTTTCTTTTTCTATTCTTCTTTTTTCTTCAAACTTCAACATTAAATGTTAGTTTCCGAGTCACCGTCTTGAAATATCGAATAAATGGTGCTGGATTTCCAAATATCATCCTACAAACTTTTCATCTGCCTTCACTCGAGTTGTACATTCGATTTTTGTGCGTATTTAATTTGAATCCTAGAGTTTAGGTATTTTTTTGTTTGTTTGTTTGTTTGTTTTGGTTTTATATGCATATAAAAAACTGGAACAATGCGCATGATTTTCTAGTTAAAAAATTTCTAGAATTTCCGCTATGTAAGGTATCGTATGTATGTTATGTATATATGTATGTTTTCTGGTATGCGTTGGCTACAATTGTTGCTGTATTTTTTTTGTGGCTATTTTTGCGTTTTGTTTGCGCCAAAACATTTGAATATGCGATACGAGAAAAGTTAAATTAATTTGGTTAGAACATTTGGGCTTGCAAGAGGTAAGATATGCCAGATGTTAGAGACGCAATCAACATATTTAAATGTTCTGGCCAACAATGTTTTAACAATGCTAATAATTTATATTTCTTATTTATTTTGGTAATAAAAAGTGCTAGTCCATTATTAACGGACCATCCAAAACCTTTGCGGTTAATTATTTGTTGAGTTTTTTTTTTGCAGAGAAATATTAATTACAAAAAATCGTCATCCGTTTCTTAACATTTCCTAACATTCTTTCGTCCATTTCTTTAGCCACATTATCATATGCTTTATCACAAACAATTATAAAGTTCAAACTTGAGTAATAAGTTATGCATTTCAGTTGCGTATAAAAGTTTCATAATACTAGTATTTTTGTTTTGTTTTTCTTTTGTTTTTCTACACATTTTCTCAAAAAATGTGCGCCAAATTTGTGTGTTTGTTTGCACAGAGCTTACAAAGTTTTTGCGAGCCGCACACCGCATTGCGGGGCTCAAATCTGGTTAAATATAGTTCATCCAGATCATCCAAAAAAGTACAATATATATGTGAGCACACCAATCAATGGGTGGTGTGTCATTTTTTAAAAAAACTCCAAGATCAATTCTAGACAAAATCAAGCTCCAAACCGGGCTCAATATCCACGGCGACCGCATTGTCTGCGGGAAACTGCATGCCCACGGATAAGTCTCTTTCCCTATCCTTATCCTTGGGCGTCTTCTCTTTGGACCTGTCCTTGAACGCAGCAAAGCTCAGTTTCTTGAGAGCTTTACTCCGTCCCGAGGACTGTCCCAACTGCTCGAATCAGGAATCCACAAGGACATGCCAACGCGCTAGAATTTCACCCTTTGGCATTTCACACACATCCGTCCAGTGAGCACACTCCTCCGGCCCGGATGAGTTTAGACCCATGCTAAACCAACCGACCATCTCATTCTTTTTCATATGCCGCTTGGCATACACAGAGATCATGAGCGTGACATCGTTTAGTTGAAACAGCGCCACTTGGAATGCAAATGTCTCCTTGAACAGCGGATTGGGACCGCGACGTATTGACGTCTTGGCCCGCGAAATCTCTTGGCCAATGCTGCTGACCATGCACATCTTTACATACGTATCGGGCGCTTTATTTAACGTTAAACTGCGAAATTGGCTGCCCTTGATAATCTCCACACTAAGGCGACCCGTCACTCCATTGTAGCTCAGACCGAGCAGCAACTCCGAGACGCCTCCATGTTGCATAGATGATGTAGAGCCAGCGCTGTCCGATCTGGCCAAGCTCAGCAGATCACTGGTCGAGCCCAGCAGCGATGTTGTATTGCGCGGTTCCAGCGGCAGCCACAGATTCGTCTCCAGCTCCAAATCCACAGTGGCAAAACTCACATATGCCTCACCTATTAGACGCTCCTTGCGCAGACGCTCGCAGCCATAGAGACGGACGCGGAGGCCCATGTTGTTGACATCCTCGGGATTGACGCGATGCAGCAGAAAGCTCTCCATATACTGCGGATTCTCGCCACTCCTGATCTTGGTCTTGTGCTTCTGCTTCTTGTTCGGCAGCATCAGCATGCGCACCTATGGATTTAAAGACAAGATTGCTTAATTATCACAAGGATTTTCTAGGATTATCTATAAATATTTCGACAAATAAATATTCTTATTAAATACCAAAAATGGTCAATAATCAAATGGAGGACACTTGTAAAAAGGAACTAAAAATTCGACGTGCAAAACAAACAAAAATGTATCCAAAAAATATAAAAAAAAAACTAAAAATTCTATGAACAATAATTAGAAAAATCCGAAAAGAAGTTAATTTGTTTTTTCATTTTTAAATAATTAATTTTAACAGATATCTAGAAAAATTTTCACATATGGAATAATGTAATTAGAGACATAAATTTAGGAAATACATTTGAGAATGAATAAAAGGAAAAAACTAAAATAAAACTATTTTGCTTATAAATAAATAAAAATAGAAATATTCTTATTAAATACCAAAATTGGGGGAAAACAAATGGAGGAAACTTCAATTAAGAAACTAAAAATTAGGAACAAAGTAATATGTATCTAGAAAAATAAATAAAAAATAAAAGTTAAAAATTAGGAACAAAGTAATATGTATCTAGAAAAATAAATAAAAAATAAAAGTTGCATGCACAAAATTTAAAAAAAAATCCGGGAACGAAAATATTTTATTATATTTTTATATAAATAATAAATTTCTTAGGAGAAGTGGATTAATGTAGTTAGAGAAATAAATATGGGAAATATATTTGGGAAGGAATCTAGGAAAATAAATAAAGAAATATAAAACTAAAAATGTTATGGAAAATTATTCGACAAATTCGGATGAAAAGTGTTTTTTTATATTTTTAAACAATTAATTTTAAGAAATCCCTATGAGAATTTTCACAAATGGAATAATGTAATTAGAGACATAGTAAATTGAGGAAATACATTTGAGAAGGAATAATATGAAAACACTGAAATAACAAGCCGATCAGTCGAGCGGGCGCGACAGTAGGATAGCCTGTGCAGGTCTTCAAAGAAACGTATTTTCATTATAATGGGATTTAAATACATCGCTTGAAGTCGATTTTGCTTGCATCGAGAGTAGCTTGCGATAGCTTAGCGCCACAGCAGACGAAAGGCATATCAAACATACATGAACAAACGCGTCTTTTCGTAGATTATATCGTCGGCGCCGCGCAGCGACTGCGCTGCTACTGCGCTGCAACGCATCTGCTACGCTGCATAAATTTGTTTCTTGAATAACTTCTGAGTTCAATATCCGATCGTACTGAAATTTGTAGCACACATTGAGAGTTGGATACTTACCATGTGTGCCAAATCTCAAGTCTCTAGCTATGAAACTGCTCTTGTTATCAGCTTTTCCGAGTTATGGGCAAAGGGGGCATGACATTGCGATGAAATTTTTAGGACACATTAAACCCAAGCTTTTTATCATGTGTGCCAAATCTCAAGTCTCTAGCTTAGACATTGCTTATGTTATGGTGATTTTTCTAATTTTAAAACCAACGGGACTCGATATCGAAAATTGAAAATAAACTTGATCTGCGTATGGTATTCAGGAACCTACATTCCAAATTTGAAGTCTCTAGCTCTTATAGATGCTGAGATCGACGCGTTCATACAGACGGACACAAATTCACACAAATTCATTATAGCCTTTTTTGCCCATTTTTAATGGGCACAGGCTATAAAAACTATTTTCTTTACATATTTTATTAACTAATTTTGATAAGTCGATATCACATAAATATTTTTAAATAAATATTTTTAAATTCAATTTAATATTACAAGATTTCTGTCAAATAATAAAATCATAATCGGGCAATAAACATTTGGAAACCAAAATATTGAAAGAATTAAATTAAAAGACGCAGGGTATAAAATTAGATTGCATTCCTGTTTAATTTTGTGCTTGTTTGTGTAATTCTTATAAATATATTTGTAACTTTTTTGTGGTATCCACTGGGAGTGGGCAAGAGTTTAAACTCACCTGGGTGTGCGTCTGCTGACCATTGGCCAGAGGCGGCAGACATCTCGCCTGCATCACGTGCACCGTCATCTTACGCATTGGCGCATCATAAAGCAGCGACATCTCCAGTTCAATGGGTCCACGTGGTGTTATGATCTTTGAATCGCCGACAACAATATCATCTGATTTAATAGATCGTAAGTCGCTCGTATCGAAAAGTGGTTCCTAAATGGTAGACAAGGTTGGTTTTCATTAAAAGGATTGGCTTAACTGCATCAATACTTATGTGCACAATGAACATAAATACTTGACCTACTGTAGATACTTCTGCATTCTTAACTGTCAAAACAATTACTTGACTAAATGTGACACTTTGTTTGTCAAAAGAATTACTTGTCGCACTGTAGATACCTTTACATTTGTTACTGTCAAAACAATTACTTAACCAACTGTATATACTAGTGTATTTAGTCTGTCAAAAGAGTTCATGACTCACTGTAGTTACTCCTGTCAAATCAATTACTTATCCAACTGTATATACTTGTGTATTTATATCTGTCAAAAGAGTTACTTGTCTCACTGTAGTTACTTCTGTCAAAACAATTACTTAACTGACTGTAGATACTTTGCACATTTTTGTCTGTCCAAACAATTACTTGTCTCACTGTAGTTTCCTTTACGTATGCGTCTGTCAAAACAATTACTTGTCCCACTGTAGGTTCTGTTGCAGTTTTGTCTGTCAAAAGAATTACGTCTCTAACTGTTGCTGCCTTTGAAATCCTTTTTGTCAAAACAATTACTTGACCAACTGTAAATGCTTACATCATCGTTGTTGTTGTTTGTGGTATTGCTGTTGTTGTTGTTATTATTCGTAGTGATGTTGTTGTTGTTATTGTTATTATTATTATTAAATGTTGTAATTGGCACCACGACGACACTATCTCTGTCCCTTTCCCCCTTTTGGGGCAGCACTTCGACTTTATGTTGGTAACGTTGCGACTTGTTGTAGGAATTCCTCAACGTTGACACAGGAACAGCTGCAAATTGGTGAATACAGTAAATCAACGTGAACTCAAGTTAATCAATTATTCATACCTCTGCTCTCCCCCCTCTCCCCCGTGAGAATTCCCGTATGACTATCCACAGAAGCCTCGATGGAATCATTGGAACTGCACTCACTGTGCGACGACGGAATGCCGACCTTGCCCCTCTCCGCAATGGCCAAAGGGTCACGGGTCACGGTAACGCGTTGTAGGTCCGCCTGATGATAATTGAAGCTGTGTCCCGTCAACGGGTTCAATTGATCGCTGCCCATTCCATAGCCGGCGAATTTGCCACTGCCATTGGGCAGCAAATTGTTGTTGTTCTGCTGATGCCAGCGCAGACGGCGCAGCATGTCTTCCTCGGAGTCGGAACTAGTGTTCTCGTAACGGCGCTTTCGAGCTGTAAATATGTTTAAATGCGTGTGTGTGCCAGCGTTATGTATATGTGCGTATGTAGTTGGCTTTGGCACAGTGGACGACAAAACTCTACTCATACGTCAATTATGAAGAAAATGCCAAAATATATGTACATATGTATATGTATAAATTCTTTTAAGTGAATATTAAATACTGACTAGCACATTAAATAATATATTTAAATAAATATTAATTGGTGACTAGTATATATCCAAAATATATATATATAATTGAATTATATATTGCGACTAGCACATTAAGCAATAAAAATGTCTTTATTTAAGAAAATATATAAATTTAAATATTAAATGAAATTTTACAGAGAAAATCTACAATCAATTAGCAAATGCCCATTTCATAAATTAAAAATGTAAAAATAATTCTAAAATTAAACTGCTTAAAAAAATCATAAATCGGTGTCGTATGTAAAGTTTTATCGTTCACTGATTTTTCGATATCGAAAATTTTAGCACTTACTGATCTTTTGCACACATTTGGCCGCCAAGTGCCGCTCGTCACAGCAGTTGATGCCATGGCGATGATGAAAACAACATCTGCGGCTTATGTACAGAAATAGCAGAAGCAATAGGACTAATACGCCAAAAAACACGCCCAGGAGAGTTGTGACCTCAACAGTTCCTGTAATAAATAAAAATATGGGTATACAAACAGGTAAGCACACGTATTTACATAAATAAACATTGAACACGCATGAATCAACGGATATTCCCATTTGCTGCGCATTAAGGTATTCCCCATGCCCCCCTTCGGCCAACCAACAACAAATTAAATGTGACTGTGACAGTGACAGTGACTGACTGTGACAACGTACATACCTAATGAAGCAGTGCTATCCACACCAGATGTAACAATCATGTTTGTTCATGCGTAAGTTCGTTGTAATTATTATTTGCTAACGTTCCTTTGCATTTATTTTCAATTAGCCAAATTCTTTGTATGGCTGTTTATGTAAAAATACGATATGCGATATTTGTTCACGTATAATAGAAAAGCTCGTGAAAATCAATCGATTTTTCGCAGGACAATAAGTATTTTGTTGACCGAGAACTCAAATTGAACTCAAAATGACGGCAACTGAATAGTTAACTTTTAAATACAACTAATTGTGGTTTTAATGCACTAATTTCACTTTTTTTTTAAATTAAATTTATTTCTTATTGCAAATTTACAAGGAATTTTATCAAGCTAAAATTGCAGTTTCACTATTGCATTATATTATTATTATGAGTATTATGATTATTATTATAATTATTTTAGAACGGTGCGTGCGGCGCGGTCTATAGTTTATTTAAAAATAAATTCATGCCAGCTATTTGGGCATTTGTACTGTATTCACTTGAATATCATTCGCGCACACACGGCAGAAAATATACCTGAAAGGATACAAAAAAGCTTTCCCCACATCTTGTGTGTGTGTGTGTGCGTGTATAATAGTATGCGTGAAAGCTGCCATTTTGACAAGTGCAGTGTCAAAACAACTGTTGCTTTTTCCACTGCAATTAAAGGCAATTAGCTGTTTTATTGGTGACATTTTTTAAATTTAGATATTGCTGAATCGGTTTTATTAATTTTGAATTCGTTTTGTTAGAAATCAAAAGCATTTGAATTGATTTTGTGTATCGAAGTCTACGTCGCTCAACTTATCGATAGCTACGCATCATCGCTTTATCGATTAGCCCGGAACGCCGTAGTGCTGTCAGAATTTGACCGTTCAAAAAATAGCTAGCTTTAAGTAATAAAACTAATTATCAAACTTCCAATATCCGAAACTCTGTCCTTTTTTCGTTACTGTAATAGTTTTAAAAAGCATAAAATGTCTATTATCAAACTAAATAAAGATTGATTTATGAATATCTTTAAAAATTAAAATTAAAAATATTTGTATCGATTTAAACATTTGTTTGTGTAATTGTTTAATCAGTTTGGGAATGCCTCTTATATTCTAAAGAAACAGTCCAAAAATATTGACGCTATTCTACAATGAATATAAAATATTTAATTTTTTTATAATGATATCTATAGTTTCGTATGAAGATAGTATTTCTTTCTTGATATTTTTCGCTCTGGAATATCGCACAATAATATCGATATTAATAATATCGTCTGAATATATATATCACAATATATTTATCGATATATTGATATATATCAACAACCCTAGCTGCAGCATTAAGTCGCGGCGTGTGGAAAACGTATTGTTTGTCGAACTTCTGGCGTTTGAAAACATGAAAAAATGGCAAAGAATAAATCCACGGTGTACTTAGGCTATGAAGATGAAGAAGTTACAGCTAAACAGGCTGCATTTCTTAATAGCTGCACAAACAAAATAGGTGGCACACCAGTAAGTTACAAGTGATGCAAAGCAAGTGCCTGTGATAGTGATTTTTGTGTAGCAGTCACAGTGAAAATCGGTGCATTTTAGTAAATACGATATATATTTAAATATGTATTATATTATATATTTCATAAAATGAAATCAACTTTTAATTTTTTATTTAAGTACATGGAAAGAAGTCCACAATTGCTTTTGTAAGCAGACTGTGATTGCTTGCCAATAATATCCTTGTGAACTGTCACAGCTATGCAAATATTGCTCAACACTGCACACACACACATACGCATTTAAATACAGTATATCAAGTAATTGTTTTGATAAAGCAAATATGCACATACATTTGCTATTAAAAAATAAGATTTTTATTTTAATAAGGTTGTTAATGGTATACTTCTAATTTATAATTTAAAAAAAAATATTGTGTCACGCAGAATAATAAATATGCAAAAATATATATAATAATGGATGGTTAAAATTTTAAAAAATTATCATTTCAAAATGTAAAATATGTTTGTATTTGTCAAAACAATAACAAGAATTTTTCGCATTTATTTTGCTTTGTCAAAATAACTATTTGACATACTGTATGCGTGCGTGTTTGTGTGTATAATATACGTACTCAGGAACTCTCAGAGACACTATATAATTAAAATTGATTTTTTACCAATAGAATTGGCCGAGACATGAAGTTACCGTTCCCGTCTGCCCCCTTTGCGGCATGGTGCGTCCCCTAATCGTGCAGTTGTACGCGCCCCTGGACCGTTCGCAATTCCATCGAAGTCTCTATGTATTTGCCTGTGTCAGTCCAGCATGCTCGCAGAATCCAAAGAGCTGGGTCTGTGTGCGCACCCAGCATTTGGACAATCAGTTCGATGTTATCAGTGAGCAGTCACCCAAGTTGTTGGCCAACAAGCAGGCCAAGAAAAAGAAGAGCCAACAGAAGGTTAACTGGTGCAGCGGAGCCGACGATTGGGGCTGGGGAGAACCAGAGATTGTCGATGTTGAGGCCATGGATCTGACGGCTGATGATGAACAGAACGAAAGAAATGGCAATTTAAGGCATAATGTATTGCCCGTTGAGGATATCGAGGTGGGGAAGTTGGGCGGCGACGAGGACGATGATGATGAGAGCACGTCAGTGGAAAATGATTTAGTCTGTGGCTTTAATCAAATTGATATGAATTCGCCGGAGAAAGCGGGTGAGGATCCGAATGCGAATTGTGCCGCAGCTGCTGTCATGCCGAAACCGAGTGCAGATGCTGGAGCAGGAGCGGGAGCTACGGCCACAATCTGTGCCGAAATCGAAGGCACCGAGACGGATGTTGTGCTGGTCGATACACCAAAGAAACCGGAGCGAGATCTAATTGCGCTGCTGAAGCATACCTCGCTGGGACCGCTATCCCAGCTCAAGGATCTCACGCTCAAGTCACTGTACATTGCGGTGGATGTGGAGAGCAATGCCAAGCAGGAGGAGTATGAGAATTATGGTGGATTGTTGTCCATGGATCACATACGCGATCTCTATCAGGACTACAAGTTGCAGGACGAGAATCCAGCGCGTTCGCCTGTGGCTGCCGCATCGGCTGCCGGCGGCATTGAGGCGTGTGCCGAACAGGAAGCATACGAGAAGGCGTTGCCCGCCCACGGCGATGTGGTGTTCCATAACTTTATCACAACCGTACAGCAGAATCCGGGACAGTTACTAAGGTAAGTGACGAGTTGTCTATTGGGAAAGTCAGTGGAATATTTTGGAATATTTTCTAATATACTATATTCTTTATTTGCAGATACTCTAGAGATGCGCATCCGCTGCTGGTGGCACCGCTGAATGAGCCGCTGCCAAAGTGTCAGAACTGCAAGGGGGAAACCATCTGTGAGGTGCAGCTGCTGCCAACGTTGATACCAAAGCTAAGGTTTCAACAGAATTCCTGCAATGCGCCAATTGAATACGGCAATGTGTTAGTTTTTACTTGTCTAAAGAGTTGCTGGGATACGCCCGATCAGATGCGCTATGAGCACGTTGTTGTCCAGTCCGAAACCTAGATGCAGCTCGAGGCAAAAATAATATATATAAATATATATATATATACATATATATACAGCATGTCGAGTAATTGTTTTGACAAGGAAATAATCACATATTTAAACTATTTCCTCATTTATTTTATATTTATTTCCCATTTTGTTATAGTTTCTTATGGTTATAAAAAAGAATGAATAATGAGATCCATTTAAAAATAAACAAAATACAAATGTGTGCTTATTTTTCGGTGTCAAAACAATTACTAAATATACTGTTTATGACAAGGAAAATATTCACATATTTTATTTTGCATAATAACCATTATTTTTTATTGTTTCTCTATTTTATACCAGTTAAAAATATCCATTATAATATCCATTTGAATACAACTATTTTTGAAAATATATCAATTATTTCCTTGGTCACAAGAATTACTTGACATACTGTAAATAGTCAAGTAATTGTTTTAACAAAGAGAACAACATTTTAAATTAAAGGAATAATATACGCTAGTCTTTAAAATAAAAATGTGTGAATCTTTTGCTTTATCAAAACAATTACTTGACATACTGTATATGTATATATGCATATACGATTAGTCAAATAATTGTTTTGACAAAGGAAAATGCACATATTTTATTTTGTACCTTTTTTTTATATATATATATTTTCCCCTATTTTATTATAGTTGCTTATTACTCTTAGAAAATTCAATTATATATTTAACTATTTGTAAAATGAAACAAAACAAATATGTGACATGTATGCTTTGTCAAAACAACTACCTGACTCACTGTATTTCAAACGCAAATTTGCATTAACTTAGAAAATGAAAAGCTAAGCTTTCTCACTTTGTCCTAGGATGATTTTATGCTCTAGTTGTTAAGAACGTTGTACGCTTTTAGCCAGCAAATGCCGATTAATGCATAGTTGCTAAAGACTCGTTATTTCCATTCACAATTTAACAAAAACTTTTAATTAGAGAAACGCTATTCACGTTTGTTTTATTTACATTACATGGGATTGTTATATTGATTAAGTTAATGGCGCATCCGCATCCAGATGATAGCTCTTGACATGCGAAAACCACAATGGTGGATATTTGGCGACTGTCAAATCGAATTCCGAGTTAGTTTCGATCTTGTTACGCTTCTGGACTAGCGTGTATTTCGTCCAGGCCAATTGAGCAAATTGCCTTTTGGGCGTATTCATAATACGCAGCTCTATCACATATTGCGTATTGTTGTTAGCCTCCTCATCGGCACCGGGCATAATGCTGCCACGTCGTTGTCGCTGTCTTGCCTGCGACTTTTGCAATATTAGGGTTACAATGTTGCCAAAGAGTCGATATCGACCACGTAGCACATCTGGACGACTATTGTACAGCTGCTTTAGCTTGTTAACTCCCTGTGCCGGCTCATCGGCACTCGTCATCATTAGCACCTTGCCATCGGGCAGAAAGCGTATATAGCGATAGTATTCAACCAGTTGCAACGGTCGATAAAATTGATCCTGGAAACTGTTTTCGCCCATACGCAAATAGGTTGTCTTGCTAATGTAACATCCACTGAAGAGCACTCTTTCCCGCCGTATGAACATATCACGCCAGCTGCCGTAACTCAAGCCATCCTCCATGCCATCCAAAGTTCCCACATTGTGACCCCAAACCCTGGAAAAGCAAATGAAAATTACAAAGAATCTATTAGGTTTGTCAAGTTCGAAATTGTTTAACAGGTAAGTGAAATTCAGGACTTACTTCCACAACTCTTTAACACACGTTTCCTACAACATTTTGCCAATTGAAAACATCTTGGTAGTGTATTTTACTTAAGGTTTGCTTGATTAGAAAAGGGAATTACTATATCCAGCTCTAATTTAATGTTTTCTCCTTAATATGATTTTTACACAATAAGTACAGGGTCTCTCACAGATCCGACTTGATTTTACAGTATACTTTACTTTATGCACAATAAGTACAGGACCTCTCACAGTCTAGTTCGCTCGCTCATTATTAAATAACACTGTTCCCAGCTCTGATTTAATGTTCTTTCCATAATTTGCTTTTTACACAATAAGTACAGGAATTCTCACAGTCGTGTAGGCTTAATCACTATTGTTAATCACTGTTCACAGCTTTGATTTAAATATTTATTATTATTACTATTTACGACATAAGTACAGGGCGCTTATAGTCGAGTTCGCTTGACTTTAGCACTAGTTACCACTAGTTTCTAAACACTTTATACATCCTCTTCTGCTAGTTTCCACTACTCACTTTACACATTCTATTCTTCTAGAGTTTTACACAGCATTTTCTGTTAGTTTCTACTAACTTACACAACATTTTCTGCTTACTTCCCACAAGTTTCTACTCACTTTCCGCATGCCAATCGCCACAGCTCCTCGTCCCGTCCATAGATATAGCATCCCCTGCTGACGGCCGCAAACTGTTCCAAGGACACCATGTCCAACTGGGAAGACACGACCCAGCGCAGAATATTCATCACAATTTCGGGCGGCAAATCGGAAATGTGCATATTGCTACCTGTTGATATTACACTTGCATCGCGACTGTTGATTAACATTTTGCCACCGTAGATTTCCTCGCAGCAAAGATCCCTTTGAAACTTTTCAAATAATCCATCAATTGGCACAATTTCATCCTTATTTTCTGTTGTGGACAAATCCAATTGTTTATTAAAATCGTTGGGTAAATTGTGATACTTTTTGTTGACATCATAATGGAGCTTTTGCTGCTCGTAGAATCGAAATTCAATATCAGGTACAATTTGTGTAGCTTTGCGATAGTATGCAAGTGCATCGTAAACCTTTCCCCGCTGCTCCAGATCAACGGCGGTGCGATAGAAACTCTCGGCCTTGGCCTGTGCCTCAATGTCACGCAAACCGGGCGTTTGTTCCCCTTCAGCATGCTGCACTGGTTCATTTTGAACCTGCAGTTCACGCTGCCAGTTGACACGGAACTCGTCGAGTGCACTGTTTTTGTAATCAGCTGACGAAGAATCTGTGTCGTCCATGCTTCTCACACACTTGTACGTGGCAAATTTCAGCTGAAAACATTACATTGCAATTGTACTTTTAGGCAAATGTTAATATTTATCTGACGCAATGACTAACCTGCAGTTTAGGAATTGGTGTGTCTAGTAAGTCGTTCGCTTCAGCTCTAGATTTAGATCTAGATCCATGGAATATTCAATCTTTTCGGACACTATAATGAATGGACGTGCGTATTGTTGATAACGGCCGCCCTCTTCTCTTCCCATGGACTTGAATGTTATTGCACGTTGCATGGGCAGTTTATCAGACTGCTTAGTTTTATTTGGTAGAAAAAAACCGGTTACACAGCTGCACAATATTATTATTATATTATTTTGCTACGCAATGTTTTTCTTTCCACTATCGATATGCTTGCGTGCTATCAGTGTTTCTTTACAACACTGAAAGATTTATATATCGGTAAAGATGCTGATATCGATATGTATCAACAGCTCTAATATCGATATACCGCGTTGCACCTCGCACTCAATCGGCCGGCAGAATTGTTGTTATTTATGTGTTGCTTATTAACTTTGTTTAAAAGCGTGTTGTATTTATTATATTGCTGATTATAACATAATCATGTCTGCAGACTATGCGCACTTGTGCTCAGCCATACTGGAGCAGTGCTTTGGCAAAGTGGTGCAATCCGTGGCGGATTGTTTATTTTCAGCCACCACGCGCACATTGTCGCAAATTGTGAGCAGCACAAATTTTCCTAGAAAAGAAGTTGGACTCGCTCTGGCAGTGCTTATTAAATTTCGCCTGGTTAATTTTGAGCCATCCAAGAGCAATTCATATCTACCCGAATATTCGCTAAGGAGAGAAGATATCATCTGTCTGCTTCGATATTCCCGGTGAGTTTGCAATAACATATTATGGGAAGTTAATAGACAAAAACTAATAGTTCTCATGTTCTTTAGCTACATACACCTCGTACAGACCAAGTACGGAAGTGTTGGCGCTTCAATTGCAGAGGAACTTTTAAATTCTGGATCGGAAACGGCAACAGGTGTTTTACTCAAATGTCTGGCTGACAATGAAAACAAAGCGGAAAGTGCCGAAAGCTATAGAAACACATTTATTCAAATGATTTCCGATCATTATATTATAAAGTCGCCAGAACTGATAACTGGCGAGGAACAGGATGAGTTGGTGCCAAAGTTTCTGAGAAACGAATGCGATTATTTTGCGCCTCCAAACATTGATCTACAGTTGTTGGCAAAGATACGAAACGGTGAGGCGACATTGTCAAATGCCACAGATGGTGGCATGGTCTGGAACCTTAACTACGATCGATTCCATCAGGAGTTTCGGGATGACATTATGAATCTTGCTATAGAGCGAAAACTGGGTGAAAATGCTGCCGAATGCTTTCGTTTTATACTAAACATAATGTACAATAACACAGATCCTTGGCAACGAGTGAGTTTCTTTGACTATATGTGTGTATATATTTATTTAAACTTGTTACATTTTCACAGAAAGCATCGAATCACTTGACATTTGTGGAGATAAAACAGGCAATTGAGCGTAAATCGAATAATCTGGATCTGATGAAGCATCTGGATCAATATATCAGCTTGATAAGTAAGAGTTTTACAATATTTTATGCAGTTCCTAGTAGAATATTGTACAATAATAGTACTTACTTATAGCGGATGATTCTCTGGGCTTTCTGCGCAAAGTGGGCGACATGGGCGGTGGTCAATACGTTGTGGACATGGAGCGTGCATTTGAATCCTTGGCCTTCGCCTGCGTAGAGTCTGTTATCACTGAACGCTTTGGATCGAAGGCGACACGCATATTTCGAGTGATACGCTTCAAAAAATTCATCGAACAGGAGGATCTGCAAAAGGAGGCAATGATACCCGCAAAGGAGGCCAAATCTCTGGCCTACAATCTGTTTCAAGAACAGTTTATACATGTAAAGGTTATAAAGAAACCCGGCGGAGGAGGCAGCGGACCGGCCAAGGCATTTTATCTATTTCAAATCAAGGAGAAGGATGTAAGATGTTAAATTTCATTTAAATTGAGTGTTATTTTAATGTTTTTCTCAACTAGACTGTTAGAATGTTGCTGGATATTTGCTTTAAGGCGCTTTACAATATCATCAGGCGATCGAATTTTGAGAAAAGTGAGCATAAGGGACTCATTGAGAAATCTCAGAGACTCGACAGCATTGTGGAAGCCATGAAGGAGCGGGGAGAAGCGGAAGACTATATCGCAGAGGTAATAAGTTCATTCTCTCGCAGAATAAATATATAAAATAATATAATATAATAATAATAATGATGTAATTGTTATTTGTAATTATATAAGTATATTTATTGCTGAATACACTTATATAAATATATTAATTGCTTTCGTTTCCTTGCAGATTGTGGAAACATTCACGCCTCCCGAATGTGAAATCCTAAATAAGGTCAAACATCGTATAAAAACATTATCAAAAGCTGAACTGACACTGGACGACACGATATTTCTTTTGCAAATGTATCAACATCATTGCACGACGCTGCCAACGGGCATACAAAAGTTTAAATAAAAGTTTTTATTCTTTAACTTTTGCAATTGTTTTTAATTGTACATTTGAAATGAGTTTAGTGTGGACACATTTGGTACTTGGATCGAAATGTACTGGTGACTTTAGTGTGGACACATTTGATACATGGATCGAAATGTACTAATGACTTTAGTGTGGACACATTTGGTACTTGTATCATAATGTACCAGTGACATTAGTGTGGACACATTTGGTACTTGGATCGAAATGTACCAGTGACTTTAGTGTAGACACATTTGGTACGTGCATTGTATTAGTGACGTTACTGTGGACATATTTAGAACAATATTTAGATCTAAATGTACCTTTAACTTATATTTTGCGCTCGCATTCCTCATGAGTTTAGTGTGGACATATTTAGTATCCTTTTTACTTAGTTCTAAATATACCTTTAACCTATATTTTGCGCCTACGTTTTTCCTTTGGTATTCATATCTTGTTGCGTACTATTTTCTTAGCATTTAGCTTAATTTTGCTTAGTTTAAAGTTCTACATAATTGCACAACATTGCCAACGGACATACAGAAATTTAAATAAAAGTTGTTATTCATTAACTTTTGCAATTGTTTTTAACTATACATTTGAAATGAATTTAGTGTGGACACATTTGGTACGTATTTAGCACACATTTGGTACTTAGATCAAAATGTACTGATAAGTTCAGTGTGGATATATTTAGTGCACTTGCTGCTTAGTTCTAAATGTACCTTAGTGCTTATATTTATACGGTATTCCGTTGGTATTCGTTAAGTTTTGGGATTTTTAATAATATACTTTCCAAGTGCTTAGTGCGGACATATTTAGTCCATAGTTTGTACTAAGTTCAAAAAGTACCTGAAACCTGTATTTCATGTGTTTACGATATTTCCTTGCTTTTTAGATCCAATTCATTTTCTCACAGCACTTAGCTTTTGTCTGTCAACTCGTAGTCATATTTATGTCAGTTAGCTTTCGTTAATGCTGCCAAGCTGTATTTACTAAATTTTCTTAGTCTGGCAGCACTGAAACTGCTGCGAGATGTGGCAGCTCTTTATTTGAATTTGAATTCAAATTTGAATTTGAAAATAACTCATTCAAATGTTTAACAATGGAAATTTGTGCTTTTTTCAAGCGTCTTCTTATAAAATTGCAAATATCATAAAGAAAAAAGTGTAAAATTCAAATAATAAGCGTAACAAAAATATTATATGAAACTATTTGAGCTTAAAGTCTTTGTAATTAAAACTCTTTAATTGTAGAAACTTAAACATTCATTGTTAACCTTATTGTTACTATGTGGATATATACGGGTTATTTTATTTATAAAAAATGAACAGCCAATTTTCTAAAACGTCAACCTGTTAACAAGCATTTGATTTACATCTTTTTTCACATATGACATCTGACCCCCAGGCATAATTCCCCCTTTGTTTGACATGGGTAGCGACTTCAGTCTTCAGTGCGGCTCAAGGAAAAGTGCTGACTGAAAGGCAAGAACACCAATAAAAGCGTAAATTAATTAACTATATCGTATTTCCATATGTGTAGTAGTAGCTGTGCACAAAAAGCCAAAGCCAAGACTCGGCCACGCATCTGAGAAGGTCTGAAGACCTTCCCAGCTCGCCCTTTTGTCGCCATTGGAAAATTGTAACGCCCACACGCACACCCTATGTATATTTGCATAAGTAGCTCGGCATTTAGGTGCGTATCGCTGGCGAAGGCGTTGGCATGGTTGAAGGGAGGCGTGGCGGGGAACTACACGCATTTATACATATGTGTGTACAAATTAGGGGCAGCAAAAAAAGTGAATTTCTGTTGCGGTCAACAGTGTTGCCGGAAATTTAGTAAGCCAGACAGTTTGATCAAAACGAATCGCTAAAAATAGCTAATAATTTGAGTGGTTTTTAATTCAGCTTATAATAAAATATGGCAACTTATAGCTTAAAAAAGCTAGATTTTATAATATTGTAATTTAAATTTTTAAATATGACCATCATATGTCAAGTATCGATAATTTATAAGCAACGCAGTGCAATATGCTTGATGTATCGATATATCATAAGTAGATATCGATATATCAAGCACAAAAATGAGCTACAGATAAACATATTAATATCCGCATTATTTGCCTGAGCATTTCTACAAATTTTTCTGTTTTGGCAGTTTAAAATAAGGCTAAGTCTAGCTATAAAGTGGCTAAAACGGCAACACTGCCGGTTAGAAGACACTCAACTGGTTGAATGATGTCCTTCATAATGACGGAGCAAGACAGAACCTTAAATAAACACGGCAATGGACAAAAGCCTATCGTTTCCCATTTCCCCTCCAGCCATCCACATCCCAAAAACAGGACACAGACACACACACACACACAGACACAGCTACATCTAAATGCTCGTTGTAAGCGGAAATATTTGTTTCTTTTTGCAGACAGTTTTATCATTCGTTTCTTCCTTTAAGGAGGAACATACAAGTCAAATCATATGTCATCTTCAACGTATTTATTTTGGGAGTATATTCTGGCAATGCGGATACACGGCAGGTGGACAGATTGATGCTTTGGAATCCGGTGAAACATTATTAACAATCCTTGGCAGTGGATATTGCGGTTGGGTTTTATGTTAATCACGGACAACGAGCGAAGTTTGACAAATTGCCACAACTGCAAAGAAGCGTGTGATTTATATGTGGACATGTGTGTGTGTGTGTGAGCATTAAGGGAATGTAGAATGTGGGGAGGGGGGTGGGGGGTATTGTAAGATGGGGGGTATTGTAAGATGGGGGTGCGGTTGGGTTAACCTTTGGCGATAAGGTTGAGGCAATTAGGCGTTGCCTTCCCCTTACTTGAGACACTTTTTGGCACGTACAAACGTGTTGCAACCTAATTAAAATTAAAATTAAATAACAACAAGAACAAAATTCACGCAAAAAAAAATGAACGGAGTCCAAGTCCTTGACACGAACTGAGGCACGTTGTTGTTGTCGCCGTCGCCGTTGACGTTGCATGCAGCGCGTCATACAAAGTCATACAAAATTCGTGGCAGCCCAAAGCCAAAATGCCACTCGAAATCCATTTGAGGCACGAGCGTTGCGATATATGGGGGTCGAGATGCTGCCACATGCCTCATGCCTCATGTTGCACATTGAATGCTAAATGGTGGTTGCAGCCATTGCTGCCAATTTAGCTATTTTACAGCTAGGCTTGGCTAGAAAAATTCAATTTGAATAAATTTATTTATTGTATTTAATATGTATTTTTAAAAATTATTAGACTTCTAAAAATTAAGAATTTATGTTTAAAAATAATGTCATAGACTTATAGCCATCTTCTTGATTGTCAGTTAAGTTCGTAATATAATTAGGAATAACAATATATTCTAAGTCGAATGAATGAAAATAATGATTATAATTAAGGTATTTTATTTATTTATATAATTTCACATGTGTCATGGATACAAATAAGGATATAAATCGGTGCAAATAAGATTTATGACTTAAATATTATCAAATCTACTAATTTTGAGCTGAATGGATTCCTGGAAACAGAATAAACTTGTATATTTCATTAACATTATTAAACTTAATAAAATGAAGTATGAAATAAAATATAATTTAAATTTGTATTTAAAAATAGTAAATGTAACTCCGAACAGTCGAATAACTGACCGTAATATACCCTGTGGCTCTACAGGGTATCCGCTTAAATTCACTTCCAAAGTAATTCTCTTGTAATTAGCTTTTTTTGTGGCCGAAGGAGGCGTGGCATCGTTATGAAATTTAATG
The DNA here is from genome assembly GCA_958299025.2 of Drosophila histrio. NCBI lineage: Eukaryota > Metazoa > Arthropoda > Insecta > Diptera > Drosophilidae > Drosophila > Drosophila histrio. Next base: position 29,483,453 of record OY282581.2, read on the forward strand.
GACACATCGACATTAGATACTCATCATGTATGCCAAATCTCAAGTCTCTAGCTACAAAAATGCTTTTGCTAAGAGCTTTTTCTTAATTGGCAGGGGAAGAGGACGTCGCATCCAAAATAAAAAATTATCTTGATCTGCCTGCAAATATTATCAGTGCTGGGCGACCAAGTTCAAGCGTCTAGCTCTTACCATCTCTAAGATCCTTTCGTTCATACGCACGGACAGACGGACAGACAGACGGACGGACAGACAGACAGACAGGCAGACAGACACACATGGCTATAACGACTCGTCAATTGATACTGATAAAAAATATGTATACTTTTGCCTGTTACATGCTTTTAACAAACTTAATATACTCCTACAGGGTGTAATAATTACTACAATAAATTTTGTTGATAATTCTTGATATTGCTTCAATCTTTGCTTTATACATTTCATTTTAGTCACAGCCAATTACCGCCTCGAATTTGTTTTAAAGTTCATAGAATGCAAACACTATTATATTATTTATAATATCAAAAATACATTTAATACTTAATTTCAATCTTTATTCTAATAATTAAAAAATAACTCGCATTTTTAAATTTATGCTTTCAAAATACAAATTTAAATATAATTATTATTTGTATCAATATTTTGTGATTATAATAAAGGAATCTCGAGTCGCCTTAAGTAAACGTTATTTAATACATTTAAAATGTTTTATAAATATTAAGTCAAACATCACTTTTATAATTCTTAATTTAAGCTCGCATTTTCTTAGCCTGTTTATTATATTCTATAACCATTTCTAGCTAATTTTTTTTATGTGTAACAATATTAGCTATTTAATGCCTGACAACACTGTGTTGCAATGTCTCCCTTCCCCTCTGCTCTTCCCCGTCAATCTTGCTGCATTCTGCGGGTGCCTTTTGCCTTAATGCGGTTTTCACAATTGAAGTTCCTGAGAGCTACGCCTGCATTTGCAGCATTATTGCACATTCGACATAGTCATGGAGTTATAGAGAGTGTCATAGAGACATCCCCAAATGATAAGTACCAAGTACTTTGCTGTCTAGAGCTTATCTGCATACTCCATATCGATATACCTTTCAATCTATCATCTCCAAATTGGTTTCTTGGGTTAGCTGACATCGTTGTCGTACCCCATTTGCTCTCTGATACCCGGCATCAGCCACCTTTCTCACCTCCTTCTTTTCCTCGTCCTCGTCCTCGTCCGTTTTCATTTTCCCACTCCTCTCCCCACCCATTCGCGTTGTACTCACATTGTAGTTAGATGGTTGCCCACTCCCACGATTACAATCAATATAAATCACATTTACCCAAAGCGAAAATGTTTTCTACTTCAGTGGAGAAGCCAAAAAATTCATACGCAACAGGGGAATTCACCGCTCTCGATATACCCTGTGTGTAAAATGATTGGCAGCAGCAGAAGAAGTTTTCGTTTTTATGGACTGTATGCCAAAAAGGTGAAGAAGTTGCTTAGAGAGTTGCCAGAGTGTTTAAAATGCTGTAAAATATTGCTTACTTATAACCAGAGACTGCAAACATTTTTAATAAATTAAAATATAAATTTGATTTTATTATACAAATTAATTTTAACTCTTATATTTGACTATATACATTAATGTCGAAGATAATGCAAAGTTTATTGCGTTTATATGGTATCTGTTAGTTGATTAGTCTCTCTTAATTTGCTTATTTATTTTATATATGTATATACTAAAGCTTACTACAACAAATATAACTACCAGTATCTTCTAAGAGTTAGAAGTTCTAACTTACTAATTTAATATTTATATTCATTTTAAAGTTTTATAACATCAGCTAGAAGTATTGATATACCCTTCTATATTGGTTAGTAGAACAGTTTCAACTTCTTTACTTTTACTTTAAGTGCATCCTATAATCCATAATCGCTGAGACCCGCTTATCATAGTCACTTACAGCTACCACTTATGGAATATATAGGGTATATTTTAGTCGAGCAGTTTATTTTAACTGCTTTGTAACTTCCTTTTTACACGCTAGCTACAAACTACACCCAATAGTTGCAACTATTCGACAACCAGCTAGAATATACCTTTCTTTAACTATTTACAGGGTGTCTGTAGTCGGAAAGACTCTTAAAAGTGCATAATTACGTACTTTTATTAATAATTAAAAAAAATTCAATCCATACAATCAGATAGTAGCATAATTTCTTGGTCTTAGTTGCTTTTTACTGTTTACAGGGTATCTGTTAGTCGAGCAATTTATTTTAAATAACTTGTTTACTTTATTTGTATACTTCATCTATAAACTGAAATCTATAACTGCACATATTGGCTATACTTATCATTTACTTTTTACAGGGTAACTGCTAGTCGAGCAGTCTCTTCTAACTTAATGCAAACATTCTTTTTAAACACAGACCTTAAACTATAATTACAAATGGTAGCCTAACTGCCAGAGTTTAGCTGTCATTTACTCTTTACAGGGTATCTGCTAGTCGAGCAGTCACTTCTAATTGCATGTATATGGTCTTTAGACGCAAACTTAAAACTATTATTGATTTTAGTCGCTTAACTGCTGCGTTATAGCACCCATTTAGTGTTTACAGGGTATATTCGAGTCGAACATTGCCTTCTATCACTTGATTTCCTTTTTTTTATAGACAAACTTAAAATTATAAATGCAAATAGTGGCATAACTCCATGTTTATAGCTTCTTCTTACTCTCTACAGGGTATCTGTAAGTTTATCAGTCTCTAACACCCACTTACCACAACCAATAACTGCAGATAGACGCGACGACGCACAACTGCCAGCTTCCAGCCTCCAGCCTCCTCCAACTGCCGCCTGTCTCTTGGCCCTTTTGTTGGCCATGTTGCCAGCTGCTTTTGGCCTTCTAGCGAGGCACGTCTATTTTTTTCCATTTGGCCAAAAAAAAGGGCAAACAGGCGTGGGGAAGAGGGGCAGAGGGGGGCAGGACCAACGTTGGGCTGGCAAATATGCAACAAATTCTTATTCAAAACACGCACGCAAATTTCTCCAATTCGCATGCATAGGAAACTCGTTGGCGAACTGTAAAGGGCGTTAGGAGGAGGGGTGTAGTGGAAAAGGGGGAAGGGAGAGGAAGGGGGAGGGGGGCGGAAGGGGCTGAAACTGAAACCGTAAGTGTAATAGAATGAGGATCGGAAAATGTACAACAAAGGATGGCATAATAATAAAAAATTTAAGATGTGTAAAAAACATAAAAAGAAAATTCATTTGCGCCAAATTTGTGGATTTCACCTTAATCTTTGTGTATGCCACCCCATACTCCCCGCTCCTCTCCCCCAAACATTACCACCCACTTACCCTACGCTTGATAATAATGTACTATGCGAAAATCGATGTGTATACCCCACAATTGAGTGGATTTTTGGGGGCAGTTGCCTTCCGGCAAAGGGTTTAACCAAAAGTCGTTGCCTTTTTATAGGTTTGCGGTGAAAACGCCACGTTTAAAACTCTTATTTGTAAAAGTCGAATGCCTATATATGTATATATACATGAGTGTGTGTGTGTGTGTGTAAGTGTGGGTGTTCCATAGTCAGAGCTATTTAAGTTGCCTTTCCCGGTAACCATCTCCATCTCCGTTCTCAAGTACAGTCTACCCATAGATCTATTAAATCATGTACGTTCCGTAATAAGGAAGCCGCATCTCACAAATGAATCTCACTCGTAGTCGTACACAGAGCGAAAATAGATAGATATATTTCGTAATTACAGTTCTAGATTTAAAGCTTAATTTCTCACAAAGATTGAAATCACAACACGTTGTTGATCTCAATTTTATTTCAAATACGGCTTGGAATAAATACAATTCAACTCGACAATATATTTAACAATCCGACTCATATTTGAATATCTTGATTTAAGATTTTACGAACTAATTCTTTGAGTACTCGCTGTGAAAAGCGTTTCCAGCCTAAGTTTCAAGTCTATATAAAGCATATTTGTACTACCCATTAAAAATGGGCAAATGAGGGTATAATGAATTTGTGTGAATGTATGTAACAGGCAGAAGGAGGCATCTCCGATCCTAAAAAGTATTTATATTCTTGATCAGTACCAATAGCCGAGTCGATTGACCCCTGTCCGTCTGTCTGTCCGCCCGTCCGTCCGTTTGTCCGTTTGTCTGTCTGTCTGTCCGTCTGTCTGACCGTCTGTCTGTCTGTCCGTCCATCCGTCTATGTGAACGCGTGGATCTCAGCAACTATAAGAGCTAGAGACTTCAAATTTGGAATGTAGGTTCCTGAATACCATACGCATATCAAGTTTATTTTAAATTTTCGCTATCACGCCCCGTTTATTTTAAAATTATAAAAATCACCATAACATAAGCAATGTTAAAGCTAGAAACTTGAGATTTGGCACACATGATAAGAAGCTTGGACTTAATGTGCCCAGAAAATTTCATCGAAATGCCACGCCCCCTTCACGCATAACTCGATGAAGCTAGCTTATAGCTAGTTTTCTTTGTAAATCTTGAGTTTAACTTAGAAAAAAGAGTCTCTTCTCTCATAAAATTATTATACTACTTGGATATAGAATTTCAATGCTTCTTTTCAGTAATTCGTAATCGCAAATAGTACTTAATTTGAGGTCATTTAAGCTTAATTGCAGTATCGGTTTCTTCACTCTTTGTACCTATATTTATGTGTAAAATCAGTGGACGAACAGTTTTAAATTTGTATATTTAATATTTAAAAACTAAACTTCAAACTTAAATAAAGAATGTTCGTGCTCATTTCTAGTAAGTCTAGAGTTTATAAGAGATTAAAAATTGGACTAATATATAGATTGTTTCCATTTGGTTGCTTGTTTTTTAGTAATTTGTACTCAAATTAAGTGTGCATTTTTTTAAAGTTACGACTGCTTTCTCTCTGTGTATTCGTTGTATTCACATTCAGCATTCACACTAGTAGAAGAGACTTGGACCAAATTAATGTCGTTGCGACGATCTGTCAGTGATTCCTCGACTTATTTACTTGGCAATTGAATTAATTGAAATTCTTCGCTCAACTAAGTAAAATACATGTTCAGTTCTGTCATAAGTTTAGTTCATACGTATTCACATACGTATTCACTTACGTATTCACATGCATTCACTTGTATTCACTTGCATGTAAATGTAAGGCAGTTATTCATATATTATACTTATACCCTGTCGACATTGTCCACTCATTTGGTGCCTCATTTCGTGCAGCACACGACGCTACGTTTCTAAGAATAGAACTGTAATTGATTTATATATATATAGATATTTTCAATTCAATTTCAATTCACATCGTAAGATAGTTAAGCAGTTATGCTAGACTAGTAGTTAAAGCATTTATACTGAATTAAACGTATCTTTTTCAGCTTCATGCATAAAGTGTTTTTTGTTTAGCTGTTGAGTTCTGATATCTTCAGTATTTAAAATTTTCCAATTTGTTTATTACTCAGTTTGTATTTTAGGATAGTAGTAAAATGTGTAGACTACAGTGAAAGCTTACTAAGGCAGATGCTCCAATTGACAGACAGAAACAAAGAACTTTCTATCTATTTTCAGAAATATTTAAAATTTTGTAAACTATTTTTAAAATTACTTTAATGGAATTTCTTTTTTATTTCTTTTATTGTTTTGTTCTTAAAATTGTTGGACAAACATATATGAATATATTTATAAATTTAATAGATAGTTACATTCTAGGTTAAATTAATTTTCCTTCTGATTTGCAGAGTTGTATCTTATTAAATAAGTTAATAACTCTAGTTTATGGAATTACTTTTACTATGCCAATTATTATTTATAGATATTCGACAGATATAAATGGAAATATCAGCATGGCGTTTTTTTACTGTAAGATAAGGTCAATTAATTTATCTTTTAATCAATTAAAAATCAATTTGATGAAATTACTGTCAAGTATTTATTAAGTTATAAGAATGATGGATACAAGTAGACTATAAGATATTAAGTTTTTAAGGACAAGGAGTTTTTCTTTTGTTTTAGACAGATATCCTTTCAATTTTAAATAACTTCAATATTCAATAGTATTTATTAAGTCGTTATGATATATTTGCAAAGAGTAAAAACTAATTAAGTTATAAGGACAAGGAATTTTCCTTCTGATTTACAGAGAAATTTCTCAATTTTAAATAAGTTTATAAATCAATTTAATTAATTTACTATATGTCAATTATTTATAATATATATTTACTATAATATATATTTACTTTATAAGTTCTTGGAATTTTTCTTGTTTTTTTTCGCAGCTATTTTCAATTTTATATTATGTTTGAAAACTTAAATTGATGGAATTTCTGTGTCAAGTATTTATAAAGAACTACAGCTTAAAGTATTCTTATGCCCGTAACCAATTGTTGGCGCACGGAAGTGACCAATTCAAGAAATAATTGAAGTAAATTTAATTGAATTTGATTTTATATTATCCATTTCAATTCTAATTCGGGTGTCAACTATTGACCCTCATCGGGGCATACAAAATGTGTGTGCATTTAGTTACGACAATAAATGCAACCGCAATGACAATTTTATAGGGGATTTATGTTTGGTATTTGGAACCAGCCTAAATCTGCGAGTGTTACGAATACACTCGTTTGCCAGGCAATCTCATACTTTGATGATGATTTAAGATTGAAAAAATTGTAACAATCTGCATTGAGATAAAATAATCTCATACAAGTACGTACGTAGTAAGTACGTAAGTATGTGAAAAGGCGGGGAGGGCGACGTGTACATCTATAAATGCGGGACATTTGGCCGGGGCTTAGTTAATAATCAACTGCGGGGTCTCGACTGACAAACTGAGAACAGTGGACTGAGAATTGAGACTCGAGTCGACTCGTGTCGGGGCTGGGTTTTGTGTGTGTGTTTGTTTTGTTGCGGAATTGAAGTTGATGTACATCATCAGCGACACTCACACACACACACACATGCATAATTATTGTATATATACATGAGGGCGGCGTGTCGGACACACGCACACACAGACACAGCGCGACTCGGTAATGAATTGATGGTTATTTTCAAAAATCCAATGACTGTCCGAGCGATCGCTGCACAAATCAGTTGAAGAATCGCACTCGAGCGACAATGTTCTCTGCGCTTCTCGGTCTCGGTCGCGGTCCCGGACTCGGACTCGGACTCCGACGCGCATTGACTCCGAAACGGACACCGAAACGGACTCCGAAACGTTCAACGAGTCGTACTCAAAAACATACTATATTTAAATAAAATATAATTGTCATAATATCACTACTTATCTGAGTATATTTTAAAATAAGACGATTCAAGCATAAATATTTATATATATATATATAGACAGAGAGACAGAGAGAGAGATAGAGAGAGAGAGGGAGAGATATTTATATACTCAAGTATATATATATTGTATCTGAGACTGTGGCACGAGCAGCCGTTGCTCCTACGACTGGTCAATATTCCGTGCGGGGTTAAGACCCCACTAAAGGCGCGCGATAATCATAATCGGCAAACGTTCTCGTTCTGTCGTTGTCGTCGACAGCTTGAGAACTGCGTGCAGCTCCCCTCGACTCCCCTCGATCATCTGCCCACCAATCTCAAGCTCTCTCTCTCTCCTCTGCTGTGTTGTCGATCTCGCAGTGTATCTTGGTTGTCTCAAGTTGCAGCTGAATGTCGCTTAAAAACTATGTAAAAGTTCTAAAAAAAAAAGTCTAAAAAAAAAAGTATGCAAAGGAAGCAGTTTCAATGTCGTAAGGAGTTACGTTACGTTCCTGAAGGTAAGTACTATAAGCTAGAAATAGTTGATAATAACATATAAATAAATATAGTATACGATATTCAATATAAAAGTGAGCTAAATAATTAAAATATCATAAATTGAACTAGATTTAAATATATAAGAATATTTAGTATATATATAATTAATAAAAATTAATTTACTAACTTAAAAAGAAACTATTTTTACAAAAAATAAAGATTTTAGTTAGAATTTTACCTTTCTCAAAAGATCTATGACAATTTATTTAAATATAAATTATATTTAGTCTTATAAGCTATAAAGAAACTTTTCTACAATTAATTTATAGGTTAAAAGTGTTATTGAAAAAAAGAAACTTAAATAACACTTAATGATCAGTTGATTCATCACTTGGTGACTTGATTTTAAATTATTTAAATTTATTTAAAAATAAATTTGTTTAAATTAAATTGGATATGATAAAGGTATTCTTTGGGAAACTTACAAAAACGAAAGAATTGACGACAATATCAAGAAGAATTAAATATAAATTATATTAACTGTGAGAAGGTCTTATAAATATTTCTTAAAGAGTTTTCCGCTAAAAATATTATATGAAAATATTATATGAAAGTTTAAACTGCAATTAATTTAAATATATAATAAATTTTCTAAACTTTAGTAAATTATATTTAATAGAATTCAATTGAAAATTTCTAACTATCAACTCATTTATTTAAACATGCCTTCAATTGAATTATGAATATCTTAAGAAGCCACGATACAATATAATCTTAAAGTTCAAAAAAATAAAATTTTAAATTAGAAATATGAAATAATATTTGCTGATGATCTGCAATTGATTTAAGTATATTAAAATATTCTTTAAATAAATGCTAATAAATTAATAAGCAGATAATTTACAATTCTAAATAAAGAAGAAATATTATGGCTGCCAATTTATTTGTTTAAATGTGAAGGAAAATAAATTAATTATCTAAACAACCAACTAATTAACTAACAATATTAATTGAGATTTTAATGATAAATTGCAAATGATTTAAATAAATTAAAATATTATCTAAATAAATGCAATTAAATAAAATGAAATTAAGCAAATCTAAATGTACTGTTGTATACTTAAATTGATATAAAATCAATTAAAATACATTACTTAAATTAATATTTTTATAAATATCTCACTATATTCTACGACATTATTGTATGTTTATCAAAACGAGAATATTAAATGCAATTTGATGATGAATTGCAATTGATTTAAATAGAAACTCAATTGAGAGTGTCAAGCTCTAATAGAATATTCCTTAATTGAATTGAATTTAATTAAGTTGTAGTTAGTGATTGAGTTTATTTATCTATCTGTGTGCACCGTATTGTGGCATGACTCAATTGGCTTTTGTCTGGCCACAGGAAATGGATCTTAGTCATAAGTAATGCTATCAATTGATGCAGTTTATACTAGTCCAGGCTACTAGTTGCTGCTGCTGCTGCTGTGCTTACTTATTAATCTATATTTTAATTTATACGCTACGAATTGCAAGCGACAATTTGTTGCATATTTTTGGACAAGCATTCAATCAAATGGACACAGCAACAACAACAACAAATGGAATATCAACAACAATAGCAACAATAAGATTCCTGTACCGTTACACACACACACACACACACACAATGTGTTCTGTAGTTTTTATTCGTTTAAATTCAATTGACTTTGAATGCCTCCACAATGAAAGGCAAACAAGCGACACAGAGAGATATATAGAGAATTGTTGTTCTCGTTATTCTTGTTGTTCTTGTTCTTGTTGTTGTTGTCTGGCTTGAAGCGGCGCAGCGGAAAACGAATGAGGGTCAATTAAGCCAATTTAAATTTAATAAACTTATGTATTATGTGCAAGAGGTTACTAGCCAGAGCAATATGCCATATATGACATGCAATGATACACACTCACACACACAGTGAAACACACACAGCAAATGTTCTTGTTTTCGAGTTCAAACGAACATCATTTTTGGGGGTGGCAAAATGAGAAAATATGATATATTTGAATGAAAATTACACAGCTGTACATAAGGTTAAGTCTTAATAACTCAAAACTATTTGAATACATTAATTTGAACATGTTCTGTACTGTAGATACTCGGTAAATTAAATGCTTCAAGCTGTCAGATGTCTGCAGTGAATTCAACAGTTGCCATTTTGAATTTAATACGAAACGTTTGAAGTGGATTCCAAACTGTGGATGTCAAGAGAGCGCTGCATTTACACTGTGGATGGTAGGAGTATACACAGATGCCGCATGTGGTGGATGGATGTCATTTGAAATGAACTGCACTTGCAGTAAGCTAAATGCGTGTAGTACTACTAATTTAATTTTGATTATTACATTTAGAAAATATTTACTATATATTAAATAATATCTGCTTTCAGACTTGTACTGTGTGGCTGCCAAGTGAATCTCATGTCTGATCAGCATGGATGGCAACTGTAGCTTACGTTTAGCGTGTGGATGCCAATGGCAGAAGGAGAGTTGAAACATGTGTGTGGATGACAAGTGGATATGGAGATGTTTGCATGATAAATCAACGCGTAGTAAGTTATCTCTTATGTACAGTAGGTCAAATAAATTATTTGGCAGTGGAAAAAAATGCACATATTTTTTTTATATTTGATTTTATCGGCTCTTAAAACAATCAGATCTATAAATAAAAACTAATTGTTCATGTATTTTTCTTTGTCAAAACCAAAACTTTACAAATTGTATTTTATTTTGCTAAATTAAAACTTTTTCTACTGTGTTTTAAGTAGTTTTTCTTATTGTTTTAGTTGCTAATGGTTCTAAAATAAATAAGTTATGGAATCCACTGAACTTAACTATTTTTAGAAATAAATAACAAATATGTGCATTTTTTCTTTGTCAAAACTAATACTTCTATTAAAATCTGTACTCTGTATCTATAGATATTGTTTTTGGTACTCGTTTATATAAATTATCTGTGCTGTATATATAAATTAAAATCTTGCTTTTAAATATCAGATCTCAATACGACAGCTGTCGTTTAAGTTGTGGATTGCAAGAGAGCTGTGTGGATGTCAACTGTCACTAAGGTTTGAAGTGTGGATGCTAGCTTGAAAGAACTTTGGACGCAGTAAGCTATCGTTTTGTATATATAATATTAAATAAAGTGTTGCATATTTATAAGGTAATTTTTATTATCTATATTATTTATTATTTAGCTATTTAATATTTTTGAATTATTTTATATATATTATTGTTTTAATTATATTATATTATTTAGCTATTTTATATTTTTGAATTATTTTATATATTTTATTTGTTTTATATATAAATTATATATTTTGTTTTTATTATATTATATTATTTAGCTATTTCATATTTATTAATCACGTTATATATTTTATTTATTTTATATATATATTATATATTTTGATTATTTTATTTAACTTATTTATTATATATATTTTTTTAATTTATGTATTTTATTTACTTAATTTTATTTTATTTATTTAATAAATTATTATTTATTTATTATTATTTATATATATATATATTTATGTGTATAAATACCCGTACCTTACCTTATAAGAATGGAGCGTATTGCTTTCCTAAGTACTAGTGCCGCAGGAGTTAGGTTTGTGTCCGCAATGCCTCCTGCTGCCCAAGTGCTTATCAAAGCGGCGATTTTACCAACGACAACAAATAAAAGAACAAGTTAAATATTTTTTTTTATAATTATAATTTATTTAATAGTATTTTTTCTTTCTTTTGAATAGTTACAAAAACTATTTGTCGACAATTTATGCTAATCTTTGCGGTTTTTTTTCATCGTTTGCTTTCAGCTTAAATATAACAGACATACAAACATACATTTCTTGGCCTAGAAATATTGAGTCTAAAACAGAAAGACATTCACACACACACACACACAGTCGAACACATTTTCATTCACTCAATCATACACATACTAATTGGCTAGACTGTGTCAACAACAGTGTTCCTTCGAATACGAAGCATATACTATGTATGTTAATATACTGTATACTGTATAATTAGGAAGTCTGTATAGAATGCCAATCCATCAATATTATTATAATTAATTAATACAAGTTTTGGTGAGGACACAGTTAGCCAGAACATATGATATAGTACATAGTTAAGAATTAGCGGGGCCTTCAATTGATCTATATACTTAATGTAAATATCTTATGCTAATTATATTTTGGGAGCCTTTCTTGAGATAACAAACAATTTCGTTATATTTACAAGTCATCATTATCGTTATCGTTATCGCTATCGTTACTGTTATCGTTATCGTTGCGATTTGATTTAGGCAGTACACAAATAAATTCCAGGAAAACATTCATGCTAATGTGAAGACATTCGGTTTATCATTTAACTAATTGATAATCCATTTCTACCTAGCTCTAATTATATATATATATATAGTATTTTATAGATCTATATACAGTTATTATGCTATATGCCTTAAATTTAGATATGTCTAGTTATACATAGGTATTCAACACATATTGTGGCTAGTAGTTAAACTCGTTTAAAAATCAATAGGTAATACTTTCATAGAGATTGATATAATATGATATACATAGTAGTACGATATGGATATATCGTTACTCAGAAATGCGATTCCCGCAATACTCTGTTAGGTCTGGAAGAGTGCAGGTCCTGTTTAGATTAAATTGGATATCAGGGTATATAAATTAGTTGACATTCTTCTCAACAAATTGGGGAATTCGTTTTGCTTTTGATTTCATTATTACTTTTAAGGGTTTTTACAACATTAACCGCGGTGTCTCTGGGATAAAAAGCATTATCTTTTGTTAAAGCAACATTATTTTTATTTTGTTTTTTTTTGTTTAGATATGATCGCAGCTTATTGAATTCTGATCCGGGGATATGTATGTAGATTGATGGAGAATATGTGAATCAATCGGGCGGTAAATTAAAAAAGCAACAGATATTCGGATATGTTTATATTTTTTGGGTGTATTACGAACAAGGCTGCAAGACTTTTGCTTTGTGGATCGCTTTTGGAATGCGTTTGAAAGATTGTAAACTTGGCTAACTTTATTCTTTTGAATCTTTAAATCGAGTTGAAGTTAATAAAATGATAAAAGTTTACTTTAGCGGTTCGAAACGTTTAAGAATCCTCTTGCAGCCTTGGGTAAACAAGGAGTATTAGACTTGGTTACAACGAAATGACAACGAGTTAATTAAATTATTTACAGAAACGAGTCACACTTTTGGCATTGTTACCTGCTCGTAGATTAATGCAACAATTACACAGAAATGCTTACAATTTAAAGAAGTCTTGCCTCAAACCATGCGAATATATCTATTTATATATGTATATATATATATAGTATATATAGTATTTATATAAGTAGTTATGTTGATCTCTAGTTGTTGTTGTTGTTGTTTGGGGTTATTATTCGATACGTTACGATATTCATGTATTAATACAAAATTTGCTTTGCTTGCTCTATTCATTTTGTACACTCACATACTCGTAAAATGTAGGCATATGGGATAAGTACATTGATTTCAATTGGATTTTAATGTAATGTATGTAGGTATGATGATCGTTTTTCTTATATACAACTTTCCTGTATGCGATTCGATGTGGTGACAACTTCCGGTCGAAATCGGTATTCACTTAATGACGATGTCACCGATGCATTATTTGGACTGAGCAAGCTGACCTCCATTGGCTGCGGTGTTAGATGATATGAGGATGAGGGCGTCGAGGTACTTACATTATAGGTCAACGAACCCAGTGGAGGACTACAGGTGGTTATGCCCTTCTTATTGAGAGTGGCATAGCTCTGTGGAGTGAAAGAACAGATTTGAAATAGGTATTATAGTATTTTTGGTTTATATTTGATTTAAAAATTAAAAATAACCTTATTATTTTATTACTATAATATACATTAAAGTAAGAGATGGATTATGATTTTAATTAAATATTGAAATCTTCTTATTATTATTTAATTCTTTTTATTGATTTTCTTTAAGAATTGTGCGCATTTTGGGAATTTTTTGGTATTTTACTTTATTTTTTATTATTTATATATTTATTTGTTTATTTTATAAATATTTCAATGATACAAATTGTAGATAAAAGTATTTTCAAATACAAATTGAATTCTTTGTTATTTTATAATTATTTAAATTTTGTAATATCAATTGAAAATAAAAGTTTATTCTGTTTTCAGTATACTCCATCGAAAACTAATGTATCTCATAGATTCCCCATAAGCTTTCTGCTTATTTCTAAACTCTTAACTCTTATATGTTATCGCAGGTTCTAAGAGTAATGAGAAACTTTAATAGAATAAATTGAAAAACTAATAAAACACACAAATAAATTTTCTTCCAAAGAACAACAAAATTTTATGTTTTTGTGTATATAATTAGATTTGTGCACTTGTTATTTGATCTAAACAATATTTGTTAAATACTCACAATTTGTTTGCTTGGGCGGAAGGTGTAATGCAGTACTTCATTGCCTGAATTGCTTAATAGGCCAATAGTGCTGGCCTCTGGACCAACTCCCACACATTCGGGAGTGCTCTTCAGATGCTCTGCATCTCGACTGTTGCAATAATCCCGCTGCATCAGTCGCGTCGAGGGACTGGCAAATCCAGGGGATACCACAAGTGCCTTTAAAGGCCTTTTTTCTAAAAGAGAATCGTATAAATATAGAAATATATATATATTGTATTAATTGTTGTCTCTATAATTTTTAAAAAATATTTATATAATATTGAAAAAAAGCAGACGATTTTCATAGAGACAGAAGCAAAGATATATATTTATATCAATATTATATTCTGGCTCTAAATAACTCCACTATAGTTGCCCCGAAGATTTTTTAATACTCGTAATTATTATCTTAAAAGCTTACCATACTGATTGGGTATAACATCGGGATCTGTGTCATCTATATCCAGCTGATCCCCCAGCAACTGCGGACTGGGCCGAGTTCGCGCCGTGGAACGCAACGTATCGCTGGCCATTGCCATTGCCAAAATATGACCACTTGGAGACGTTCTCGTCCCACCGTCCATGCTTACTTCGCCCAAGTTGCCGCACTCGACCGCATTTCGATTATCACAATTAATCGGCAACAGACTGTGGTGCGACTGTTCCAGCCCCATTCCCTGGCTTTGGCTTTGGCCCTGGCCCTGGCCATTTGCATGCTGATTGGGACGCAACGGGTCCAGCTGGCAGTCTGACGGTATGGCTAATTGTGTGTGCTTAACGGCTTTGAGATTATTATCGTTGCGGCTGCAATTCAAATGCGGGCTGCATTAGCAGAGAGAACGTAGAACGTGTCCATTAAGCGTTCGTTAAACATACCGATTTGAGAACCTTCTGTATATCGCAGCCAGGATAATGCAGGATATGGCAAAAAGCAGTCCGCAGAAGAGCGTCAAACCGGCCAGAAACGGCGAAAGTGGCATAGACAAACCTGTGGTGCTACCTGGAATAGCATATGATATAAAAGACATAACAAATTTGAACACAATGCGTAAACTCGTAGTATTAAAGTTAAAGCAAGAAAACGTTTAACAACTTAACTTGTACATATTATTTAAGCATTAGTTTTGAAGTCAATTGTTGTTAAATTTAAGTACTTAAAATGTAATATAAAATATTGTATTTATTTTTAGTAAATTTTGAAAAGAGTGAAAAGTGATCGAATAATCAGAATTCTTCTTTTTACTGTTGTTACCTTTTATTAAGTATTATTGTAGAAATATGTATCTATGCAATCTATACTCGGATATGCATTTTCAGTAATCAATAGAATAAATCAAGCCTTGACTGCGACACAAATGAAAGTACCAAAAAGAACAATAAACAGATGAACTTCATTTTCATATATTTAGTCTTGTAGGAGATTATCTTTTGAGTCTTGAAGTGTAGCCAATTTTAGATCACATTTTTGTACCCTGTGTCCATTAAAAATGGGTAAAAAAAGAGTATAATGAATTTGTGTGAATGTATGTAACTGACAGAGGTAGGCGTCTCCGACCCTTAAAGTATATATATTCTTGATCAGTATCAATAGCCGAGTCGATTGACACCTGTCCGTCTGTCTCTCCGCCCGTCCGTCTGTCTGCCCGTCTGTCTGTCCGTCTGTCTGTCCGTCCGTCCGTCTATATAAACGCGTGGATCTCAGCAACTATAAGAGCTAGAGACTTCAAATTTGGAATGTAGGTTCCTAAATACAACACGCATATCAAGTTTATTTTCAATTTTCGATATCACGCCCCGTTTGTTTTAAAAATAGAAGAATCACCATAACATAAGAAATGTTAAGGCTAGAGCATTGAGAGTTGGCACACATGATAAGAAGCTTGGGCTTCATATGTCTAGAAAATTTCATTGCGATGCCACGCCCCCTTAGCCCACAATTGGAAAAAGCTGATAACAAGAGCAGTTTTACAGCTAGTTTTCTCAAAATGCTTTTGTTTTCAGACCTGCACAGGGTATCATACTGTCGTCTTGTTGTAATATTTACATTCGAGAATGTTTAACTGTTATAGAAATATTTGCATCAATATAATATAATAATAATATATAATAAATATTCCAGAAAAATGTCGCTTACGTTTTATCGCAGTTAGTTATCAAAATTATGATTTACTTTTCAAATATATGTATAATGTAATTAATGTTTTTAACAAAATTATACATGCAGTAAAGCTTTGATCTGTCTTATTATATTTTATTTAAATTTTGTTATCTCACCTGTTAATTTAGCCACGCCCTTGAAGTTAATGTCATCAATTATTATGGGCTCCGAGCGTCCTTTGACATTGACTGCAAAGATGATCATGCGATAGGTTGCCGCCTGATCCAGATTCTCAATCAGAAAAGTCACAGGCGTGTGCTATTTAAAATAAAATAGAATTAATACAAAAAACTAAACAGGTTAACACCCTGTAACTCTTACAGTAACTGTAATATTTCTGGCCAAACGCAGCGAGTTCAACTCGACCAATTCGAGCATAAAACTCTGGGGTAAACCTCCGTCGAATCCCTCGATGCAGTCAACTTGCAATGAATCCACAGATTGATTGCTTACAGTGCAATTTTGCAAGGGAAAAGGACGACCTAAAGGGAGGTTCACAAAATGTTGTGAGTTTACCAGTTTTACCGTTGAAGTTGTTGAAGTTTACCTGCAGCCACAATTTGAAAGACACATGGACTCTTTTGCAGTCCAATTGAGTTCTTGCCCCAACAGGAAATTGTGCCATAGTCCAGATCCGAACTGGGCGTATAATTCAACCTGGACATGCCCGTCTGTAATTGGTCAATAGCTCAATAACTCAAAATCTCAATAGTTAAAACTCTTCAAAATACAACACTCGAATTTCGTTAGATTACTTTCCAGTGGCACTTGATGATAGCAACCCCATCTAGTTATTAATTACACTCAGAGAAATATGCATTGAAACTTCAATACTATTTACACTTTGACTTCATTATAGAAACGTTTAATTAACTATGAATTTAGTTAGATTTAACAGATTTCACATTAAATATAAAATGCGTAAATATTTGATTTAAAGAATAAACTTATCTATAAACAAATATTTTATGCTAATATATACATATTTTATATAATATTTTAACACTAAATTTGAAGACTTAATTTAAAATCGTGTGGACTTAAATTATAAGTATAAAATGTTTGTTAATGTGCAAAATAGTTGACTTAAATACTTATACAGAATATTAAAATAAAATACAAAAAAATCCTTGATTTCAAGTTCAATATAATAATATAAAATAATAGGTAATTGTATTAATTTAAATACAATTTAACTTTTGATCAAAATATGGAATTTTTAACTCTTTTGCTTTTACTATATTCATCTTAACTTTGACATTTTAACATGTTTTTAGTTAAAACAAAGTGTTTTATATTTATACGTAATTATATATTTATAATATAAAAATGATATATTATTAGTTATTATAATAATTACAATTAATAAACAAATATGATATAATATAGAACTAAATTCGGTAATTAATATTTAAACTTTATTTTAAATGAATATTACTATCCTTTTATATTATTTATTTAACATGTTCTCTATATAATTTGTAGCAGGCCGATAGTCTGTTGACATTGCAATACTCTGTTAAACCTATCATCACTAGATTGTATACCCTATCATCACTAGTTTGTGTATCCTCCCGTCACTAATTATACAGATGGACTAGTTATCTCGCTTTAACCTACTAAGACAATGGAGAGGGACCTAGCTTCATCTCGCTCTAGAGGAAGTTGTGAAATACAGCAGCCGTTTGATACAGACAATATAAAGCGGACGTCATAGAGAATAAACTGCGTGTTTCATTTAAATTAAACAATTACAAATTGTAATACGGCAAATCAAATAGGACTATTAATTTATGCGCTTTTTCTCTGGGTGTATTTCTAAAAATATTTTCTGGACTTACCTCGCTGGAGTGAAGACGGGCGGGAAGCTCCGTTTGTTCTCCCGATGAATTGAAAGTCCAGTGGAAGGAGTCGGCAGGTGGAGAGGCATCCACTTCGCACTTCAGTGGCAGCGTCTCGTGCTTGAGGGCGCCCAAGAGCTCCTCATGGTCGATGGCACAGATGGGCGCGTCTATGGTTCGAAATAAATAATTAAAGCACTTATTGAAATATTTAATAACCCTGTTAACCCTGTTAAGGTGGCCCCGTATTGGAGTTGAAGTTAGAGTCGGAGTTGGAGTCTCTTTAAAAGATCCATGAATTAATTTCAACTTTGGCCAAATGCAGTTACCATTTTGGGCAAAGTCAGGCCAATGCATTCATTGCGCCATAATCTTGGTCATTAACGTGACTCGCAAATGGGAAATGGGGAAAAGGGATTTGGTTTGGACTTTGGCTCGGCTGTGCTTTTGGACTGTGGCCAAAAGCAGTGAAGTCACAACCCACATTCAAATGCATTAAGAGCCAAGGCTCAAGGATTAAATTGTAAATTACATAGACGACGATAGTCAATGCCAAATTTTGGTTCACATGAACATTTCAACTTACAGCGTATGCGCAATGTGACCGGATTACTGAGGCCTTTGCCCTCCGAATTGACAGCCAGGCAGGTATAGTCCCCCGCCGAGGCCCTCGAGACGCTCTGCAGCACCAGCGATTGATCCGACAATATGATGCCCACCGAGATATTATGCTGCAGCTCCTTGCCCTAAGGTAAATGCGTAATGGTTAAGTTAAAGGTAAATGAAACATGTGCAAGTTCCCAACTAGATGTTGCCCGCTACTACACTCAACGAGTAGCGGGCATTTACAACTAGAGGTCACCTAAAGGGCGGTTTAATCTAATAATTATTGCTTACATTGTGGAACCAGGACATCTTGTAGGGCTTTGGATTTGATTGCACAATGCATTCAAAGTAGGCATCGTCGCCTTCCTTAATATCATCGGGGTTCAAGGAGGAGCCCATTTTCAGCACTGTCGTGGGTTGGTCTGCAACAGATTTCCATCAATTTACAGAGCAGGTATTGGTATACATACATAGATAAATATATTAGTGGTAATTAGAATTTTCTTTGTCTGCCTTTCGGGCCACTTACAGTGCACAATGAGACGCCATTTGTCCTCGATGGAGCTGCCATCGATGAATTGATTTTCAGCTCGACATGTTAAATATTTGCCATCGTCCTCCCGACTGGGTGTAAACGTCAGTATGCTTAGGGATTGATTGTCTGGCTCATTAAACTAAAAAAGAAAAGGAAAAAAAAATGAAGAGAGAAGCGCAAACAGAGTCCATTAGGAAATGAATAATGAAGAAAGCAAAAGGAAAAGCCGATGGGTGAAAGTGAAAATGAAAATAACAGCAGCAGCAATTATAAGGCACCGCACATCCTTTCTTTACCCAAACACATGCACTCGGTTTACTTAATCTACGTGCGAGGGCTGATCAATAAGTAATGAGCTTATTCACAAAATAAACAACACAAATTGAGCAGTGAATATTGAGTATATTGACTGCTGTGTATTGAGTATTGTGGGCTGTATATAGATTTGTTTTCTTAATTAACTGAAGGGTGGAGTGCTTGGAATGCTTGAAAACTTTAACCCCATTAGCTTTTATTAAGATGGTAAAGGATTAGTTAATGGTAAGAACGTAGGAAGTATAGTTGACTAGATTCTCTAAGTTTAGTTTCCTAATTAATTTTTAAAAAATTCCCAGCATCTTAAATATAACTCTTTTCAATTGAAAATATTATCTTCGGGCTCTATTAGAATCATAGCTTATTCAACGTTTTTTTTAGGTTATCCTAACTATATAATGAAAACAGGGAATATTTTGGCAATTATATTTGAAATTATCAATTTATTTTGCCACTTTCTTTAGCTTTTTCTTGACCTTTTATCAGATTGAGGGACTGAGTGTTGAAAAACTTTATTTATTATTTATTTGATATTTTATTTGATTAAAAACTGTTTTCTGTTTGTAAAACTATCGTAATTAAACCATCTGCAACTCTTTATTCTTTAATTTAGTTTAATGAGAGTCACAAGAAACCCAGCCAGAAGTAAGCACTATTTTTATTTGGAAATACTTCTTATTGTAACGTATAATTAAGTCTATCGTTTTTGAACCCCTTGCTGTTCTTTCTAGTTAATTAATAAAACTTGCTGGTATTTTAGGCGTCCTATTTCGGGCTTAGAAATTAACATTCTTAGTCAGTTTCTTTAATTTCTTGTTGGTCTTTGCCTAAGCTTTGGGGTTGTACTATAGTTGAGGCAATTTTAACCCCTAAATGTATTTTTGTTCATGTTTAGTTAATAGAATCAATGCAGATTGAAATATAATGGGGAATCTATAGTGGTTTAGCTTTCTTATTTTAATTTGCTACATTTTTTAGGTTCTGCGTTGAGATTTGGGGAGGAAATAATTTGTTTCGAGGTTTACTGCTTTCTATTTTCTATTTGGTACTCTAAGCACCTCCAAATGTCTTAGATTTAATATAATATATACTGTCTAATTTTGTAAATAAATAAATAATTTACTATTAACAAATCTATATAGAGGTTCAATTAGGCTCATTGTTTACAGAATCTGTTTATGTATCTCTTATATATTTAACGATACCAGGGGATAGCATTTGTTTCCATTTGAAAAACTTTCACCAAGTCTCATAATTTATATAGCTAAATACATATTAAATTAGTTTGTTTTGTTGTTAAGCAACTTACATTCTTTGTGAGTTTCTTAAGTTGCTTGTTGGCCTTCCACCAGGAGATTAAAGCCGGAGGTTTTGAGCCCGAACTCTTGCACTCGATGTCGTAGGTGCGATCCGCGGATACAAAACGATCCTTGGTCAGGATGTGCACGGCAACTGGTTTCACTAAAAGTAAAGATAGACAAGTTAACATTTATCTCCCTCCCTCTCTCGCTTTCTCTATCAATCTCTGCCTACAGTTGATATCCAGTATGACGACCTTATTGTTGGGCGGCGTTAAATTCGTATTGCTGGCCACGCAAACTAAACGTGCATTTAGATGCTGTCTGCCAATGTTGGGATAGGATAAATGGTTAACGGTTTTGCCATCGGCACGCTGGTCGAAGGACTCATCGATGACGGTGTTGTCCAAGTACCAGGTGACATTGGGACGAGGTCGACCTGTGGTAAATAATATTTTTAACATTATTTCAAGAGAGTTTCAGAGTTAATTCTAAGGGAGCACCAAGGCTGCAAACCGGTTCACATCGGGCTTTTTGGGGTACCTTTGAATTTATTTACTCCACGAAACAGAACTTAAGTCGCTTTCTTAAGAGAGGATTCGTTTTTACAGTGTTATTTAACGTTTCATTATAACGTTGACTAGAAAAGAAAAATTTAAAATAATAACGCGAGTATTAAACTAAATTCTTGACAAAATTAACTATTTTATCGTTATAAATTTTATAGGTTTATTTGGGTTTCCTTCAAAATTATTTACGGCTCGGTAAGTACACAAAGTTTGGTCTTTTTGTTATATCTCGCTATAAATTGACACTTTGTCTTAAAAGTAGTAATATTTTAAAACATAATGAGCTCGTAATCTTCATGAAATTCTTTAATCGATAAGCTAGTTAATTTTAACCAATTTTATTGGCTTCAAAAAACAAGAAGAATGTTTCGAGGAGATACTATTTTGTATTCCCTTTTGGCCGATTTGCTAAACTTTTAAAATAATTGACAAAAAAGTGCGGTTCCAATTGTATATGTGCTTTATTGAGTTGGCGGACAAGTGAAGTGAACATGAACAAGATCAAATGCACATGAACAATATCCGATGAACACCTTATCGATATGCGATATTTACAAGTATCGATAGTTAGTTCCAGGATGGTATGCTGTTAATAAATGAATTTATCTAATGCGAGTGTTGCTACGAACAGAGAAATTAAAACAAATTGAGGAATAAACTGATATAGAACCGGTCTTTAGTAATATTTAATTTAAATCTTATCGACTTCAAAAATCAATAAAATATTAAATCTGTAAAGAAACAAGTAACTCCTTTTCTTATACCATTAAATTGTAGAAAGTTTTAACCAAGAACTCGGTCTAAACGGTTCTTCAAAACCCAATCCGAACCTTCTCCAACAATTTGAAGATTTGCAGCCTTGGGAGTGGAGATAACACGCTCTTACCGCCGGATACCTCGCAGGCGAGGACAATATCGTTGCCCTCGTTGAAGGACTCGACATTGCTGGTCTTGTCGTGCCTGTTGGGCTCATAGATAATGGGTCGATCCGGTGGCACAATTACAGTTAGATTGATTTTCAGATTCCGAGTGGGTGAATTACGAAAGTCAACACGACACCGATAAACGCCCTCATCCTCAATGCGCACCGTGTCGATTTTCAGCTGTGCTGGATGTGATGTGCTGCTAAAATGTGCACGTGGTCCAAAGGCCAAGGGCGATGACCATAAACGGGCCTGGCCAAATTGTCGCCCCCTCACATCGAAGCTGCAAGAGAAGTCGCTTTAGGCCCAGTCATTAACCAATGGCCCCACGCTACGCCCAACTTACTTGTAGATGGGTTCACCATCACCCTCACGAAACCAGAGCACCATATAGACGGCATCATCACGTTCCATGGGCGTTATGTCACATGGCAACATCGCCTGCCGGCCGAGAACACCTTGTACCGATGTCAATGGCACCGGACGATCCAGCTCATGGATCAGCTCATCGGGCTCCAGATATGATGCCTCCGATTGCCTCCAATTGGCCAAAAGCAGCAGGAATATGCCCAGGCAACAGCTGAATTTTCTTTGATAACTGAACTGTTGCTGTTGGTGGATAATTTGTTGCTTCTGTTGCTGCTGCTGTGCCGTCTCCTTCAGCTGTTTTAAGCTTTCCTCGGAATACATCTCTTTCTACCTTTCTCGCTCTTTTGTTGCTCGTTAAATTTGTTACTTTTGTTGTTACTGAAAGCTGTCGCTTGTTCTGATGTTGACTTTTCTCATATTCTCATACGTATTAACTCTTTACTGCAGTCACTTTCATTTGGCCAGATGCTTCTGTCAACTTGCGGGCCATCTTTCCCTTGGGCGTGAGTTGGTTGACGATGAGTTTTCCGGCTGCAGGAAAAGCAGAGTGCAGAGTGCAATCATTGTATGGAAATGACATGTTGTTAACAGTTTTTAAATTACAAAAAAGGAAATAAATACTTTTGGCTAGCCGAATATTGATTGCTCTTTTCCGGTATATATATATATAAGTAGAATTAAGTATAATAAGTAGAGTTAATATAATAAGTAGAGTTAATATAATAAGTAGAGATAATATAATAATATATGTATTAATTAGTAATTGCTTTAAGAAAAGGTATAGTTAGTAAGTTATCTGCAAAAGTAACATCTTCAATCTTTAACTTTTGGCCATGATATTATTGTCCTATCTATCTGTTAAACATATGGTGCTTATTTATATGACAATATACTTATAATGTATAGAAATTACTTTAAAGAAAGTCATAGGCCTTTAAGTCAAACATTACTTAACTTTTGACTGTTTATATCCAATATAAATTAACCTAATATATCTGTAATTAAGCTATAAAACACAATGTTACACATTTAAGTATGTAAAATTATATATATATATTTATATGCATAAGTTTATAAATATATATAAAACATACAATCTTTCGACTGTTTTCTTTCTTTCATAATAAATTATTAAATTAATCAGATAAATATTCATGTATACTAAAATTAAATAAAACAACAGCCAAGTCAAGATATAAGCCTTATATGGTTTTAAAATTAAAAAAATAATTTATTATAATAAATACGGAATTTTTAATTATAAGTCTTTCCATTTAGGATTTAATACCATATATTATTATTATTAACTGTGACATATTAGTTTGGATAATTAAAACCAAATAAAATGTATATGTATAAGTTTATATTTATATATAGTTTATAATTTAAAGTGTTCTTCATTTCATTTTATTCTTGAAAACATTTTCATTGAAGTCTTAGTTTATTCATATAAACTTTGATATTTAAGTTCCCAATTAAATCAAAGACATGAAACGAAAAATATATAATAATTTAAATACATTATCTATTGAAATGCAGCCTGATAAATTTGTTTGTATTTTAACTTTGCTTTTTTTTTCCTGAACGTAATTTCATTCTCTTTTTAAATTATGTAACTGCCTTTTTGTTACTTTCGTCCTATTAAAAATGTATAATTACTTAGTTGACTAAAACAAATGTAGATATATCATCATATATGAACTTAGTTCATCTATATATTTATAGGGTATCTTTGATCTAAAGCGTCACATACTATTATATCGTTAGAGAGCTCTCGGTCAAGAGTATAAAAATGAGTTTGCTTTAATTTAAGACTTGTCATAATAAATTAAAATCACAGAATGCAACTGACAATTTGCAGTCACTGTATTTATTTGCAAACGGCAGCAAAAGTCGTAAATAATATTAAAAATATAAGTTAATAAATATTACAGAAATCTAGCAATGAAAGTTGAACTTTGTTTTAATAATATTTCATTATAATCAAATTTTCTAATTATAGATGAGAACATTTGAATATAAACTCAATAATTTGGTTGTCTATGGACCGAAATAGAGAAATGAAGATATCATCTAAATATATTTAAGAGATACAATGGTAATTTATTTATTTATTTTATATATTTTTATATTTTATTTTTATTTATTTATATATATATATATATATAAAATGTGTCTATAAAAATATTAAAATAAAATCGATATATATTAAGAATTAGAGATGTAACTTTGATTTATTCTTTCCATAAGCATTTGAAGCAACTATAATATTTTGAAATTATTATTAGTCAGATAAGTTTAAATTAAATTATATTAAATAAAATAAATATTATTTGATTGACAACAGAAATACCAAAGGAAGACTATAACCATTTCAAATAAAATAATTAAATTAAAATTGCAAAGAATTAGCTGACAATTTGTAATCACTGTAGAATAGTTTATACTTTCAATAGCTGAAAATTGGGTCAAAAGACAAAAAACCATTTAGAAATCGCAATAACAATTTAGTTGAAGCTACTATTGTGGAATCTTAATAAATGCCAAATTTTATATGATATACGAGTACATTCGAATATTTCCAATCGAGAGAGAGAGAGAGAGAAATGCATTAGGACAATCTAATTAAATGATTTATTATTGGGGGTTTTTTCAATATCCGTGACACAACCGAGCGGATGTACAGTGGGCAAATTACGTGAACGGGCAACATCAATTTGATTAAATAGTATAAGTATACAATGTGTTGGGCTTTGTGATGAATGAGTTCATGGCCAGGATGGAATATATGACGTTATTGCGGTCAATCGTTCAATTTCTCAATGAATATTGGTGAAATGCTCGTTCCTCGTTCCTCATTCCCATTGCCCATTTCCCGCTGTCCGTCTCTCGCTGCTCCACTCAATCTCAACTGTCAACATAATATCTTTAAAAATGTGAAGTCATTTCGCATTGCCAAAACGGACAGCAGCTCACACAAAAAAAAACTAACTTTGTTATTGGGTTATGAAAGTAATCGGGCCACACCTCCTCTTGACCATAAATTGAAGTGTCTGAAAAGAATGTGATGAACACACATGAAAGCAAAAGGCAACCCATATACGATTTAAGATTCGAACTGATAAAATACTTGTGGAGGAAGAGTTATGGGTTTCCACAGTAAAATTGTCGAGATTCTTTAGCCAATCAAGCATGGCTCATAAGATCAAGTATACAAACCATCCATTCGCAATCAAAAGTTATGGCCATAATTCCCCTTTATGGACATTTAATATTATAACTTAATTAATTATTACGATATTCGGATACGTTCACAATTTGACTATGAATGTTTGCCCTACGATTTCCAGTTCTCGATACCAAAGCACACAATCCATCCATCCATCTATATATCTATTTAACTGTCTGTCTGTCCGTCTGTCTGTCTGTCTAATGACAAAGGGCACTTGGCTAGTTTTACAGCATTTCATATTTAATTTATTTTTGTTAAATGGCAACCGGTTACGTGTATATTTCGAATGCAAATCATAGATGAATGAACTTGAATTCTTGCTCATTCAAAATTCATTAGGTTTTATCTGTTTTGTTTTTTTTTTCAGTCGCCACAAAAAGTGGAAAATACTAATAATAATAATAATGAAACAATAGAAGCGCTGATTTATTAATTATTTGTTTAATTTATTTGTGTTTTATTATAAACAATTTTAATAGCATAATGGCCTGATAACAATTCCCTTTTTTTTTCTTTTATGTTTTTAATTAGTTTGCATTAGTTTCTAAAGGGAAAAAAACAGAATTTATAATATTTATGCTAATGCGTGTGATTAAATAAATTGTTGCTTTGAAAATTGGCGTATTTAATAGTGTTAAACGTTTTCTAATCGCAGCAATTAAAACACTTTTTCCCCTCATACCAAAGAAAAAAAAAAATCAGCAGGTATGTGCATAGATGCCTTAAGGTGTTTTCTTTGAGATTCTTTTACATCAAGGTGAGAATTTGTATCAGCTCGAAAGCAGATCAAAAGATACTTGTATTTGCATTTAGCGCATAGCCAGGGGTGAAAAAAAAAAACAATAAGAACAACAACAACAACAACGGCGTCAACTACAGTCTGTCTTAGCAGTCTGTTCCTTCGAGCAGTGGAACTGCGACTATCATCAATACACAGAAAGAAAAGTTGCCGATATTTGTTGAAAGGCAACAATTGTTAAATTAATTTAACTACACAACTAAATTCACGAAAACAAATATGTTTAATAAAATCGAATAAATTCTACAATAAAATAAAATAAATCAAAACTTGTATAGATTTAATTAACGATTAAGACGTCATAAAATAAGCCCAACATATTTGAGATTAAAGTACAACATTTTTATAAGAGTCGCAATGATTCAAATATTTGTTAAAAGTGAAATAAACCAGTCGGAAAGGCTACAGTCGAAGTCGACTATGAGAGACCCATTACTTATTCTTCAAAATGAAAATAAGAATAAAACTCATATGCTCTTCTTCTTCCTTTGGTCCGACACTGAGTAATATTGAGCTTTGAATAACTCCCGAGTTTATTATTTGATCGTGATGAAATTTTCAGGATACATTTCGACTCCGATGCTTGTCCTGTGTGCTAAAATTCAAGGCTCCAGTTTTAAAACTGACCATTATATGGGATTTTAAGTATTTTTTGAATAACTCCCGAGTTTTTTATCCGATCGCGATGAAATTTCTAGGATACGTTAGGACCCTGATACCCGTCAGGACTCTAGCTTTAATATTTTTCGTTTTATGGGATTTCAAAAATGTTGTTTTCGATTTACGGAGGCGGAAGGGGGCGTGTCAAAATTTTAAGATAAACTTGTTCTGCTTAGCCCATAGACGAACCACCATACCAAATTTGGTGACTCTAGCTCTTATAGTCTCTGAGATCTAGGCGCTCATACAGACAGACGGACAGATGGACAGACGGACGGACAGACGGACATGGCTATATCGACTCAGCTGTTGCTGCTGATCAAGAATATATATACTTTATGGGGTCTGCCGAACTTCCTTCGACCTGTTACGCACATTTTGACAAACTTAATAGACCCTTTTTTACTTTTTTTTTAAAAAAGTAGAGGGTCTAAAATCCGTACTTGAATCAAGTGTTTCGTGTTGGGTTTAAGAACTTTTGACACCATTGGCCACCATTGATTTTAACGCGGAATCCTGTACTTTATTCTTTCTGTGTAGTCATATTTAATATGCGATATGCGATACACTCAAAACTCATACGAGAGTCTCTTTAGCTCCTGCCTGTTGATGGGCAGGTTAAAAGCAGGCGTGTCGGCTGCTTTGACTTCGGTTTGTTCAAATCGCTGTTGTTTATTTGCTGGCCATTTTCAACAAAACACCCCAGCCTCACTTCAAACGACAACAAAATATGCTACAAACCGGTTTATGTAATTTTTTGTCGTTTTTTTTTTTATTTGAGAAAATTATACATACAACGCTTAAAATGCTAAAAGATGTTTAGGTTGAGTGCTGGCGCTGAGAGCCCAGTGACCAGTCACCAGTTCCCGCACATACATTTCCCCCACTGTCCCCCCGCACTGACCACAGAGTCGGCAGTCAACTATTCCCTGTGTCCAATACCCCAGCTTCGGTCTCTGTCTCTGTCTCTGTGGTGTTGCTAATTAAGATTACAGACATCGATACTTTTCGGTACGCAGTGGCACGTACAGATACAGACCCAAAAGTATATACAGATATTAACGAATGTATGTATCTCCCTTTGTATATATGCATACATATATATATATTTAACAGAAAATAATGACAATAACCTAATACTCTTTAATGTGACATCAATAAAAATCTTAGCTATAATCTGTTTTTATAACTATTTTATTTTGCTTAGCTGTAATTTATGTTTATGCAAAAGTATATATATATTTATAGATATTAATAAATATATATATATTTATAACAGGAAATAATAGTTATTAACACAACTTAATTCGCTAATTTATAGCACGATCTTCAAATAAATTGTTAATTTTAATCTGTTTTTTAAGCCTATCTTATTTTATTTCCTTGGACTTCACTGCAAATTTAATTTTGTGTCATTTATCGTCATTATTTATTTAATTGTTTCTCAGCGCTAGTAATTTATATATTTAATAATTTATCACGTTAGTCACTACGTTTATAATTACAAAAATAATGATGCTTAAACATTTTTACAAAATTACTTATACCTATTGACTATTTATAATTATGTATAAATAATTTTGTCATTGTTTTTTCTGCAATTCATACATTTTAATCAATTTCTTATTATGAATTATGTTGAATCAATTTTTGTGTGATTTGTTTGATATATCTGATAAATAAGTCATTTTTATTGAATGACAATCAATTGAAATTGTGGCTAAATTATTATTATATATTTATATTATAAATGGGCATCGTTTTAAGTTTTTACAAAAAGTTTTTCTTGCAAAAATTTCATTTTTAAAACGATTGCTTGGACTTAAAGAATACTCCAGATAAATGTTACTTTAAATGTCTTTAAAACTAATTAAATTTTGTGTATAAGCACATATTTTTAGCCGATTTTACTTATGACAGCTAAACTTTATAGTAAGCAACTTATGACAGATACTTTGTCAGGTCAAGTAACTTAGATATTTACTAGAAGTTCTTGTTTTATTTAAATATATTTAAAAATTATCAAGTTAATGATACATTAACTCATTTATTGACCCATTAACTAACTTAAATAATTGCTAGAATATCTTAAGTTTAATTTAAAATACTGTTCAACAATTTCGTTCAACATTTACTCATTTTTTAAAGCAATAGTTACTATAATAGTTATGATATTTAAGCGATATAGTAATTCTAATCTATTTATACCGACTTAAAGGCCGCATTTTATCCAAGCTGCACTAAGTTTTTTAAGCCAACAAGCATAATCATCCAAAGTGAGACATATTTTAGTTAATACCAGCTCAGCGGCTGATACAGATTTAGTGACAAAGTTATAATACCCTCTGGTCAGGTGTATAAAAAAAAAAGGTTTTATGTGCTGACCAGTTCAGTTGACTTGATGGGCATGCCAAGGTGCTAAATCAACAGCTGACAGCATCCGAGGTTTTCTTGGCTTATTAATTATGTAGCTTAATTTGCGATTATGCAGATATGAGCATAAATTTTCAAGAGTAGCATACGAGTGTTGGGGTATGATGATAACTCACCAGTTCACCAGTTAATATATGTGCATACGTTGAATTCATTCAATATTCCATGTTGTTGTTTTTATTTTTATTGTTATTAGGTTGGCTTTAATGGATGAACTGTTTTGTTATGTTTTGTTTGGCTTGTTTGACTGCCAACAGTTTGGTGAGTTTTTAGTTTTAGTTTTAAGATCAAATACGCGACACGCTGTCTAAGCTGAATTTTGTATCTGAAGCTGTTTGCTGTATTCAAGAGGAAGACATTAATATATATGTATATATTTGTGTGTGTATATAATTTAATATATCGCGGAATATACTATGAGCTCTGCCTTAATGAGACAGTTCTTAACGAGCACACGCACTTAATTGGCCAAAATTTATGTTTGCACTATTGGCTTCAACTCATAAACGCTTGCATATTATTCACATTCACATTCACATAATCGTATTCATTTTGCACTATACACTAGATTCTCTTGTTGTTGTTGTTGTTGTTGCCAAGTGTAATCAAGTGCCACTAAAGATCTTTCGAATCTCTCTTTGCCGCTTTGACAACTATTACCATAACAAATCAGCGGCTGTCTCTGACAGGCCAATTGAACCAAACCGCACGGGCCAACAAGAAGCAAAAAATATATATTTACACGACACAACTGTCTGCAGGGGGGGGGGGGGGGATGGTAGGTAGGTAGGTGGGTAGAGGAAAAGGAAGTAGGAGATGCAGTGGGCAGGGGAATTGCGGAGTAGCACAAAGCCAAAGCAGTCACTGTTGCCGTAACCGTTACCGTCAGCGTCGCCAAACAAATCCCGCAGCGCGAAAGGACGAACACAAGTTGGGACCAAGTATAGGAGCATGGAAAAAAGGACGTGGCGGGAGTTTGGGGGCAAAAAAGGCAGACATAAGCAGGAGGCTCGTTCACGGGGCTTATCCTTGTGTCTGTATGCTCCGCTTTTTATGCCACAGTCGTAAATTCCAATTATCGACGAAGTCGAAACACGGCAAGCAGCCTTTTAGCCCGGCCAAGACTCGAGCCAAAAAGCTGGCAAAGAAAAAGCCGGCAACGAGCCAAAGTGAAGTTGTAGCGAGATTTTCAAAGTCAGTTCTTGTTATTTTAGTCACTCTCTTTTATTTGTTGTTGTTGTTTTTCTTTAATATATTTAAATTTCTTTTCCGTTTTCCGTTTTTGTTTTATATTTTTGGTTAATCCTTGTCGTTTAATGGGCTGCGATTTCACTACTACTACTACAACGCATACACTATACACATATACATGAGCTTAGCTCGCACTTTGAACTCTCATTTCAAGCCACATATACAATATACATATATATATTTATTATTAATATATGTACATATTTATGCATTTATTATAAATAAATCATCTGCATTTATTATTACTTTTATTTGGGTTTTGTTAAGCACTTCAAAGTGACCAAAAGGGAGAAGTCACAAATATCTTTACAGTTGCCACACACACACAGACACGCGTATGCATGTGAGATTACACTTGTAGTTGTTGTTCACGTGAGCGGGTGTGTGTGTGTATGCGCGCGTGTGTGTGTATAGGGTGTGTGTGCGTGTGCGGTGTGCGGTGCTTTAAACGGATACCCTAAAGCGAACGCATTGGGCTACATTTCAACGTTTGAATACTTCACGATTCACGATTCGCAGTGTCCGTTAGCAACATGTGTACCGTTATAGCTTCGCGTATATACTGGATACACGACTCAACTTCAGCAACGCACTCGTCGTTCGCTGCGGCGGCAGTCGCGTTTTCTGCCCCATGCCATCGCTGTGATTTTCGAAATTCGAGTTTATGCTCTCAGGCGCGTTCGTGTGAGAGAACGAAAAACGGAACAAGACGAAGACGATGACGATGACGAAGACGAAGAGTGTGAAATGTGTGTTAAATTTGGAGTTGATTTTTGGCGGGCAAAAGATACATTACAATATCGAGCAACTAATAGGCGAAGATACTGATTTTATTATTTATTTGTATTTTATTTATTTATAATATTTATTGTATCTATTTTTGTTTATTTCATTTACATTATTTATGGTATTTATTTTTTTTGTTATTTACTTATATTATTTATTTATTTTATATATATTGTTTCGTGTTTCATTTAATTTATTTGATTTATTTTTTATTTATATTTATTAATTTATATTATTTATTGTATATTTTTTTATTTTTATTTCATTTATTTATTGTATATATATTGTTTCGATTTTTTTTTTAATTTGTTTGATTTATTTTATTTTTATTTATTTATTTATATTATTTTTGGTTTATTTATTTTATTTTATTTATTTTTATTTATATATGTTATATATATTGTTTCGTTGTTTATTTAATTTGTTTGATTTATTTTAGTTATTATTTATTTTATATAAATTATTTTATTCATTTTATTAAATGAATTTCTTTAATTTGTGTTCTTTATTTGATTTATGTAAATTATTGACAATTGAATACTATTTTTCAGTTACTAGAGAACATTTTTAAATAAATAAATTTAATTGCCACTTGTATATTTGAATTTCACTTGTTACTTCCACTTCATAATTCAGATACATTTGCACTTGACAGCTACTTGAAATACTTTTAAGCCAATCAAACACAATTTTTGGCACTTAAAAATAAACTTTTTATATCACCAAGATACAATTGCAATCCAGTTGAACTTGCATCTTGCGAATACATTTAAATTTACTTTAATATTTATTTTATTTAAAGTCTAAAATATTTAAACAACTTTTATACTCCATAATATTTAATGAAACATAAATTTCTGATCGCAATATTCTCTATAAATTTAGCATATTCCCAACTGCATTTTTCTGTTAAATGCTCCAAGAACTGTTTTGATTTTTCGAACATCGAAAAAGAGCAAGAAATAAACTCAAACGGCAACAGCGACAACAGAGTCAAAGAGAAAATCCAGACGAAACTTGGCGATATTCGAACGCCATAACAGACGCTGAATATCGTAACAATGTTAACAGACTGTTAATGCAATGTTAAAGTACGAACGTAAGTAAGACTAGTATAAAGAGAATTATACTTTTAAGAAGAATTGATTTATGCATTTTATATACGTTTAATCCGATTGTTAAACAATTGTCGAGGTAGTAAAATTTATGAATAATATAGTAAGCAATTTTAAGTATTATTAAATGTATGTAATGTGAGAGTATCATATGAATATACTTCAGAGATTTACATTATCTTTATTTAACACAGGTATTAAACTAGTTTTCCCACTTTTCTTAATTAATAGTTAGTTAGTTAAATATATTTATATAAATGTATATATATTTATATATAAACACAAAGATATTTTAGAGTTTATAAATACTATTTAGTTACTTAACTAGACATTGAGAAAATGTGCTCAAGGATAACTTTACAGATGAAAGACTTAACACTGTAATTATATTGTTTACAAGCCAGCTTAAGAAAACTTTAGTATACCATATGAATAAACAATATAGAAACTAATTAAATATTATAAATTTTCAATTGATCTTATAGACTACAATAATGAAAATATCTGTTTTCTGTATAGAATATATTTATGGTATCAATCAATGGAACGTCGCGTATATTTCGTATTAATATGGAATTATAAATTTCCATATCTACAGATCTTATGACTGGTGGCATCAATCAATAATGTGAGCTGCTTGTGTAAATACGAATAGATACTTCAACTTTTGAAGTTGATATTCATATTGATATTGTGTATTTTTTTTCTTTTTTGGCCAAGAAAATAATTCTGTTTTATGCCAGAGCAGATGGTATTACTCTTGTGTGGCTTTGTTGTGCCTTATAAAGTGATTGATGTGCCATATTCACATACGATTTCATGATATGGAAAGGAAGTACTAAAGATGCGAGCAGCAAACACAATGGATTTATGTATCTTTCTCTATAAACTACAGACAGTTGTAGCCAAAGAGGAGAAGAAGGTAAATGACCACCCATATATATAAAATTGAGGAGTGCAATCACCTGGTCTACAATTCGAAACATCGGGTGCATTAAATCGTTATCGTAACATATACAAATTAATGCAAACAAATACACACGAGTGTTTTTTTGAGTAATTCTTCTCCCTTTGTTTCCACTGCCGATTGTTGTCAATAGTTACGACTTTCTGATGTGCCACGGAATGCTAAACAGATCAAAAGCACGTTCCTCACTCCACCTCTCCACCCCACCCCCAGCACATCCAGCTGAGAGGAATGAGGTGTGAGAATTCTCAAGTGAGCTGGCCGCCGATTCCCCAAATGTAGCTTTAATTTTTTTGGGATGCAGCACTCGGGGATTTGTGGTTTATTTTTGGCGGGGGCATCTCATAAAATAGCTGTGGTCATAGCATCATCAATAAATACATATTCTTCGACTTCTTTCAATATAAAAAAGTGGAAGAACAAGCGGCGGAACGGAAAGCAAATTAGCTAGAAAAAAATGCTACAAAATGTTTCGAATTGAAAGAAGTTACGGGCACGCGGGCGCTGCAATTTAAAAATAGCAAAGTCAATGGCATAAGTATGTAAACAAAATGCATCTACAGCTCCAGCTGTAGCTGTAGCTGTAGCTGTAAATGTATCTGCAGCTCCAACTCCAACTCCAACTCTGAATGCATCTGCATCTGTGTTGTGAGGGAAACGTGAAACGTTTCGATCGCGTGCCCAGAACAATGAAAATAAGAAGAATAACAGAGCGTAAAGCAGCATTTTCCTAGAAAGTCATTGTAATACCCTGGCAGAGGGTATTACAAATTGGTTAATCAATATGCTATTCATTAAGGAAGGCTCGTCAAGTTTTTGCATTGACAATGGATATTAATATGTTTATACCCTGTGTCCATGAAAAGTGGGCAAAAGAGGGTATAATGAATTTGTGCACATGTATGTAACAGGCATATGAAGGAAGCATCTTCAACCCAATAAAGTATATATTCTTGATCTAATCCGTCCGTCTGTCCGACTGTCAGTCCGTCCGTCTGTCCGCCCGTCTGTCCGCCCGTCTGTCTGTCCGTCCGCCTGTCCGTCCGTCTGTCCGACCGTCTGTCCGACCGTCTGTCCGCGCGTCTGTCCGTCTGTCTGTCCGTCCGTCTGTCTGTCCGTCTATCCGTCCGTCCGTCTATCCGTCCGTCCGTCTGTCTGTCCGTCCGTCTGTCCATCCGTCTGTCTGTCCGTCTGTCTGTCCGTCCGTCTGTCTGTCCGTCCGTCTGTCTGTCCGTCCGTCTATCCGCCCGTCTGTCCGTCCGTCTGTCCGTGCGTCTGTCCGTCCGTCTGTCCGTCCGTTCGTCCGCCTGTCTGTCTATCCATCCGTCTGTCTGCCCATCCGTCTGTCCGTTCATTCGTCTTTCTGTACGTTCGTCCGTCTGTCCGTCCTTCCATCTGTCTGTCCGCCTGTCTGTCTGTCCATCCGACTGTCTGTCCGTCCGTCTGTCTGTCCGTCTGTATGAACGCGTCGATCTCAGCAACTATCAAAGACTATCAGTGACTGCAAATATAAGTTTCTGAATACCATAAGCTGATCAAGTTTATTTTCCGGTTTCCGATATATCACAACCCCCCCCCCCCTCTCAAATCGAAATAATAAAACTATTACAAACTTAAATTCGAAGATAACACAGCCCAATATAACAGATAGTTGAGGTAGAACAAACGCTGAGCAATTTGCTGCAAGTTTCATAGCGATTGACCCACAATTATAGAGGAGATATTAAGGCATTTGTGTTTAATCCATTGTTTCATAATTGTTTGCCAGAGGGAGAGAGCATGTGAAAATCTCATTTGCGCAAACGAGAGCGCTTATGATAATCTGATATGCGCTATTGGCCGCTTTGGCGCTTTATGAACATATTGTCGGTGCATAAAAGCTGAAGGCTACATTGTGTCACTGAAGAAAAGCTGAATGCTACGAGCTAATGTAAAATTAATTGCTTACACTATTAATATTTTCAGATAATCATTCATAAATTTAACTATTTTATAAATAACTTTTTGTATTATCGAAAATATCTCCATCAAACAATTAGAATGTGTTCCAAATATGCCGAATAACTATCGAATAACACTATAACATTTAGCTGTCAGAGGAATGATCAGTCTTAAATTCATCTATTGCATGTAAATTTTATTTATTTTCAATTTCCCAATTTAAATATATACCAAAAATATTCTCAATAAATTTCATACAAATCAGAGCAGTGGAAAATCAACATTTCAGCCTATTAAATAGAGTAAAACTTCCAAATTTATAATAAAAAAAAGTTCACTTAAACAAATCATATCATTTATATGTAAATATTGTAACTATTCTATTATTCAATTTATCAACTTATTTAATATTCAGTCAAGGAACAAACTGTAAGAGAATTAAATATGCGCTATACCGCAAAATGCTGTTCTTTCTTGTTGTTAATGAGATTCATTAGCATTTCTTACACTACTACTTGGTACGAAGATACATATGTATCTATGTATCTATGCAAAACTGAAGCTGCTGTTGGCAAACAGCATTTAAAAGCTCATTTCAACATGCGTTACATGTGTTTCTTTCAGCTCGAACATTTATTATGGCTAACGTCTAAAGGAGTGTCCCATAGTCAACTGAATTTTTGTATTTGAATTCAGTTTCAGATTGGAATTGGAATTGGAATTGAATTTCGTATCTGAATCTAAGTGTGGACAATTTGCATACGGTTCATGTTTTTAGGTGGCTTTTTTTTTAACGAATTGCTTGTCAAACACAACAATTAATTGTTGACTGCCAAATTAGACGGAACAACAGCAACATCATCATCATGAAGATCATCATCAACAACATCATCATCAACATCATCATGCTTATTATAATCATCGTTGTCATCGTTTGATGACTTAATGACAACTTCCTAATAAAAGCTGTAGCTGAAGAATTTTAAACAAATTTATTAAATTTACAATAGAGTCTGAGATATGCTCGATTATTTGGCTATAAAGATTTGCATATGAATGAGAGAATGTCGCTTATAAATGCCGTGAGTTGGCCCATTAAGGTTCGTTTATTAGAAACGGATGATAAACAATGCATGGGCATGTTTGTGGGTGACTCCAAATGTCTATAAATCGATGAATGTATCTCACAGATACATGCTTGCCAATATGATGGCCACGTGCTTAATACGTGCTTAAATGTTAACATTTCAATTTGCAATTTGGACTCATAGTCTGTCTGTCTCTCTGTCCGTCTATCCGTCTGTCAG
This sequence comes from Drosophila histrio, assembly GCA_958299025.2. NCBI lineage: Eukaryota > Metazoa > Arthropoda > Insecta > Diptera > Drosophilidae > Drosophila > Drosophila histrio. Next base: position 29,520,859 of record OY282581.2, read on the forward strand.
CCTGCCTGCCTGCCTGCCACTGAGAATGTCTGTTTGCCTTTCTATCTGATGGTCTGTCTGCACGTTACGCACCCGCCACGCCCAGCGTGCTAAAATGTTTTCCAAACATGCAAAGATCATTTGAACACACACAAACACACACATTGCCACACACACACACTGACCCAGAGCAAACCCTTTGACATGTTTCTACAGAGTAAGAAAAAATGTGCACTAGAAATATAATACATTCAAGTTCTTCATCACTGTTTTTGAAGGTTCCCCAGAATAAAACACTTCTTTTAGTACTGTTTTCAGAAAAAAAACAAAAAAAATAAATTATCTAAAAATTGAATTAAGCATTTTCTATAATTTTAACTAATACTTAAAATACGTAACAATTATTAAAAATTAGCACATGAATTTTAAAAACAAATACACAAGTTAAAAATACAAAATTAAATGTGAGTCGAGAAAAATACTTTTAAAAGTGGAGAAAATGTTTTGATTGTAAGACAGTTTATTTTTAATTCTTGTCTTAATGTTGTATAATTTCAAAACTGAACTTAAATTCATTTAATTGTTAGTTTTTTATTTTTATTATAATTTTTAATTCTTGTCTTTATCTTGTCTAATTTTAAAACTTAACTTAAATTCATTTAATTATTAGTTTTCTATCTTTATTATAATTTTTAGTTCTTGTCTTAATGTTGTCTAATTTTGTAACTTAACTTAAATGCATTATCTCTTAGTTTCCCAATTTAATTCTAAGTAATTCCTTTCTATAAACTGTTATGAGATATAATACAAAATAAATTATATAATAAATATCAGAGAATATAAATAAATAATAATAAAATATCAGTTATAAATTATGACATAAATTCCAATTACTGAAATTAGACCACTTCATTTACAATCAAAAACAGATATAAGAATCTTGAAACAATTAAGACTATACACTAGAAATAATTTACTATAAATGCTCAAGATCAATTACATTTTATACTTACAAATTAAGGTTTACAATAACTTACAAATACTTGTCTTCAATCATTTGAATCTAAGTGAGAAATCAAGTTTGAAATGTGAGAGTTTTCTTGACTTTTTTTTTTCGCTCTGTGTTTGCGCTGCGTCTATTAAGTTCCCAGCACACACAGATACATTTGTATGCAGAGACATAGATACAGAGATACATTTTACATATGTATAATCAGAATTCAAAGGCACGCATTATTGAATAAGCCCAAAAAATACATCGCGCTGTTTGGCCATATACGAACCGGGCTCATATGTGTATCCGTATCCGTAGCCATCGCCCCTCTGAATGTTGTGCCTTTCCAGATAAGATACTTTATTGACATTGCGTGTCTAAACACTTTACCGCTACGTTAGTTGATGTTGTTGTTGGTGTGATTATTGTTGTTGTTGCTGTTTTTCGTGTTGTTGTCGTTGGTGTTGTTGTTTTTGATTGTGATTGTGCGCTTTAAGCTGATTTGCATACCCATAATTCTTAATTCAGTGAGGTGTGCGTGTGTATTATGTTTAGCACGAGCATCGCAGATACATATGTATCTATCTATTTCTATCTGTATCTATACGGAAAAATAACATAATTTTAATCAGGAAACACTAGTTATTTGGAATTGGTTTTTTTTGTGGTTAAGGCAATAACTCAATCAAGGCTGTCTCTGGCAGGGAACCGTTCCCGAACCGGTTCGCAATGGCTGGCATCTTTGACTCATTTATGTAGACAAGATCTAATACTTACGGCAAATTATAGAATAATCTAAAGCTGAACTGCAACACATTTCTTAAGAATAGTAGTTTTAGTTTAAGATATATTTATATATATATATATAGATATTTTCTACAAATCTTTGGCAACCCAAACGCAATTTTCTATTGTGAAAATAATTGTTGATATATTTAATAAAATTTAAAATCAAGTGTATTTTATTAAATTCATTTTTAAATTTAGCATAAAGGCAGCAACTGTAAAAAATAAAAGGTATAAATTAATATTTATTTTAAAATTTATATGTATTTCTTATTTTTATTTTATTACATTAACTATTATACGTAATGGGATTTTGAATATAATAACTTATAAGGAAATAGAGTGCTAGCAAGTAAAATGTTTGAAATATCACTTAAACTTAATTTTTTGTACATAAAATTACTCTTATTTATTTAACTATTTAACGTCTAATAAATTCAACATAAAATTTGAAAATATGTATATAAAATTCACCATTAAATTGTATTATAAACAATTTTAAATTATTAACTGAAAGTATACAATATAAATAAGTCATAAGTCTTATAGTTGAGACTTTCTTATTCATCTACATAATTTGTTTCTGTTTTGATTATATTAAACTTTGTACTTCTATTTGAGTTGCCTGCTAAATAGTTATATAATAAATATTAACTGCATTTATTTAGTACTAAAATTAAATTAAATTAAATATTATTAAATATTAACTGCATTTATTTATTACAATAAGTATACCAATAAAATAATATACCAATAATTAAAATATACATTTTAAATGAACTTATTTATTACATTAAGTATAACAATATGTAACTATTCTCTCTGCAATTTTTAAATAAATGAATAGCAGCCAATTTTCTCGTAAATTAAATTGCTGAAATTTTTTAAAAAGACAAATATCATTTTATAGTTCGTAATATAAGAAAAATTAATGATATAATGAAACATAGTTGACCAGAATATTTTCGAGCTTGCATTTTGCCAGTCATTTGCTAAAATATATTTTTAAATTTTGTGTCAAAGCAATTTCTTTAAAAATATTCGATTCGTTTTGAGTTAAAAATCTTTCTTTAAATTTGACTCCAATTATTTTAGAATTTTATTTATTTTTGCTTAAAACTTAACCAACAGTTTTTCTATTCGAATTTTCATTATTTTAATATTCTAGAAATAAATAATAAAAATGTTCACACACACATGTGCATACAAATCAAATTAGTTTGTTGAAAGAATTGTATCTTTGAAATATTTGTGTGACATCTGCAAGATACAAGTGTTTGTGGCAGATGTGGATGTGAATGTGGTTGAGGCCTTGTCACCTTGCTGCGGTCGCCCCAAATCATTAATTTCACAAAACGTGACTTTTTTGCCATATTTTGAATTCTAATTTCCACTCATTAGACGTGGCATTCTAAACATAACTTCAAAAAGGTGCAGACTGCACTTGTGACACGTTTCGTAATCTCTTGGCTGCGTTCACTGGGCAAAAGCCTTTTTCGCATTTTCCATAAGCAGGCAAACACACACATACAAACACACACACAGCGCACACACACATAGAGATACTAGAGAAGATGCCGCACAGCCAACAGATGCAGATACAAATAGAGATGCTTACGCTAACTTGTAACTGAGATGCGGAAGGGGTTAGTGTGATGAAAAGGGCAGTGAATGAAGAGGGGGAAGGTGCAGGGGCAGGGGCAGGTGCGGTGATAGGGACAGGTGTATTACAAGCTCAAGTACAAGCTATTTCCGCAACGGAAGGCAACACATTTGAGTTTAGCTTTTGTGCCGAGCCCGAGTCTAATTAAAATAAGCATCAGCGCTGCAAAAGGTCGACAGCAGATAGTATTGTACCCACTGTATACACAGAGCGAAATCATCAAGTAGCTCGTACAAAAGACAGCACATTTCACTGCTATTGAAGTTGAGAAATTTGTTTGTGTTTTACTTTAACTTTCGATAATGTAAGTATATTATTTATTTAGAATTTTGTAGGTCAGATCAAAACATACTTTAAAAAAGTTATTTATTATTAAGTTTAGTACGATTTTAACTTGAAAAATCATTCAAATTTGTATTCTCAATTGATCTAAAATTCTTTAAATATGTATGTAATATTTTTACAAACGTATTTTGTTGTTATTTGCTGTTTGAAACCTTTTCAAGCTCGCATTCCGAACTTGTTTAAAGTATTCAAGTACTCATTAATAGTAAATCTAGAGTTTTACTTAATTCGAGTTTTCTCTTTTAAGTATAATGATTATTTATACACTGTGATATCATTATTATGTTAATTTTTAAAATACTATATTTTTTATTAATATAAATATTATTTATATTATATTATTCTTAGTTGGTATACTAAGAAACTCCATTGATTTTAGATTTAAACTTTATATTAGTTCTCTTGCTTTTCCGCTGTGTATGTATGTATCTGTATGTGTGTGTGTGTGCTTGTGGGTGGCAAGGATTTGGCAGGTTGGCAGGTTGCATGTTGCAGGTTGCACGTTGCAAACACGTTGCATAATTGGCCATTTTCAGTGTGCAGTTGCCGCACATCATTCTCAATCTTAATTAACAAATATACAAGAAATGAAAATGAAATAAAATGTAAAGTCCATGGCTGAGACAAGCGAGGGGGCCCACTGACTCTGATGGAGACTACGAATCCGACAACGAGTCCGACTCCGACTCCGACTGTGACATAAAATGCAATTTACGACTTGTCATAAAGGGAAAAGAAGAGAACCCCCCATTCATATAGTAAATCATTTTTTATGTAGACGCCGCCGCTAAACGAGAAGCGACTTCGAGTAGCTCCAACTCCGCGCATATAACGCAAATAAGCCCTGCTTTTCGGCCACGCCACATAAAATCCTTTAGCACCTTTAAAATGGCCAAAGCCAAAGCCAAAGCCAAAGCCTAAGGCCAAAGGGCCATTCGACAGACGGACGGACAGACAGACGGATGGGCAGACAGACAGAGGTATTTGACTGCTAAACAGCGAAATTTACACAATCAACAAATGACATAAAATTGTTTGCTGAACGAAACAAAATAAGTAATAATGCTGTAGACGGGTGTGTTCGACTTGAAGATACCCTGCTGGCTATTTTACAAACGACAAACGAATTAGACTGCTAAACAGCGGGTGTTCTGCATTTGAAAATACTCTGTATGCAAACTAACTTATCACAAACATAACATATAAGATGTAGTCGGGTGTGCACGACTTAAACAAGCCCTGTAGAGATACAGCCAAACTCGTTAGTACACTTAGATGCAGACTAAATATATTTTAACATATTTAAGAAATTTAACAAATGCTGCAATCGGGTGTGCTCGACTTGAAGATACCCTGCTATGATACAATCTGAGATAAAAGTTACCACAATAGATATGTATATTCTAAAGCATACTTTTAAATACAGACAAACACTTTGTAAGCGCTGTACGCTAGGTGGCGCCAGTGCTGCTTTTTTCCTGAGCTCTATAGAAAATACTTTCCTAAATAACTTCTGTGTTTATTATCCGATTCTAATGAAATTTGTGGATTGGATTAGGAATATGTTAAAGTACGTGTAAACCAAATTTCATGAGAAAATGGTAAATAGTTTTGAAATAAACTAAGTCTAAGTTGATATATAACTCTGAGATACATTACACTGTCGATATACTATGTATATGCTGTAGGAAATTAAATGTGCCTTCCTCTGTCTGTTACATACACTTCCACATAGATATATTACCCTTATTTAGTAGGTAATAAGGAGGCAAAAATATAAATTGCATGACAAATTCCTTTCGCAGGGTCGAAGTCGATGTGAAAGTCGAAGAAATGATGGACGATGATTATATGAGACACACAAACACACATGCAGCCAATGACTCACTCACACACACACACATACAGGGAAAAAACACACGCTTATTGCCTTATATTCTTATGCAGGACCTCAGCGAAAGAACAATTTAAGTCCACAAATTCCAGCATGTGGAGCAATAATAATAATTTTATTGTTTTAACAAAGGTAACAAACAGAAAAGTTATTTCAGCCACAGCTGAGCGGCTTTTAAAAACAAATCGCAAGGCAGCCCAGTTTCCAAACTCCCTCCGAGGACAACCAGGACATTGGCATCGCCAATGCCAACAAGGATAAGCGCCAGGCCAAGCGTAAAGATACATACATATATATATACATATATAAAATAAAAAGAGGTTTTTCGCCTTCCAAAACTGCGCCGTTGCAAAGGTGTACAAGGTACGCAAACAAACCAATACTCCCCCTTCCCTACTCCGCCTTTGCCTCTGTCCTCTTACACACTCACACACTTATACATTCACATAAAACTTGAAGAAGAAACAAATAAAAATGGCGAAATAAAGCAGGAATAAGATCTGTAGCGAAAATATTTTTATTGCCTTTTTGGCAACACACAAAAGCTACGTGGGTGTGTCTCCACCTCTGTGTGTGAGAGTGTGTGTGTGAGAGTGTGTGTGTGAGTGTGTGAGAGTGTGTGAGTGTGTGTGAGTGTGTGTGTTTCCTTGTTTGTTTGTGCATCGCTTTTGCTGGGGACGTGAGGGAACGAATTACGTACGTATAACCCAACATAATTTACGCGCCCATAATTTGTCATAAAAATCTTTCAGTAATAATTTAATGTTGAAATGCAAATTTTTAATATATTTTTATACCCAGTAGGCAAAAAGACAATAAGGTATATTGAATTTATAAAATATATATAAAATTTAGAAATATTTATATATAAATATAATTATTGGATGTCATAAGAATACTGAATACTATTTATATAAGATAATATAATATTTTAGAATACAAAAAAATTTAAGTAACTTAATTATAAATATTTTAAATACATTTAATAAGTAATATATGCTAAATATTCTTTCTTTTCTTTCTAAATCCTTAATTTGGAAGATCAACAAAAGCGAGCGTAAGAGAGAGAGAGAAAGAAAGAGATATTGTTCCGCCCTTGCTAAATGTTTGCAGACACTGCACTCGCTCCCACTCTGCTTTTGCTTATACCACCAAGAGCCACTGTCCCTATGGCAGCTATGTATTTGATCTCCGATCCGATCCATCCGATCTAAAGAGAAGATTGCTCAAAAAACAAACAATTTTTTCATACTAAGCTATTTTGACCTTTGACCTCACCATTTTAACCCCATCCAGTTGGAATATCAAAAAACGCAACCTTATTGCACGATAATTATATCTCAGCTATGTTGTGTGAAAATTTCAGCTCGATATCTTAACCCGTTTGGGCTACAGCTTGATGTCTAAGTGAGTCAGGACAAAGAGTTTTATATACATATATAGATATATGTACTTCGACTGTAAATATCAGATATTTTTATAAGTATGAATTAATTTTAACATTTTTATATAATAGCTTAATAAGTTTTTGTCTTACCCAAATAATTAATCTATTTTTATTAATTATTTATTTTATCATATACTCAACTAGTTCTAACAGTGCCGCATAGAGAACAAGCTTGGATCGTTGGGTAAGTCAGCTCCAATGGTACTGATGAGGGAGATTGGCATCTCCTGAAACAGCTGTATACCAAGCCTAGCTCCTTGCCTTCTTGGCAGGTATTTTTGTGCTTTGATCAATTTTGATACTTCTGTCATATAGACAAATAAATAGACCTCGAGTCAGTTAAACCCCACATTTTACCAAATAAAAAGGTCGCTAATATAACAGAAATGTTCCATTTTTAATGGAAATTATTTCTTGTTCTTTTTGAAATATCATATATTTATTTCAGTGATTTTCTGAGACTTATTTGCATTTGTATGCCTCTAATTCCAAAACACACCTTCGTTTAATTGCTAATTTAAAATCGTATTTCTATATTTTATTTAAGTTTAAACTTATTAATTAAATAATCCTCTAACATCTTCTTATAATTATATATTTATTTATTCAGCTTTAAGTATTAAACGATATTTATTTTTAAGTTTTTTATTTATTACGTTAATTTTTAAGTTAATTTCACAGCTTAAAGTAGAATTTTAAATAATATTTGACGACTGTTTTTTAGTTGATAATGAATAAACAAACATAGAAACAAAAACGCAATAACTTCAAATTATTAATTTAATATCTTTTCAGTTGAAAAATGTATTCTTATTATTAATTTAAAATCTTATTTCCTCATTTAATTTAAAATAATTTTGATTGACTATTTATTAGTTGATTAACTAAAGAAAACTCTCACTATTTCTTATTATTGTTAAATTATATGTAATGTATTCAAATTGTTAATTTCAAATCTTACTTCTCTTAATAATTTTAAATTTTTTATAATTTTTGTCAACTGCTAACTATATAATAATAAAACTGTAACAACTTGAAGAACATTTTTACTATCATTTTAAGTAGTCGCAAATTATTACAAATAATTGCATTTTACAGCGTATCTATTTCCCTTTATAGGCTCAGCATTTTAGCTTGTTTTTTGCCTATAAATTTATGTGAAGACATATTTTATATCTAGCTGGGGAATATACGAGCATTGCATATGAGTATTATATGGATATTACTCAGATGCACATCTTTAGTAGAATTGTCTCTTTTTGTTTTAGGAGGCCAAAGCCAAGGCAATTGAGTGTAAGCAGTTAAATCTGGAATCTTTCATTAGTTAAACTAGACTTTTTGGCAAATGTATGCTGAATAATGTATGATGGTGATTAAGGAAAGCATAAAGAAACAATAATTTTTGGGGTCAGCTTTTGAAATTGGGTTGTCATACATTTCAGATGATATATGGTGCATATGTATATGATATCTTCTTCAACTCGAAGTGCAGCACAACAACTGCTGTCTTACCAATTGCCACACATGATTACGTTGTAAACATTTTATGTACACGAAATGTAACAAATATTTAAAGAACTTTACGAATGATATGTGAGGCTGCATTCGGGTTTTATGACTCAACAACTGTCGACTGACGGACGGGTGCAAAAGTAGAATTTCTTACTTCACTTCACTTCTGACTGTTTAATCTTTATGGCGCCCAACTCCAACTCCAATTCCACATTTCCAAGTGGAATTCCCTAACTAAATCATAATCATGGCTAACAAATGCTGCGTGTCATTTGAGCGCACACATCATAAAGCAGCAATTAAGACAATGTTTAAATCGTAAGCGTCAAAAAGGCCATAGAAAACTCTCTTGACGCACAATAAAAAAGACAGAAAACTGTCATAAAAGTGAAACAGAGCAACACAAAGAGATACGTATGTATAAGAAAGACAGAAAGACAGAAAGAGAGAGAGAGAGAAAAGTCTCGCAGTCATTGGCAACGCTGCTAATTGCCTGTCAAAAATTCTATGCGCCATAAAAATGATGAGATAAATGCGTAGTAACCAAGTTGAAATACATGGATAGCATTTAATGGAATGAAATCTTGTGGTATGGCATAAATGTAGGTAGTTGGTCCCGGTGTTCTTAACCAAACAAATATAAATATAAGAAGAACAAAAAATTGCCAAAATTATCTCGATTCAATTGCTGTTGTTGTTTCTCTGTTGCGATTCAAACCAATTGAATTTAATCTTCTTGAGAAACATAATCTGCAGACATAATCGTAAATAGCTGAAGAAATATACATATTTGTTAAATGTTTTTACGAATTTGTAGATGTATCTAATATAAATATCGAAAACAGTTCACAGCGATTCAAATGTTAATGAGTGAACAAGAATATGAATATATTATTTAAAAATATATGTATTAATGTTAAGTCTTTATAAAACGAGTAGTTAACAGCTGTTAGCTTAAATGTTAGAAGAATAACACAAAGTTTAAATATATCAAGCAATAACTGTGTTTAGAAAGCCTTTAATTATTAAAAATTGACACAAAGTGGAATGATAAAAACCACATTTTAAATTTATTTTTTGACTTTAATTTATTTACTTACGATTGTAGAAATTATTGCCATAATTAAAGCCAATATAATATTGTAAAAATGTATGTAAGAAATAAAAGCCTACACGTTTTTTAGCTGATAAAATTTGGAAGTATTTTATCTGGATTTTAACAATATTTTTATCGTTTGCGTTATATTTATTATGATTTTTAAATATTAGTGGAAAATTCGATTATAATCTAGACTACGACACATGCAGTAGTGACGTTAACAGAGCCTTAACAGCTGTTAAAGTGTCTATTAATGGCTATCTAGTAGTATATCGAAAAAAAACTAATCAACATCGTTGTCAATCAGATACAAGTCCCTAGTCGATGTACTTATCTGTTTAGATTGCAACTAAATGAAGAAAATCAGAGAAAAGCCTCAACAATTGCCACAGAAACCGCACACATCAAACAGACTTATGGAAAAAGCGGAAACTGATGCTGTCACCTTGAGGGAGGAAGTGAGTACATGCGATAACGATAACGATGACGATAACGATATGTAGGCAGGCGGCAGAAGGGAAACGGAAATGACTCTTAGAAGCAGACATTGTTGTTGTTGTCTTTGTTGTTGTAGTAGTTGTAGCCAATAGCCGGAATTGAAGCCAAACCATTCAGTGAACTAATGCCGACCTAAGGCAAATATAATTGCGTGTATGGACAGCGGGGGTTAGTGGTGAATAGAGTATGTGGGTGGGGAATGGGGCAGTGGTATATGCTTGTTTTCTGGACAATGTTACGAGACATTTGCATGCAGGCGTCATCTGGCTGGGGTTTGGGTTTTTTTTCCTGGTTTCTGTGGTAAGCATGTGGCTAGAGCAGAAAGACAACGGCCAAAACGTTCGACAATTGTGCTGAGTCCGAGTGTTGCTCATCCCCACACCCCCTCTCCCTCACCCTCTATACCCCCCTTTTTACCACCTACCCCTCTTACTTCACATAGTGTTGCTGTTATTGCTGCTTGCATATACGTGCCCAACAAAAATATTGATTTAAATGAGTTTCAGTTTCGGTTTTCATTTCCTATCGCAAATTCCAACAATCAGCAAATTGTGCTGCTCAATGGACTAGTTTTTTTTTTTTTTTGGTCCAACTGAAGCACTTTTAGTGCTTGAACCATCGTTAGATGATTGCCAGCCAGAATGCATGATAAGCAAAATATTGCACATTGATGATGAGCTGCTAGCTCCAACTTTCCCCCGAAAACTTGAGCCGGAAAACTATCTGAAAGTCTGATTTATGTGGAAAATGCCAAGCCAAAAATATGCTCAACTACTTGCAGCACTTGAATGTCTGCTCGGCTCGGCTCTGGTTTGGTTTGGTTTTGTTCGGATGTGGCCCTACTTTCGACCTGGCTTTGTTTGGCTGTCTAATTATGAGAAGTAGAAACACACATCAATAATATAAACTACAGTTTAAAGTTGATAGTTTTATTGTTGCTGCATCCCAAGGGTCGAATTTTGCTCAAAGTTTTCATGCTCTTTTTTCCTTAGATTATTTTACACAGAGAGAAAGAAAACAGTATTAAAACAAAGTGCGAAAGTGCTCGAATTCAGTAGTATGTAGTTTTTAAAATGCATACTTGTTATAACTACGAGTTACTGAACTTAAAATAACAGTAACTAAGTACAACTAAATTTGATATAAGTATTAATGTTGAATCAAGTAGATCTACTAGAAATAAGTGTCATAATTCTTTCGTTCGTTGTTTATGTAAGTTCTTTAACGACTTTTTACAGCGAGTAACCAGAGAACAAGCTCGTAAAATCTTAAGTGAAGGTTTATAAATCTGATTTCAAGATTTTTAAATCTTACATTTAAGATGTAAACATCTTGAATTAAGACTTGTAAATTAGATTTAAATTAAATCTTAATTTTTAATTAAAATCAAGTTTTTTAACTCAAACAACAAGATTGTTAAGTCTAAAATTATGTATATTAAATCTTAAATCAAGACTTTTTAGTCTTCAATCAAGATTTGTATGTCTTCAATCAAGATTTAAATCTATAAGTTTTGAGTTTTTAAGTCTTAAATTAAGTATATTAAGTTTTAAATCAAGATTTTTAAATCTTACATTAATAACCTTATGTCTTAATTTAAGATGTAAACATCTTGAATTAAGACTTTTAAATTACATCTACATTTTAAAATAAAATCAAGATTTTTAAGTCTTCATTTAAGTATTTTAAATCTTAAATCAAGATTTTTATGTCTTAAATCGAGATTTAAATCAATAATAAATATTTTTAAATATTAATTAATTTAATATCCTTAAGTCTTAATTCAAGAGGTTTACATCTTAAATTTAGATTTTTAAATATTAAATCTGCATTTTAAAATAAAATTAAGATTTTTAACTCAAGATTAACAACAAGATTTTTTAGTCTTAAATCAAGTATTTAAAATCTTAAATCAAGATTTGTAAGTCTTAAATCAAGATTTAAATCTATAACAAATATTTTTAAATATTAATTTATTTAAAATTTGTAAGTCTTAATTCAAGAGGTTTACATCTTAAATTTAGATTTTTAAATATTAAATCTGCATTTTAAAATAAAATCAAGATTTTTAACTCAAACAACAAGATATTTAAGTCTTCATTTAAGTATTTTTAAGTCTTCAATCAAATCTATAAGGTTTGAGTTTTTAAGTCTTAAATTAAGTATATTAAATTTTAAATCAAGATTTTTAAATCTTACATTAATTCCCTTAAGTCTTAGTTTAAGATGTAAACAGCTTGAATTAAGACTTTTAAATTACATCTACAATTTATAATAAAATCAAAATTGTTAAGTCTTAAATTAAGTGTTTTAAATCTTAAATCAAGATTTTTAAGTCTTAAATCAAGATTTAAATCTATAATAAACGACTTATTTTCAGTTCCATTTTAAGTATGTAAATAATAAATGCAATAAATTGTACTTAAATTTAGCTGCAGATCCTTGACATTAGTAAATTCAGTTTTAGTGAGAAAACAAGTTGGAAATGTAATGTTTTAACTACGAACTATTTCATTATTTTGCACTGTGTACATACATATATGATTCTTTAATATGTGTGTGTGTGTCTAAATAGCCTGCAAACCTTTTTAACTTTCTTCGCCTTGCCTCAAAAAGTCATTTGAAGTCATTTCTGAGTCTCAGTCACCCGAAAAAGCCGCAGACAGTCAAGCAAAACGAAACGAAACGAAACGAAATCGTTGCGAAAAGTTTGCGACTTTAGTTTTCTACCTACTGGCATAGAAAAGTAGGAGAAGAAGAAGAAAAAAAATAGAATAAATATATATGTATACATTCATTTGAATATAATTCTCATTTGCATATTGTTTTGGCCAAGCATCCACCAAAACTGCCCTTAAAGTTAGCTGGCAACAACTTTCAGCTGTAGTATCTGTATCTGACTTGGAGTCTATGCTTTGTGTTCTGTTAAGATTGCAGCTGGAATGCTCTTAAAGTAATTAGTGGCATTAATTAAATCTCCTGGCCAACATAACAATGGCCAATTGTTTCAATGACCCTTGTGCCACATTTTAATTGTTGCAACACTGTGAAAGTTTTTGACCGCACCTGCCCCTGTCTCTGCCCCTGCCCCCGTTCCCCCATTTCGCCCCCTACCCGTTTCCCTGTCAAAACAGGCGGAAAAAAAGGCCGCTAGATTTTAGCTTCTTTTTTTTTTTTTCTCTACTTCTACTCTGACACCAATGCGACAAGGCGTGGCAGCGGTTGGGAGGCGGGGCAACATCCCCCAAACTGGCGTTGCAACAAAAGCTGCCCCCGGGGCATAAATAACTTTTTTATACTACTAACATTTCATATGGTTTTTTATGAAAAGGCCGCAAAAAGTTGACAGTTCTTTTTTTTTTTTGTTTTTTTTTTATTTAGAATTTTTCGAATGAAATAAAATAAATTGTGCTTAATTTCATGTATTACGTATAGAGATTACTTCTTTAGTCGTTGTTTTTGGTGATTTCATATTATTTGTCGAATAATTTGAAGAACACAAAAAAACAAGGCAAAATAAAATAGGAACAAAAAACTATTCAATTTATAGTTGGCAAATAAAATTTGTTTAACTACAATTCAGAAAACTTATGGATAACATAATTGGGAAATATGTAATTGTAATTCGCGATTTAAAAGAAATTATTGATATTAGGTTTTTTACTTTTTAGAGAGTATAATGGTATAATTACTTATTACTGTTTAACATTTTTGTTAAGTGCCAGAAATACTTTATAAAATAAACAAGCTAAACAAACATAACAATAGATGTTAAAATATATATTGTCATACACTTTTTTATTACTCATATATTTATCCATTAATTGAATAACAAAACTGTTGATTCTTACTATAGAAAAGAATTCAAAGAATGATTTAGAAATGTTTATGTTTTTGTTACTCTTTGGCAATAAAATTCTGGCGGAGTGGAAAAAGTGAGGGCATATATTTCCTAATATTAATAGACTAGAATTATTACATTTTTGTATTCCTTACATTGTATTTCTTTATAATAAATAAATATATACATAACAATATGAATAGAAACTTCAATCGATGTTAAAAATATCAAAACTACTTTCTCTAATATTAATCAGTGCTGAGAAAGCTGATTAGTAATTAGATTAATATTATTAATGGACTAGGAATTCTCTTATTTCTATATTGAAAATATTTTTTTATACCCTGTCCCCATTAAAAATGGGCAAAAGCGGTATAATGAATTTGTGTGAGTGTATGTAACAGGCAGTAGGAAGCATCTCCGACCCTATAAAGTATATATATTCTTAATCAGTATCAATAGCCGAGTCGATTGACACCTGTCTGTCTGTCTGTCCGTCTGTCTGTCCGTCTGTCTGTCCGTCTGTCTGTCTGGCTGTCCGTCCGTCTGTCCGTCCGTCCGTCTGTATGAACGCATGAATCTCAGCAACTATAAGTGATAGAGACTTCAAATTTGGAATCTAGGTTCCTGAATACCATAGGCAGATCCCGTTTATTTCTAATTTTCAATACCAAGTCTCGTTGGTTTTAAAATCGCGATGCCACGCCTTCTTCGCCCATAACTCGAAAACGCTTTTTTCTATGTGTATACATTTTTGTTTCATTACATTTTATTCCAAGTTTTTGTTTTTAACTTTGTAATTTTTTAAAATATATATGGAATTTGTTTGAGCTACTCGAAAATATCAAATCCATTTTTTCCTAATATTAATAAACAAATTTTTGTATTCTTACTGATTTTCTTACTTAAATTTCTAGTTACTTTAAATATTATCATAAGTTATTTCATCTTTAATTTTATATATATATATATATATATAGTGATTATTTCCTTAGTTCTGTTGCTGCTGCTTAAACTAATTATTTTTTGGCCAACATTGATTTCCAATTGATTTGGGCGACTTTTTTTTGTCGCCTTCCGTCATAAAAATGCTCATCGAAAATTACACGGCCGGAATAAAACAAGCTGTTGACTTGCCAAATAGCCGTGAATTATTCCCCAAGGGCGTAGGTGAGCAGGTAACGGCAATCGCTTCGTTTTGCCGGAGAATTCGCTGAGACAACAAATGTCGCCCTCGAAACTCCGGCATCACTTTTGCTTGTCTCTTGGCCGACAATAACGTGCCGAGGGGTGTAGAGGGGGGGCTGTCAAGTGGGGTGGCAGCATCGTCAGGATATCGTAAAGCGACACACAATCACACATAAAATTTTACAACACGAGGATGTTTTTTATTGCAATGCCTGGTCCACGTCCAATCGAGGAACTTAAGTAGCCAATTACTGGAAAGTTCGACTCCATGGATATCACCTCCTTCGATGGCATTGGCAATGGCATTGACGTTGGGACAGTTTGTTAGCGAAAAATATTTTTCTATTTAATTAAAATGAATTTACCTTTGTTGAGGGGGAACGACTGATTTATGGATGGACACCAATAAATTTTCAACTCAGCGCGAAGACTCAGCCGAAAGCAATTTAAATCACGTTGCTGCGGTTTTAATTAAAAGGAATTTATTTAGCACTCAACTGCAGATAAATGCACAGCACACAAATATTTACTTACCTTTGTTATTATCACGAATACAATACACACATACAAATACACAGCGAAAAAAAACTACCCAAATCGGACTACTTACACTTTGATTCAATTTGTTTTTGCCTTCCAAGTTTTTCATTAAAATCTCTGTTTAAATCTGACCATATTAATATTATTTTGTAATCATGTTTCATTTAACTTTCTAACTATATTAAATAAAAATTTGTTTCATATTTATATTTATATTTAATTTAGAATATATTTCATATTAAAATCAAACATTTTTAACTTCAAAATAAATACTATTAATATTTAAATCACATCGTAAATTGCGAGTACAATAAAAGTAAATAATATGTGTTTTAAATATGTATGTTTATTAAATATATAAATAAACTATAAACATTTTAGCTTTTAGGTTGAATAAATAAATTTGCAGGCTTCTTAAATAAATAAATAAATAAAATATATATGATTATATGATACATTAAATTAGTAAAAACAATAAATCGTTTACTAATCAAAATAAAAAACAAAAAAAAACTGTTTTGATATTTTAAAAAAGAGTTAAATTAAATTTGAATTACTTTGCATTTAAATAATTTAACCGAATATTTAATTGAACTATTGAGATCTATAATTTTAAATTGAGAAAATATACAAAATAATATAAAACATATAAAATTTAACTAGAATTTATTTTCATTAATTTTTTCAGGCTATTAAATTAAATATGTTTAGTTTTATTCTAAATATAAAAAAATACTTCATTTAAATATTTTTTATCGAATTCATATTAAATTTGACATCAAAGTGATTTATGTTTGATTTAAATTCGATTTATAGACTTTTCGAAATTTTATACTTAAATATAGATATTTACAAGTCACTTATTTTTTTTTCAGTGTATTAGATATCCCTTGGCTTACACGCAAGTCTATTTCAGGCCATTTGTTAATTGAGCACATCAGTGTGATGGTGAGGGGGAGAGGGGAGGTGGAAAAGCATTTACTTGCCCGTCATAATTACGGCCTACGCAGATTCTTGGCCAACTCGAGTTGCCGGTTTTGTGAAGCTGCCAACGGATCGGGTTTCCTTATTAGCCAGCAATTAATCATGTTGGCTCCTATAATTATGCTGTCTAATAACAAATGCATTTCATTCAACGTTCAAATGCATAGAGTGAAAATTGATGGCCAATACGCTTAGATTAATCATGAATAGTTTACGCTTTTAGCAAATGTATAAAAAAAAATCGCAGGAAACAACAATATATCTCAGGGGCCCACTAAAAGCTCGATATAAACTTGGCCAAGAGCAGCCAAAGAAGTCAGAATCCACTAAACACACACACACACACACTCACACACACACACATGCGGAAATCGTCGGCCATAAATCTACCATTTACCTTTAAACTCAAAATACTGCGACCAATGGCTGTCGGGTGGATGGTGTCGAGGGGCAGTGGGGGAAGAGTGTAGTTGACTCCGTCGGTTACAGTTACAACTACAGCCCTAAATCCACTAACAAATAAAGGAATAAATTGCCCATAAAAAGGATTTTGCAAATGCCGGCTGCAACTACAAACTCCCACGTGCTTCGTATTTACAGTTGTGTTGGAAAATATTGCAGGTCTTACTTAACTGATAGTTTCCTTGTTGGCTCAAAGAAAAAAATTGTATATCAAAGATATCGAACAATTATAGGTAGTAAGTGCTCAGGTGTCAATTTGTATTGTAGTGTGCTTTCTTTTTTTGTATACACATACTTACTTACAAGTGTTAACTCACTAATAACTGGCTAAGTTTAAAATTTAAACTTAAATAATACTGTTCGCAGATCGCGCCACAGTTTTAAATATCTAAGCATTATCGATAAATAAACTATCGCACAGTTAACACAGTGTTGGTAAATACAATTGCAATGTGACCGCTGATTTTGAATATGGCGATAAGTAGGTAGCATATCGTGATTTTTGTGTTACAGCGACAATTTTGACTTTTAAGAAATATCAGTTACTATTACCAGTGACTGTAAGTATTGTTTTTAATTATAAAATCCAGTTACAGACATTATACTGATAGTTAGCAATAAAATAAAGTAAATCAAACAAGTTTATATGAAATTACCGTGACAGAAATATCCGACCATAAATTAATACCTAAATATAATTATACCTCTATTACCAATAATATTAACATCGCGCAACTTTAGTAACAACGACGAAAATATCGCCCAGCTCTAGTTAAATATCGCCCAGCTCTAGTAAATATCGCCCCACTCCAGTTGGCATTTGTGCGTTAACGCAGTGCGGTCACACTGTCGTGTAAAACCATCATCGCGTAAAAGTTTTTTTTAAAGTACAGCAAATGTACCAATTTTACAGCAGCTCAATAAATAATTTTATACAATTGCTTTTAAAATATATTGCTACCAATGCTGCGCAACGTCGCGTTAAGAAAATAAGCTGAATATAAAAATTAGTGCGTCGTTTTTTTTCGTGTTCTGCGGCAGGAACGAAAGGAACGGAACGTGTTTGGGGCGGACTTGTTTTTCAGTGTCTTGTGCAAAAAGGGGACGACGCCGACGCTGCTGTTAACTGTGTTTTTGGGGAAAAATAGCCGCGCCACAGGCCACAGGAGCGCCCAGTTGCAGCTTCAGCCCCAGCGCCAGCGCCAACTCAACCCGATTTGTTAGTGTGTCTGTGTGTTTGTGTTTGTGCTGTGCATACGTGTGTACAAGAACAAGTTGCAGCGCACTTGTATTCGTGTGTCGTGTTTGTGTGTGTACAGGTGTGTGTGTGTGAGTGTATTTGTGTGTGCTGCGGTCTTGATGTCTGCGCTTTTTCCCAGCCGACGAAGACGTGAGCACACAGGTGAATTATTGGTGCAATACGCTGCCTTGACGCTGCTGCTGCTGCTGCTGTTGCTGAGTTAAAGCCAAAAGCCAACGGCCAACAATAGACAAGCGACAAACGACAACAGCGTACTGAAAATAAAAAAATGCTGCGTTTTCTAAGTCGTCGCAAGGTGCGCAACAACTATGCGGATAATGCGAGCAACGTGCGGGGTGGAGGAGGAGGTGCTGGTGGGGGCGGCGGCGGTGCCGCCGTCATTGCAAGCAGCAGCGGCTCACAAATTAAACCCCAACGCATCGTGGTAAACAAAAACAAAATCGACTGCCGTGTTATTCTGCTGGACAATACTGACCTTTCCATCGAATTATCGGTGAGTATAGAATTACACACTTGCCGCTTATCTCCAGGGCCAAAGTTAGTGGGGCGGGGGGGGGGGGGGGTAATTGTGGGTGGTAAGGTGCGTTTGTGTGTCTAAGCATTCCCTCCGATTGCGTGTGATAAACAAAATTAAAGCAAGCAAGCTAACAAGCTTATCTGCGGCAAGACGACGTACAAATACCCTTTGAAAAAAATCATAAAGTAAATGTATTGTAAATGTCATATAAAAAATTATAACTATTCAAAAAAGGGTTTGTTTTTATTAGGTAATATCATGAAAATATCTGAAAAATTTAACATACAATAATTAAATTTTCTGTTTGGTTGAGATATTTAAATATTTATTTAAATACTATTATTAATAATAGTAATAAAGTCTTTCTATTCAGCTAATTCCGAAGTTCAAGATTCCAGCTGTCATTTCAGTCAAGATATCTTCAAAATTTGTTTAAACATATTTTAGTTATATTTGTTGTAATATTTTGTTTACATTAATATGTTATATTTGAAATCTGTGCTTGTGAGACACTAAATTATATATAAATTATAAAATAAAGTTATTTATTAAAGTAAATTTATGTAATTGTTTTTGGCAGTATAGTTTTATATAGATTTGTTCCTTATTTTCTTATATATTATATTATGATTGTAGTTGCTAATGGTTAAAAAAGGAAATAGTAAGATTCATGCAGCCCAAATATAAGCATTTTGATTTTGTCTAATCAATTACTTGACTTCTTTTGATAAAATACAAGATTTGACAAAAGAAACCTTTTCTGATTCGGTGACTAAATCAGACTACCCTCTGCAAGAGTATAATGAACTGTTGATCGAGTAACATTGTATCAGAACGAAAAGCAAACTTGATTAGTTTCAGGGTCACTTTTCAAGCACACATAAATATTAATTTGCTTCGCTTTTGATTGCAGAAAAAAGCGCTGGGAAGTTTTCTGTATGAACAAGTCTTCTATGCCTTGGATATCATCGAGAAGGATTACTTTGGATTGCAGTTTATGGACGCGAATCACGTCAAGCATTGGCTCGATCCCACCAAGCCCATCAAGAAGCAAGTGAAAAGTGAGTGCACAAATTTTAATTAATTAATATTTATTTAATATCAATATTATCATGTTTATTATTTATTATAGTTGGACCACCGTACACATTCCGACTGAAGGTTAAATTCTATTCCTCGGAGCCGAATACGCTGCGTGAGGAATTGACACGCTATTTGTTCTTCTTGCAATTGAAACAAGACTTGCTGGAAGGGCGTCTCGACTGTCCAGATGACAAATCCGCCGAACTCTGCGCTTTGGCCTTGCAATGTACGTGTGATTCTTGCCAAATTGGCATTTGTGAAAGAACTTGAGTTTATAAACAATGCAAAACCGTTAAAGATGAATGGCCAAGTTGGCTGTGACCTCAGCTAGACGAGACAATGGTTGATGGTGACTGTGCGAAGAGAGGAGAGGGAGTGAGCACATCTTTTAAGACTCTGCACTTAAAATGTATAAAAGGTCTATTAAGTTTGTCAAAAGCAAAAATGTGTGTAATAGGCAGAAGATGGCAAGGTTGAATCTATAAAGTATATATGTATATTCTTGATCATCTGTCTGTATGATAGGCTGCTTATCCGTCTGCCTATCTGTCTGTCTGTACGTCTGTCTGTCTGTCTGTCCGTCTGTCTGTTTGCATGTTCGTCTACATATAAGTCTGTCTGACCGTCTATCCATGTGTCTGTCTGTTCGCCTGCCTGTTCGCCTGCCTGTTCGTCCGCCTGTGTATCTGTTCACCTGTCTGTCTGTCCGCCTGGCTGTCTGTCCGCCTGGCTGTCTGTCCGTCTGGCTGTATAAAACCATATATCTCAGAGACTATGAGAGTTACAGACTCCAAGCACAAGCTTAAATATTCCTAAGAGATCTACTATCTTTTATAAATTTGACATGCCCTTTTAGAGATGTGCAGCCTTGTTTTTAACAATAATCTATAATAAGAATAAGTACAGGGTTTGCCCGAGTCGAATATCCCTACGATTAAATGACTGCTTTCTTAAAATTTTAGTATTAATCTAATCAACTCTTTTATTCTGCTCTTCACAGCGGAACTTGGCGACTACGATGATCAGGTTCACTCGGCAGCGACAGTTTCAGAGTTTCGCTTTGTGCCAGAGCAAACGGAGGATCTGGAGATTGCCATACTGGAGGAGTATAAGACGTGTCGCGGCTTGACGCCGGCGCAGGCGGAAACTGCCTTTCTGAACAAGGCCAAGTGGCTGGACATGTACGGTGTGGACATGCACACAGTGCTCGGCAAAGACAGCTGCGAATATCATTTGGGTTTAACGCCCACGGGCATACTTGTGTTCGAGCGTGACCAGAAGATTGGTCTCTTCTTCTGGCCAAAGATTAGTAAATTGGACTTTAAGAAGAAGAAACTAACGTTGATTGTCATCGAGGACGATGACGAGGGTCGCGAACAGGAACACACTTTCGTCTTTCGCCTGTACAATGAGAAGGCCTGCAAGCATCTGTGGAAATGCGCTGTGGAACATCACACGTTCTTCCGCCTGCGAGCACCTGTCAAAGGTCCATCGGCTCGCCAGAATTTCTTCCGCATGGGATCACGTTTTCGTTATTCCGGCCGTACGGAATTCCAGACGACGCAGCAGAGTCGAGCTCGTCGCACTGTTCAGTTTGAGCGTCGTCCGTCGCAAAGATTCGCCAGTCGTCAGTCACATTTGCTGAGGGAACGTCAGAAGGCATCGCAGGAATCGGCGGCAGCTGCTGTGGCAACTGTTAATGCTCGTGCCGCAGCTGCTGCTGCTGCTGCGGCGGCGGCGTCGGCATCGGCAGCTTCTACTCAAATGGCAGCTTCCATTCCCATGGACAACAACAATGAGACATTCGATTCGCTCATTTCAACCGATCAATTCATGACCGTAACTCCGTCACCCTCCGTTCTAACTGTCATACAGAACTCAGCCATCATTGAACCGGATGCCGCGTGCAGTGGCTCCATAAGCTCCTCCAGCCAGGCGGCGGCTGCTTGTGCCTCCCTGGGTCGCAACTCGCTGAAGTCGAACTTCAGCAACGATGATCCGGCCTACAGCAAAATAGGCTCCATTGGCAAGGCGGCGGGACTCTCTGTGAAGTGAGTGTAACGCGGTGTTTTAAGACTATCTGAAGAAGAACTATAGGAGTGCTAAAAATGGGAGACCAAAGTTGGAATAAATATAATAAGGGGGGAAAAGTGGCACGCATTTAGGTACATTAAACTGTTATATTTGTACTTAAGATACTAAAATGAATAACAATATAATTGTGATAAAAATAAGACACAAAAATAGGAAACTTGTAGTTAGGAAATAGATAAAAAGGAAAAAGAGAGGCGCAGAAAACTAGGAATGAAAAATGTTAATCCAAAATTGGACAATATTTGATAGAGGAGACAAATTGGCACACTTATAGAAGTCTTCTTTTATTCTTAATATTCTTCTGTACTTAATTCTGTAATTCATTAATTCTTCATTTGAAAATGTACTTATATTTGTTTGCACATTCTTTTAGATTGGAACCGGAATACACGCCGCCTTATTCACCGAATGCCACCAAGAACTTTGATGAAACGAATCCATTCCGTAGTGCGGCGGCTTCGCATCATGGCAGCTTTGGCAAGGCATCAATTAGCTCCGGCCAGCTCAGGTGAGTCTTGGAGTTTAATATAATTTACTGCTATTTTTGTATCGCTTCTCTTTTTGACTAATACGCATTGTATCTGTATTTCTCACGCATTTGTGATTTGTTCTTTTGCATTCTGTGTAATTCATTGTGCAGTGTTAGGAGCGGCTTATCGGATAAAGATAGAGAGCTAGATTCATTGCTTAAGTCCATTGTTAAAGATCCATCCCCATCAGTGCTTGCAAACGAAGCCATTAATGATGCTAACAGTATCAGGTAGCGTAAATAATATACTACAATGAACAAAAAAAAAAGACATTTATTAAATGTTTAGTATATTATATTAAATTTGTATTAAACTCATTTTTTCGCCCAGGGTAACCATAAACAAGACCTTTGACATGGACCACAATACGGAGACATTGAAGCGACTCTCGAACAACAACGAGAAGCCCAACAATCAAGTGAAGTTGGCCAATGTGGGCGCCACAGCGTTGCCCCCGGGCAACATCAAGTGCAATATACTAAAGGGTGAGCGTTGTAATTATCGTTTTACCTGTTACTCGTTGAGTTAAAGGGTATATTTAAGTCGTATGTAACGGGGAGAAGAAGAATCTCAGAGACTGTAAGAGCTAGTGCGACTGAATTTAACACACAGACATTTCTAACTTGTTTGATTATAATTACTTACATTCAATATAGAATGTTGTATCAATATAGAATGCTGTAATTAGTATCATTATACATAAAGTTCACACTAGTACAAAGACATTGTTTAGTATGAGAAACTATTTAGTTTTTCTTTCAGATATCAACAAAAATCACAGATTGTTTGGATTAATTTTATATATTCTAATCAGGTTTAGTTGAATTTAGAGCAGTATATCAGATAGCTGTTGTTTTTATTTATTTATTTACCTATTTACATCCTAGCGCTAGAAGTTTAACTTATATTTAAAGCACTAGTCACAATAAGAGTTATTTAAACAATCCATTAAATAATTACAAGTGGTGTAGGCAACATTTTGTTGATTTCTGCGATATCTTAAGCAGCTGCAGTAAATAAATTCATTTACAATGAATTTCAAACAATTTTATTCAATTGAAGCATGATTTTATCACATCTCTCAGTACAAATTTTGCCATTGAGGGCATTCAGCAGGTAATTCTGATACCTGAAATTTTGCATTCAAAAATTGTATCGTACGGATACCTGTGTGATACCTGATACTGATTGCTTTTTATATTCAACGAGTAAACAATTTTCACAAACTTATTAAAGACTTAGTAGTCTAATTTAATTAGAGGTTATCATGTAATAGGCTGATTTGTTTAAAAAGGTATCCTGTTATTCAGCAGGTACAGATTACTGATTTCGCACAAATAAAGAAGCGATTATTGATTGTATTTCCTGCTGAATGTTCACATTTTAAATGATTTGTTGTAGAAGAATGAATATATATATATTTTAATTATTTAATGGGTATCAATTCGCCGGGGATTCGATTTCTTTGTTATTGGAATTTGTTATTAAATTTAAACTATTTGCAAACAGCTCGCGTGGAGGAGGAACTCGGAGCAAGCGGCAATGCAAAGTTGACCAATCAAATGTTTGTGCCCGCCGCCCACTCGAGCAGCAGCAACAGCAGCAGCAGCAACAACATACAGCACGTCAACAACAGCAGCAACAGCAATAGCAACAACAACAACAACAGCAGCAGCCTTAATCATACACACAGTGACGGACCGGATTCCCTGAATGCCACCTACATATCTGTGGTGAGTTGTTGTTGAGATTGAAGAAAGAAGAAACCAGTTATTCCCCATGCCTTGCACTTATATCATGCTTTCTGTACATTTGTATTTTTTTTTGTTTTGTTTATTTACATTTTGTGTTGTGTGTGCACTTTATGTTTGTTGTGTGTGTTTGTTTGTTGTGTGTGGCATAATAGGGTGGCGATAAATTAACGCTCAGCATACCGGAACAGAAGCCGAGCAGCGGCAGCGGCAACAGCAGCAGATCGAGCACCTTAAATGCTCGTGGCAGCAGCAATTCACCGTTTAGCAATGCCACCTTTGTCTCTGGCTACAGTGGGCCACCAACGCCGCCGTCGTCGTTGCCCGTATCGATAAATAATGCAGCAAGCAGCGGCATTAATACGACAAGTGTCACCACCATAAGCACGCCCAGCAGTCCGTCTGCGAGTGTTAATGTGATAGCTGCAACGGCCACAGAGTCGTCGACCGTGTTGAGCAATGCCTCGGCAGCTGAAATACTCATTAATGAAATATTCATTAACAACATTATCAACAACAATGGCAGTAGCAGCAGCGGCAGCAGCAGCAGCACGACGACGACTGCAAATGGTGCAAGTGGTGCCAACACCAAGTCAGAGACCACGCCCAGCGCCGGCACACTGCTATTCTCCACGCTCAGCGAGCAGGAGCGTCTGGAGGCCCAGCAGACAAAGCAGCAATCGAATCTGAATCTGAATCTAACTGAAGTCGATTCAGCGCAAAGTGAAAAGGTTTGGACATTTAACGCGTATCAATTTGTTTTGGGGAAACTGTCTGTTCTATAAACTTGTTCTGTAAACTGCTAACTCAAGCGAATTCCCAATATTTTTGTAAGAATTGCAAAAAGAAAGAAAAACAAAAAACACTAAGAATAAAAAGCGTAAATTAATCAGTAAATTAATAAAAACAAAGTGAGGATGACAAAAGGAAACAAAAACTAGGAAATTCAATGAAGATAAAGTAG
Organism: Drosophila histrio; assembly: GCA_958299025.2. NCBI lineage: Eukaryota > Metazoa > Arthropoda > Insecta > Diptera > Drosophilidae > Drosophila > Drosophila histrio. Next base: position 29,546,291 of record OY282581.2, read on the forward strand.
GAGCAAAAACTAAGAAATGCAATTAAGACAAAGAAGGATCAAAAACTAGAAGTTCAATGAAGATTAAAATTCAGAGTACAAAAATGAAGTTAATTAATATAGCGATAAAGTAGCTTTCATATTTTCAACTCCCGTAGAAATATAGATTAATTTATAATAAAGAATTAAGGTTGGCAAGAAAAAGAAAAGTTAGAGAAACATTGTGAATACAAATATTTGGAAAAATCAACCTTATTGATATTAGAAATAATTTAATATGCTTTAAAAAATAGACCAAAAACTTGGAAATTTATATAGGAAAAGTATTCAATAAACAATTGAGTTTATTTATATAGGGAAAATTATTTTGGAACTTTGCGATACCGCTTTCCAATTGTAAAATACGTTCTTATTTAATTATGCCTATTCTTTGCCATAGTAACACACATAACTCTTGTTATTCCAAAGGCACATAAAGACTAAAATCCATATTCCAAATGATTCTCAATGAATGACACGACAAATATAACTTATTTTAGCTGGTTCTTTATTAATAGTATTTCTGGAACTTTAGCAAAATATTAAACAGCAGCGGGAAAAGTTGTGAAAGCTGAAATTTTATTTAATTTATTTTTCATAGGGCATTTTTATATTTTGTGACTATTTAATGTTTTTCCTAGTTTTAATTTCTTAAACATATTATTCCCCGTTTTGGTTTTCAATGTTCTATGTTCTCATTATGTTCTCAATATTGTTTGTCTTAATTCTTATAGGGAATACCGCTATGACTAACATTAAACTTCATTTCAATATGCACGCACAATTAACCGAATTTAATTCGTTAATTTACCCTTTTGACTAATTTAACTAATGTGTTTAATTATTTTCAAAACAGAAGAACAGTCTGCAGCAGGAAAATATGCGCATTCCATCCCATCCCACCATTTCTCCTTGGTTGGTCTCATCGGAAGTTGTTTCTGCCCCCAAAGGACGCGAGCCGACCATAATACGCAAATCCGTTATTACAACACAGTTGTAATTATTATTTAACTGTAACAAGCTATACATTATTGCTATTATTATTATTATTATTATTATGATTATCATTATTATTATTATGATTAGTGTAAGCGTAAATGTTCGTATTTATATTGTGTAAGCAGATACATACTTATTAACTAACTATGACAAAACTTAGGCCCATTTTTGCAATGTCTAAAGATATTTTGACATTAAATGTATAGAAATTAATGTCGATTTCAAATTTAACCTAGACTATGATAAAGTAAAAAAAAGAAACGGAAGAAAACTTCCTTTTATGCATTCCAATCGAATGACAATGAAAAAAAAGACAATGAGAGCAGGTCCAATCAAAAAGAACATGACGTTAACACTGTCCATTAAATGTGCCTTAAATTATACTTAATATAATAATATTGTGCTTGAAACAGAAACTGATATGGAAACAATGTACTTAAACAATACAATGCATACTCGTAATGTATTTAAATTAATATTAATAAGTGTATAGACTGGATTTTTTAAAACAAAACAAAAAAAAACAAAATACGATAAAGCAAAGTGATGTCTGTCTTTCTGCTTGATATATACAACGATCTATATTATAGCTTAGAAAATGTGACGAAAATGACTTTTTTTTATTTCAAATTGCAGTATTCAAAATCTAAACCGACCGATCGATTTAATGAACAACGAATATCACATCAAGTTTTTCAATATCAAATGTGATTAATAATAATAACTCATTTATTTACATACAATATATACATACATACATACATACATGTACTAACTATAAATCAAAGAATGGCATTTCAATATTTTTTGTATACAAAATGCATTTCTATAATTATAAATGTATAAATGAAAGAAGAAAATATATACTACTACAATAAAAATAAAAATGCATGTACGTAAATAGTTTTTGGGGTAGTTTTTAGTTCCAGGAAGCCACCAGCTGCCAATGTTCAAGTACACAAGATGGAAATGGAAATGAAAATGAAGATGAGGATGAAGATGGGAAAACAACACACATATGTACTTGAAATTCCAAGATATTTTCGCAGACTCGCCGAGGGTCGAGTCGAGTCATGGCACTGCAATTAAAGAAGCGACTCGAGTCGCGGCAGTGTTGATTCCAAATGTCTGCACGGGGGGTGTACTAGCAGTATATATGGGTATATGCTCATGTATGGCAATCTCACAGTTGCTAGAATACATTTGTTGATGCTGTTGCTGCTGCTGCTGCTAATGCTATTATACTCTGTATCAGGGGTATACTAACTTTGTGCAAAAGTTTGTAACATACAGTTGGAAGTCAGGCAGACACTAGAAAGTATATACGATAGTATATAATGAAGAATACTACATACTCATAAATACAGCACACATGTTATTTATTTATTTAAGGTCAACTGAAAGCAATCGACACAAAGCAAGACACAAGCATCTAATATATAAATTAAGAGAGAAAAAATAATATTATGAAATGAACAAATAAATTATATTATGCGATTTTAATCTTAGAACGGAAAATATAAACTCTAGAAACTAAAAACTCTATATAAACTAAGTCTGGGGATATTCAAACAACTATTTAATTAATTTAACATTTTTTGCAACCCATAAAAACCCCAATCAGATTAATAAGCGATAAAGTAAGTATTGTTATATTGCAGTAGTTGCTAAAATTTTAATAATAATATTCTTAATTGGAGGAAAAGAGCCTTCTAAGTTGAAAACTCGACAAAGCCTATTGTAATCAACACAGAGAATTCATCAGCTGTATATAATGTTTTATATATTTAATTTTAGATGGCATACTCTTCAAACTTTACAGACATTAAAAGAATACTAAGCAAAAACCATTCTGTAAGTTTTATAAATATCGGCCTATATATTAAAAAGTTATACATAATCTCTATGAATATCCGCAGATCTTAAAATCTTTTTAATATTATTTTTTAATTTTATCCAAGTAGCTTTAAAGCTACATTTAAATCTTCTTTCACAATTTTATTAAATTATTTAAAAATGTTTTTGTTGACTGAAATTTTGATTGTTCATTTTATGTAACTTTATTTTGGGTTTTTAAAATTTTTTGTTTTAATTTCTAAACAATTTAAAAATTCATTTCAATTCTTTACTTCAAATGTTTTAAATTGTTTTTGTCGAGTGTTCTAAATGTTGAATTTCATATCACATATCATCTCTTATTTAAATTTTTAAATAGTTTTTTTTGTCCACTGCTTTTTTAGTTGGTAAATTGAACTCCCACTTTATTATTAATTGTAAATCATTGTTTTTGTCATCTGCATCAAGTTGACGTTTATATAAATAAACAGGGAGTTTAGCATTTAATCCCTTGGCGCTTAATCAAAATTCAGAAAGAGTTTTCTGTAAAAATATGAAAATATGCTACTTACTTTTTCAAAGTTAATCATAAGTATTAATTTATTTACTTACTTTTTCAAAGTTTATCATAAGTATTAGTTTATTTTATTTAGTTTAATATAAGAATACTGGACACATTATTCTTTCACGACATTACAAATAGTTGTAATCAATTGTCAGACTTGCTAGCAAATAGTTTTTAGAGACCGGTACAGGGCATCAAAGTGTCGCGTGCGTTTGTCTCCAGACTTGTTTCTCACTTGTCTTTCTCTGTCGACTTGTTCTCTTAATGCTTTATTTTTAGACAGGCCACAACGATGACGATGAGGGGGGCCCAAGAAGACGCCTCTGTTTGTGGGATGTGAATGTACATTTTTGGAAAAACAAACCCGAGTATAGTATATAGAGTCGAGTATATGGATAGTTTGGAGATTGTGCATCGCAACTCATCCTCACCACAATTTTCCGCTTGTGGGTGTGTGTGTGTGTGTGTGTGTGTGTGCAGAAATTAACGCCATTTCCTGCATATGTGAAAAATGAGCTAAAAATAATTGCAATGAAAAATCTGTGATTCTTTTTAATTAAAATGGATGCTATTTATTTGTAAGACTGTAAAATTTAGACTCTTTTGAAATCTCATATTAAGTTCTCCTTTCGTCATTTGTGACACTTCCAATAAATATTAATATATATATATAGATATAATACATTTCGTTGCTGTCTGATTGATCGATTGATTGATGCATTGATTGACTGATTAATTGTGTTGGCAGGGCAGCAAGAGGTTTCACTTAAAATTAATCATCAGCGCTCAATTTGTGCTTTAATTGTTCTTGTTGTTGTGTTGTTCTTGTTGTGCGTGAGTGTGTGTGCATGTGTGTGTACATGTGTGTGTGTTTGTGTTGTGTCTCTACTTAGAAGCACTTGCGATGGACAATGCCAGGGCCAGATTCATCATACTCCTGCTTGGAGATCCACATCTGTTGGAAGGTGGAGAGGGAGGCCAAAATGGAGCCACCGATCCAGACGGAATATTTACGTTCTGGCGGGGCAATGATCTTGATCTTGATGGTGGATGGCGCCAACGCCGTAATCTCCTTCTGCATACGATCAGCAATACCCGGATACATGGTGGTACCGCCAGACATGACAATGTTGGCATACAGATCCTTACGGATATCCACATCGCACTTCATGATCGAATTGTAGACGGTCTCATGGATGCCGCACGATTCCATGCCCAAGAACGAGGGCTGGAACAGCGACTCAGGGCAGCGGAAACGCTCATTGCCAATGGTAATGACCTGACCATCGGGCAACTCATACGATTTCTCCAGCGATGTCGATGCCGCCGCTGTGGCCATTTCCTGCTCAAAGTCCAGGGCAACATAGCAAAGTTTCTCCTTAATGTCACGGACAATTTCACGCTCCGCCGTTGTGGTGAATGAATAACCACGTTCGGTCAGGATCTTCATCAGATAATCGGTCAGATCACGGCCAGCCAGATCCAGACGCAAGATGGCATGGGGCAGGGCATAACCCTCATAGATGGGCACGGTGTGTGAGACACCATCACCAGAGTCCAACACAATGCCGGTGGTACGGCCGGAGGCGTAGAGGGAGAGCACCGCCTGAATGGCCACATACATGGCCGGAGCATTGAATGTCTCAAACATAATTTGGGTCATCTTCTCACGATTGGCCTTTGGATTGAGGGGCGCCTCGGTCAACAGGACTGGATGCTCCTCGGGTGCGACACGCAATTCATTGTAGAAAGTGTGATGCCAGATTTTCTCCATATCGTCCCAATTGGTAATGATGCCGTGCTCAATTGGATATTTCAACGTGAGGATACCTCTCTTCGATTGCGCCTCATCGCCCACATATGAATCCTTCTGGCCCATGCCAACCATCACACCCTGATGCCTCGGACGACCCACAATCGAGGGGAAGACAGCGCGGGGTGCGTCATCTCCGGCAAAGCCAGCTTTGCACATACCGGAACCATTGTCCACGACTAATGCGGCAACCTCATCATCACACATCTTGGCGACTTTTCACTACAAAAGCACAGACAATTTGGGAAATTAATACGACGAATTTAAAGGTTAACCTTTGCCGAGATTTAAGAGTTTTTTCCAAACTTTTGACAAGCAAACCAAACAAACTAAAAACTGACAAATTTCTCAATCGATTCTTGAACAAACTTATGCCTAGATTCTAATAGTTTTTTATTAAATTTTGACTTAGCATCTACATGCTAAATATGAGAACTATAGTTCTGACAAGTTGCTAAACTTCTAACAATTTACTTTATTGGAAAACTGTTTCCTGGAGAATTTAGCAAATTAATATAAAGAATTTTGATATGAACTTATGCTGAGTGTCTAATATTTTGCTATCATTTTTAACAAACATCTATAAACACAAACTGACAGCAACAGTTCTAAAAAGTTTCTAAATTTGTTAAATTTTACAATATATTTCTTGGAGAATGTAGAAAATTAACACGCTGAATTTTGAAATGAACTTGTTTCGATATAATATTTATCTATGCTGATATAATATTTATTTAATATTTTTTTTTTCAAATTTTTAACAAGCATCTACAAATATCAGTTCCTGTTTCACTTTGTACAATTTTAGAACATTTGAAAATCAACTGTTTCTCGTTGAATTAAGGATGTTAATACACACAATTTTGAACGAAACTTATAGATGCTGAGATGCTAAGATTTCTGCAAACTGGCAACTAAAGTTCTCACAAATTTCTTAAATTTTAGAAATTTTACTAAAATTTTTTAAAACTAACCGTTTCTCGACGAAGGAAAGGAAAATGTATAAATTGTATAGCAACACTTTCGCTGTAGAACTGCGAGTGTCTGCTGGATTGTAATGAGCTAATATTTATACCATTTCGGACGACCCTCAGTCGAGCAGATTTTCCACAACTACAACTACAAATACAAAAAGCATCACATCCACAGATACATCAACATCTAAAAAGGCAGAGATACAGATACAGAGATACTGAGATACAGAGATAGAGACAGCGACAGGCGCAGACATATGCAGCACATGGATGCACATTTCGCTTAAAGGGGAAATATTTGAATATCTTTTAAAAATAATTTTTTTCTTTTCGTTTTGGTTTTGGTTTTGGTTTTTTTTTTCATAATTTCCGAGAGGGACAACAACACGCCGAACGGAGGGTAAACAAAAATTGCTCAAACACATACACAATAAAAATATTGTCTTATACTCTTTGTCAAGGGTATTGAAATTATGTTGGAAAATGTGTAAAAGACGTTGACTCTGTTAAACAGTTTTGAATTGAATTTTTCATATATTTGCTAATTTTTTGAGTTAAGCATGTAATATATTAAAATTAACAGGTTTGAATAACTATAATTGATAGCTACAGTCATAGAAACAATTGCCCAAAAAATGTAATTTTGTTAGAAATACATTTAGTTATTTAAATATAAAAATTACCAAATTTTAATAATTATATTTCACAAAACTAGAATGTCAAGTTATTATTCAGAACTAGAATGTCAAGTAATTATTTAGACAGAGAATATAACGTAAATATTTTTATTTTTTAAAATAGTTATAGCCAAAGAAAATCATTTAAATTTATATAAAATATTGTTAAACTTGTTTCAAGATACAGAAATAACTTTCATAAAATACACAAGAAGTATAGAAAAACAAGAAGAGTTATTTCTTGGCAAAATAATATTTTTATACCCTGTGCCCATTAAAAGTGCGCAAAAGCGGTATAATGAATTCGTGTGAATGTATGTATGTAACAGGCAGAAGGAAGCATCTCCGACCCTATAAAGTATATATATTCTGAATCAGTATCAATAGCCGAGTCGAATGACACCTGTCCGTCTGTCTGTCCGTCTGTCCGTCCGTCTGTCCGTCCGTCTGTCCGTCCATCTGTCCGTCCATCTGTCCGTCCGTCAGTCCGTCCGTCCGTCTGTATTTCCGTCTGTCCGTCCGTCCGTCTGTCTGTCCGTCTGTCTGTCCGTCTGTCTGTCCGTCTGTCTGTCCGTCTGTCTGTCCGTCCGTCTGTATTTCCGTCTGTCCGTCCGTCTATCTGCCCGTCCATCTGTCTGTCCGTCCGTCTGTCCGTCCGTCCGTCCATCTGTATGAACGCGTGAATCTCAGCAACTATAAGAGCTACAGACTTCTAATTTGGAATGTAGATTCCTGAATACCATACGCAGATCAAGTTTATTTTCAATTTTCGATATCAAGTCACGTTGGTTTTAAAATTAGAAAAATCACCATAACATACGCAATGTTAAAGCTACAAACTTGAGATTTGGCACACATGAAAGCTTGGGCTTAATGTGTCCTGAAAATTTCATAGCGATGCCATGCCCCGTTCGCCCACAATTGGAAAAAGCTGATAAAAAGAGCAGTTTTATAGCTAGAGACTTGTTGAATTTATAAATTTATCAAAGTATTCAATTTTGTGAAAGTAACAATTTTTTGTTCTTTGTAATATTTCAATCAAGTATTTGTCGAAATAGGAGTTTAAGTATCAATAAACTTCCTTTAAATATATGTAACTTTCTCTTACTTATACAAAGAGAAATGAAGTTTACAACTAATAGCAGCTATTACAATGAATGTTCTGAAGGGTATTCAATTTTCGACACTCCAATTATCTAAATTCTTGCATGTTGTTCTTTTTTTCTGTTGTATACAGTCGATCCTCCGTGGAGGCATCGTAGGCGTCTCTCTGTGTATGTGTGCGAGTGTGTGTGCGAATGTGTGTGGATGTTTTTGTTTTTTTTTTGTTTTGTCTAATTTTTAATCAACATTTGCACGTTGGTCCAATCCATACATGGGGATGGATGGAACACTCTCATCTCGGCAGAGAGCGCACTCGTAATTAGAAAAAAGAATTTCAAAATAAAATAAAAGAAAAAATTAAATATCGAAAATACGCGCAACATACTTGTGTTTAATGTGGGTGTGCATGTGGGTGTGGTTGTGTGTTGAGGTGGTGGAAATAGGGTGGGAGTAGGAGTGGTGGGGAGGGGGGGGGGGTTTAGACACCATAATTATAAGTGGAAAATTGTTAATAGTTCGCAGATTACACTTATAAGTAGATCGATCTTACATATTATGTAAATATGACCAGGAAATCGATAGATAATTTTGCTTATTATTTAATATTTGATTAACTCTGAAACAATAACAAGCCGAATGTTTGTTGTTTACACAATTTCGTCTGTTGTGTGGGTGTGAATGAAAGAAAAAATAGAAACAAATGTTTATCGTGCGCTCTCACGTTTTTTGCATAAGATTCTTTAGTTCTGACTCGCAGATACGAATGGAAATCTATTTTTAAGAACTGATTTTTCAATTGTATATAGTGTATATTGGTGTATGTTTGGCCAGATAACTCAGGTGTTAATTGAGAGCATTTGCGACTGCCAAATACCCTGGAGTACCCCTGTAATATTAGTAATCAACCGGAAGTATTTATTACCATAATTATTCACTATTATTTATTGTATTCTCAAGTTCATTTGTTTGCATATTTAATTGTTATGTTACTTGTACATATGAAGGGCATCAGTAGGTCGATCAGAAACGAACTGAAGGCTTTATTTAACTTATTTATGGTATTATCAAATTCTTTAAACATTGTTATGTATATCCCCTATCTACTGAGTGTATTAATAGGGTATACTATGAGGTGTGATAAAGAATGGTATAGGCAGAAGAAGAGATCTAAGTTTAACCTATAGATCTAGTTCTATAACCATCCATTTATAAGTTTTCCAAGAAACAAATATATTTCCTGTTCCTGTATTTATATATTATATGTATCATAGGGTAACTCCTAGTCGTGCTCGCTTTAAATTCATTAGGATTATTTGTTAATTACCTATGTACTTATACTCAATCAACTCGAAAGCTTTAATTGGTTCACTGACAACAAGGAATTTCGAAAATTAATTCATTTAATTTAGAACTCGTTCTTTCAAGGCCTTTTTTTCTTTCTTCTTTATTTGTATTTTTTACCAAGTAATAGTATTATTTTGTATTACATATATCTATGTGATTCATTCTAAATCAAGTATTCAATGAAAATCTCATTCAGTCAAGCAGATCGTATCGTTTTTGGCTAAAAGCGAGCAGCTGATTGAATTGTGTTGGCCAGCAACAACAAAAATATGCCAATTTGATGATACCACAACAAATGTGTAAATCTAAAAATATTTTTTTTATAAAATCTTTTGAATATATATATTTGTATTTGTATGTATGTATGTATATCTACAGATAGACGTACTATATACATATATATTATTTTTGTGTACGGAGCAGCCGGCGCAGTAGGCCAGCACCTTTTAAGGATGCACCAGCAAACGGAGGTGGCAACGAACACACGGCACAGTGGGTCAAGAAAGTAAATTGTTGGTGTACAAATTCGTTAAGTGTTGACCAATTAAATTTGCAATTAATACTCGATACAAAGCAGTTTATAGCTCTACTGACAGTATATTTAAAATATAATATATGTCAGTTTGAATTTCAATAATTGCAATTTAAATCTATTTCTTATGAGACTTATATACATCTATATAAAATTTAAAATACATTAATTCGACTGTATAATATTCGTCTTATCTGTAAGAATAGTCAGCCCAAAAAATGTAAATTAAATAAACAATACATTTTAATATTTTATTGTGCATTTTAATGATTTTATAGTATTTGAAAATATTTTCAGGCAGACTAAAGTCGATAACTCAAATTGAAGCCCCTTTAGCTTTATAATAGACAAAATTTGTTTAAGAGATTTTAACGTTAAAGTGACAGCAATTTGTCTTTCTGTAAATTCAACAATTTTTGGTAACGCAGTAGCATTATTAAATTAAAGAAAAATACTTATTTCAATGCGTATTGAAATAATATAGGACAATAATTGATGAGGATATCTAAATCTAAATGAAAACTTCTTGTATTTTAGTCGTACAGTTGAAAAAACTAATTTTCCAACTAAAAGTTATCGAAAAGACAAAAAATATATTAAAATACAAGTATACTGTAATGTGTATTCAAATAGTTTAAAATATCTGATAATATTGAAGGATTCAATTAAATCTGAAGCATTTAATTAAACATTTTAATCATACAGTTAAATAAACAAATTTTCAGTAAGAGGTTTACAAATGAAACTATTGACATTTTATAATTTATTTATTTATTTAGTACGACTAAAAGCAGTCGACAAGAAAATATACACAATACAAAATTAAGATATTCTAAATTATTAAATAATATTATTTAAATTTAAACTGAAAAAAAAAAATTGGAAAAGACAAACAATATTGTTAAATACAAGTATATTTTAAAGTGTACTTAAATAATTAAAAAATCTCTGACAATATTTGAATAGTGATTCAAAACTAAAACAGAAACATCTTTTTTTTTAAGTCCTACAGTTAAATAAACTTATTTTAAGTTCAGAGATTTCAAACTATATTAAAACTTGTATTTAAATATGAAAGTATCTGCAAATACCATTTTACGGACTTATATTTAAAAGAAAACATTTATTCTTTAGTGCTACAGTAAAATATGTTAATTATAAAATAGAAATATTAAACTAAATGTTAAAGAAAGACAAATAATATTGAAACACTAAATAATATTTATTATATTTCGAAAAATTTCATGATTGTCCCACAATGAATGAATGTTAAATATAAATAAAAAAAAAATAACACTGTCTGTCTGTTGTCTTGCCATAGCGAGGTGGCACTGTGGCACGTCGACAACTGCTTGGATTATGACAAGCAGCCGCAACGGCAACGCTGCCGTGCATTCCACGGCATATTGCAATTTTGTATTTTTAAATTGAATAATGTGCCAAGAAAATATGAAATATTTATATATACCTATATATATATATATATATAATTATATTCAATAGGAACTATATGTTTTTTTTTTGCCCGCGCACTTGGCGTATGCGTAATATGTTATCAGGATCAGCGCAAGCGTCGATGCAGGCAACGTAGTGGCCTGAGACGAGTGCGTCTCTTGATCACCGACCAGTAGACAAGGCATTCCATGGCGAAGACACTGCTGGCCAGCAGCAGAAGAGCGCTGGCAAAAGCGAAGGCGCCATGGAATTGCGCCAGGTTCAGGGACTTGAAGTCATCCTCCTGGGCGCGTGCGATCTTTTCGTGTATCAGACGCACCATATCCAAATCTCTAGCCCATTTCTGCATGTGTCCCGACTCGATAACATTCTGTATTATCGCATTTATCTGCTGCAACAACTGGAACTTCTTGGGCAGCAGCATGGCCACCGGATAGACATACAGAGACTCCCGGCGATCGAAGCAATAGAGTCTATCTCGCTGAATCCGGGCATTGTAGAAAGCGTGCTGACGGGATACGGCCACGGCAATGTGATCATCATCCGCGGCATGATTGAGACAATCCACAATATTGTAGCATATTTGAAACTTTTCACGAATATACTTGAAGGTCTACAAGAAAGGAGAGAGTAGTGGATGAATAAAACCAGTCGGAAAGGCTACAGTCGAAGTCGACTATAAGAGAAATAATAGTAACAAACTTAGATACTTATATGTAAACATACATAAATTTTTCGCCGCTCAAAATAATCATTGCTAGAGAGCGGAACGTGCCAATCCAAAATCTGTAAAGTCCACCACACACGCATACATAGTATTGTAAAATATACAGAGTTTGTAGTTCAACATGCATATGTAAGTTGTACATGTGTATGTTAACACATGAATCCTTAACATGCAAATGTTAAGGATAACATACGAATGTTATGTTAACATACAAGTATGTATTTATACAATGTATGCATGAAAAGTGTACCCCAGGTAGGTGGTGTCGAAATCCAGAATGCGCCAATGAAGCCATTGTCGTTTATTTGGCAATTATTAAGAACAGAAAAGATGTATGCTTCTGGAGGGATTCGAACTCCAGACACCACAACACAAGAATTAGACATTCTAACTATTGCGCCAATTAAGTCATAGTGGATTGGTTGGCAATCACCAGTTTTCTACAGAAATGCAATTAATAATAATAATAATGTTTCAAAGCCTCAAGTTGCTGCCTCCAAACTTTGTATATTAGAAGCCCTCAGGAGTATTGTCACCATATTTGGTTACCCTAGCTCTTATAGTCTCTGTGATCTAGGTGTTCATACAGCAGGACAGCATGACAGCAGGACAGACGGACATGGCTATATCGACTCGGCTGACACTTTATAGTTTTTTAAAGTAAAGGGTCTAAAAGGATATAGATTAATTGAAAAAAAAATATAGTAGGTAAGAGGTAAAATATTTAAAAAAGTTAATATACGAAATAAATCGAGATTTAATAGAAGGAAAGGGATACACAATAGAGCAAAGTTGAGAGTAGAGGCAGAAGAGACTGAAAATTAAATATATATAATGGCAGAAAAGATACAAAACAATATACATATATAATAATAATCGGAATGGGAATAATTTTAAAATTCATAGATAGATATAAATGTAGCGCAAATATTAGAAATAAATTTATAAAGGAATATAAAATAATTGAATGATACAAAACTTAATAGAGTTACGGTATAATATGGGGAGAATAAATAAAAGTTCAAACAATATAAGATGTGTACAGGTATTATATATAAAATGTATATATATTTATATATATATAAGGCAGTTGTATACTCCACACTATTCAATACCATTAAAAATTCAGTGAAAGTTGTTTTTTCAACTACTTCTAACATTTTGTGGAATAAATCAATTACATTTAAATTGATTTTAAAATTGGTCAACACACAATTTGAACAAGTTTGAATGGGACTCAACGAAAAGTTGCAAATTGTAACCAATTAAATATAATGTGTGTGTATCGACGGCAGATCACATCACACATTTTATAACACATTGGGGAATGCAATTAGAGAATGTTAGAAATAATTATTAATTTACCCAAACTCAACTAGAAGCAGTTGATCAACAAACTCTTAGAAGCTCAGAATATAATTTAGAAATAAGATATAAATAAACAATTCAATTAAATTATATATACAATTCAAAAGTTAGAATGTTAAAGATAATTTCTATAGAGTAAGATGATAGGTATTAAATGAAACCCACCTCGCCCTCCTTGTCCAGATGCCGCACATTCTCCGAACTAACCAAAATGGTCATCCGATTGTCGTAGATCTGTTCCAGGTGACTGATTTGTGTCTGAGTCGTTGGCGTTGTCAGCGTGGTAATCAGGAAACTCTGGTACGTATTGCTGAAGAAGAAGGCCATGAAGAAGGCGAGGCCGAAGAGTAAACGCAGCACTAGAGGCATCGTTTGGGCATTAATATTGATCGCTTGGGTTAATAGAATGCCCAGCATTCTTATGGAGATGGAGAAAAAATTGCGCAAACTATTGAGACAAAAGCCGGAAACCTTTTGAGCCACCAACACAGCCAATGAGCTAGAGATGATGAAGATCAACAGCAGAATCCAGGCATATGTATTAAAGCCAGCCAGAAAGTTGAAGAAACTGTGTTTCCTCTTGGCTCTGGCCACACACCAGGTGAGCTCATCCTGGTGATACGAAGTGGAGCTGGACACAACCTGACTAATGCTGGGATCCTCATCGATGCCACCAACGATCACATCGATTTTGCTGTTGAGAATAACAATTAAAAATACTTATCATAGTAACATTTGAGGTAGAAGTACTACTTTATCACAAGCTAAATAACTTTTTTAAATTTTAAGATATTCCTACCGATCTTACATATTATATATTTGATACTTCTTTCTACATTTAGCATAAGTTTGGTTTTAATCAGTAATTAATATCATATAGACTATAATTTAATAAATTGCTCAGCAAGTGTTTACATTTATTTATATTATTTATCAAAAGTATCTATCTTTTTCTTACCCCTCGATCAGTTGCTGAAACAGATGGAACACATTGCTGCTCTGTATGGTGAATTCAATGGTAACATGCAATCCCTGTGCAATGGTCTGCACCAGTTGATACTCCAGACCCGTCAACTTGTTCTGATCAATTGGTTCAGCCACTTGGCCATTGTTTGCATCAACATTCTCCACATCATTATATTCCTCAACATCGACATAGCTGTCGTCATAGTTTGTGGCGGTTTCATTAGTGATTTCAGTGGTGGATTCCTCGTGATAATCCAGCGGTTCCGACGGACTGCTGATGGTAAAGATGTAGGGTTCCCAGGAACCACGATAGGCAGCTCTGATGGGACAACCGCTGAGATCGTGGGGAAATTTATCCACGAATCTGGCACGCATGTATTCCTCGACTTTGACTTTTTCTAGACTCTCATTAGAGTCGTCGTTTTCCTGACTGCTGACCAAGTTAATGCTTCTTGCCATAGGGGAATACTCATTGACTTCTGCTTCAGCTGCATTATTTTCATCAGAATTCTCCGCACTCTCCTCCGCCTCCGCTTCATTCTCTTCTTCCTCGTCGCCCTCATAGCTGCAGGCATCTAGAAGATCAATAGCTATTACACGATTGCCACAATTGTTATCCGGATGATAGGGAAACACTGTC
The DNA here is from genome assembly GCA_958299025.2 of Drosophila histrio. Lineage (NCBI taxonomy): Eukaryota > Metazoa > Arthropoda > Insecta > Diptera > Drosophilidae > Drosophila > Drosophila histrio. The sequence goes on from OY282581.2 coordinate 29,561,309, forward strand.
ATGCCATAGTAGAAACTATTCTCATCGCTCTGTCCAATCACATTCACATTGTAGAGCTTGTTATTCATGAATGTCAAGAGCAACTCCACCATCAGATCTGTCATCTCCTCCTCTGTTTCCTCCACGACCGCCAAATAGATGACAAACTGCGCAAAGGGATTCCAGTTAACCATTCGTTTCCAATTGGCAAATGTCTCCTCCAGATCTTCATTATCCAGATCTCCGACAACAAGGAAATAACACTGAGGTTTCTCATGCATCACCAGCAAATTCAATTGAGTTTTCTGCCTATCCTGTGGCCTCGTTGTCAACAAAGTCCAGGGATAATCCTGGTGTTGATTGAGTGCATATAGAAGACGCTCCTGAACATCTCGATTGAATGGTGTTACGCTCACACAGAGTACTGAACCAGACAGGGTATCACTGTAGTCGAAGTATTTCCGCAGCAGGGCCAAGGTGCATGCCACCTGTGATTTGTCCTCGCGCGGCAACTGCAACAGATTGATGCCAAAGCCACAGATGACAACCAGTCGCATTGTCAACTGGAAGAGCACAAATGTCGCCCTTGGACATAGTTGAGGTTGCTTAATTGTTGACATGCGAACGGCAACTGAAAGTGACACGCCCTCAACAAAATTTCCCAACTAACTCAACTCCAACACGCAGAGAAAAATGTGGTATTAAAATTATGTTTATTTTATGTTGCAATTTGTAGCATTAATTTTTATTTTCAATATTATTATATTACAATTATTATTACTCTTTAAGTCACTTGCTACGATAGTAATATCATTCTATCTTTAGGTTTAACATACAATTTTAAATTCCTAATTTGTATATTCAATTTATATTATATATTGTTTTCATATTAAGTTTATATATTAATTTTATTTATGATTATTATTTGTTTAATTGTTCCTAGCTTATTTATGGGTCTAGTTACTATTAAATAAATAGTTATTAACAATTAAATTATATTGTATTTGTATTAATTGATATATTCCTAATGCTTCAAGTGCAAAGACTTATCAATAATGCCTAGTTATTCCCTTGCATGAAAGCAGATATCTCCGACCCCATAAAGTATATATATTCTTGATCACAATCAACAGTCGAGTCGATATTGCCATGTCCGTCTGTCTGTCTGTCCGGCTGTCTATCTGTCCGCCTGTCTGTCTGTCCGTCTGTTTGTTTATCCGTCTCTCTGTTTCTATGCAAAATAGTCTCTCAGTTGTAGAGCTTTATGGATGAAACTTGGTACAGATCAGTCTTTTTCCTGCAGGCAGTACATATGTCGGAACCGGACGGATCGGATCACTATACCATATAGCTGCCATAGGAACTATCGGTTGAAGATCACTCTTTTCTATGACAAACTTATTTATTTTTCAACGGATTTTAACTAAACTCTCAGATTATGCATTTGATCTTGTCTTGAATATCATGACTAAATTTTGTTTAAATCGGATCACTATATCATATAGCTGCCATAGGAACTATCGGTCGAAAATCACATTTTTGTATGGCAAACTTTTTTATTTTTCGACTTACTTTATCCAATTTAACAGATTATGCATCTGGTCATGTCTTATGCAGCCTGACCAAATTTGGTTCAAATCGGATCACTATATCATATCGCTGCCATAGGAACTATCGGCCGAAAATCACATTTTTGTATGACAAACTTTTTTATTTTTCAACAGACTTCACCCAAACTCACAGATTATGTATATGGTCACGTCTTATACAGCCTGATCAAATTTGGTTTAAATCGGATCACTATATCATATAGCTGCCATAGGAACTATCGGTTGAAAAGGGCATCAGGGTTCTGCAAAGGTATGAAATCTTTGGCGGGTTTATGTATTTAGATTTAGTGTTATTTGTTGTTTATTTGGAATTGTCTCTCAAAATTGAATGCCCTATATCTGTAAATACTCAAAATTATATTTATGCTAATTCCGAGCACATTGTGAACTGACCTTTGAGTAAAATCAAACTCCGAAACTTTAGAAATTTCATTAAGTTTGCAATGTTCAGCTTTGTGTACAAAGTACTTGAGTTTTTCGCCCTGTGTACGGTCAGTTGGGCACTCTGGAATCTCAAGGGAGTCTCGGGGCCTCTGTTATTATTATCTAATTACCTATGCTAATTTTCAATTCATGATTTGACCCACGGCAAGGGCTTGTCCCCCCGGTCGCAAACCATTGTTATTATCATTCTTGTTTTTTTTTCTTTCTATTTTGTTTGTTTAGTTATGGAGCTGGAGGTAACTAAGTTAACCAAGTAAGTGCTTAGTTTTTCGCTATCACAGATCTTTCAAATGCTCCATTAATGTATATGTATTAAGTTCAACACACAGTCTGTCAAAAAAGTAAACGTACCAGTCATGATTTATAGCCATTAATCGTGGCGGGTTTTTAGTTGTTTTTTTTTAATGCCCCACCCAGACTCTGAAAATGGGAACCAGTGTGGACAACCAAACTGGATATTTTCAAGAAAAATAAATAGAAAAGTTTATGAAAACCCGCAAAATTCAAATTGCGTATGCTGGTTATTTGAACTGAAATATCAGACAGTATCGTGGGCATGGAAAATATTCAGCATTTACGCAAAAATCAAATTTCAACATCTCGCACCAAATAAAACTTCTTTTTTTTTTTCTTCTTCTACTTGCTAAACATTTTGAATTCATTAAATGTAAAGTGCTGTATTGAGAAGTTTATTGCTGCGAAATACCCTGTACTTAAACAGATACATGAGTTATGAGTTCAATTAAATTTATTTTGAATATTTCTTTGAGTGTTAGAGAGTTAAATTTGTTAGTTGAAAGATTCAGATATTTGCAGATATTTGCAGATATTGCGAACCAAGGCAACTCCCCAATTTAGAAGAATTCTGCTCAAATATTTATAGGGAAAACTGGGAGTATTAAAATTTACAGAACCAGTCAGTGTAGTCTATATATCAATTGAAAAAGATTGGTCTCATTTTACAGTATTAAGCGGTCTGAGAGCATTAGAAATCACTTAATAAAAAGGCGTCAGTGCATGTTTATCGATTTGGACACCTTGGAAAGAAAAAGTAACTAACTAATTATTAAAAACTGTCGTAAAAATGCAACAAAGTCATGAAAAGCGTTTTTTATGATTCTGCATTTCGCATTTAATCTACGCACAATTCAAATTCAAGTCAATAATTTATTGAAAAATCGTTTTAGTTTTTTTTTGATTTTTGAACCATTCTCAATTTGTGTTTGGGTTTGACAACTAAAAATATAATAGTTTCGCTTGGTAAAAGTGCAGCCGGTTTGCCATGTGATCATGAGCTACAAAATATGTTAAATATTACGTTATTTACACATCAACTGGGTATATCAGTTCATTCGAGTTGTTGGTAACATACCAAATGTATACTCACTGTAAGTACAGCAACATATGAATGAATGATTGTATGTAAATATGTTTATCAATTGATCAAAATGACTTTCACTTGATTTAGGTTAATGACCTATTTTAAATTTGCATCTTACACAGAAGTATCTTAATATTTGTTTTATTGCAAAGCAATTAATTAATTAATTATGTATTGAATTGAATGTTAATTAGTAACTTTATTTTATAGCAGTTCCGGGTGCAAAATGTAATTGAAAGGTGCATTTTGAAAGATATTTACATTAAAATTTACATATGTTTTATACTAAAGTTTGGCACCTCAGTTAGTTGACAGTTAAAGATACAAAAGTCTGTTAAGGATAAGTTTTTAAATATATTAAATTCAATTTACTAATGCTTTAACTTGACAACTAAGGATAAGTTTTTAAATATATTAAATACAATTTACAAATGCTTTAACTTGACAATAGATAAAAATACTAGAGTATCCTAAGTAGAGTTATTTAAAATAATTATTGAATCATTATCAGTAGTAAATACAAACTGATTTTTAAGATACACCTTTAAAGTTTGAGTTCAGTTATTTAAATGCCATTAAAATGCATTAAATGAGAGCTGTAGATACATAAGCATCTAATAGATATTTTTGTTATGATGATAAGAGACAGTAAACTCTAATTTGGAATGTCTATAACTATGTTTCTTTAAAAGATACCTAGTTTAAATTCTTACTGCAATTCAGTTATTTAAATGCTGTTGTATATAGAAATGTATCTTACAAATACATCTATGGAGTTAATGAAATACAAATAACTCAGTTGCTTAGCTTCATATATGTAATATAAAGATATATTGCTATAGATATAGTTAATTTACTTAAATGTCATCAACTTGTATGGTGAATTAATTGTATCTTCATATCTCAGCGAAATAAATGCTGTGGATAAAAAACGATCTAAAAGATACCCTTTGTTAAAATGTACAAATACCAATAAATTATGCATAGAATAGAGTATATATTAGCATTGTAGCAAGGTAACCCTTGTAAATAACAATGAGAAATGAGAAATACAATTAATAAAGTGTATGCAAAGTTTCCTATAATTATTTCCCATTATTTTTTTTTTGAATAGAAAAATGCAACTAGAAACTGACGCTCCACACTTCGCACCACCTCCTTGTGTGGGCCAGCAATGTCAGTGGTGTTGGCCTTCATCCAAGAGAATAGAAATCTACTCTGGTATATACTACTTTTGTATCTATATAGATATATACATGTGTATATCTATTGACTGATTTATGGTGGCCAAAAGGAGTGCACAATAGCCAACTGACCGCAGACTTGTATTGTAGTATATATGTATTTGTATATATATGTAATTGTCTGCATGCCGAGTTGAGTCTATCGATAATCCGGCTGTGTCTGGAAATCTGCTGAAATTGAAAGTTTACAATGCAAGCTTTGAAGAAAAACCGGCTGTTGTCTGTTAACGGTTAACGGTTAATGGTTGGCACACCTTTTGCGGAGGTGGAGCCTTCGAGCCACGTTGATCTAATTGGTAAAAATTGGCTTAATAGCTAAATGGAGCTCTTTTGTAGCGATCTTTTGGGGCCAACACTTTTAGACCCACATTAGGGGCGTTCTAAGCGATGCTTATTAGTTAATTGACTTTTTAGCCAAATTTGGCATTTCAAATTTGAGCCACAAATGCCGCTTGACGTGCGACCTTGCCAGCACTTTTGATTCCGTCCAATGAAACTGTCAACGCAACGACAACACTCCAAATGGGTGGCCACAATGTTGATTCCATTAACATCAGTTTGCTGCGTGCAGAATGCAGAATGAAATGAGGCAATAGCAACATGATGAAGCGATAATGAAGACAAGCAACGAGCATGTGGAGAATGCAGACAAAGAGACGAATGGACAAGAGAAACGAAACAACAAAAACAAGTGAGAGATAGTCTGAAAGATACCCTGCAGATAAGACTGAGATACTTAATGTAAATCATAAATGCATAATAAATAATTATTCATCAATACAATAATTAAAGTGCTACAAGCTAAGCACACTTAGAAATACTACGCAAATAAGACTGAGATACTTAAGCAGTATTATATAATAAAGAACATATAAATAATAATTAATTACTCATCAAATAAAATACATATATAAAATGGTAAAAGTCGCCATTGCAAGTTAAGCACAATGCTGCTTTTTTTCCTACATCATCAAAATATACAAACGCTGTAGACAAGTCTGAGATACTTCCACATAAATATTAAATTATTACTCATCAAATAAAATATAAAAAGTCCAAAAACATACAAAAACAAACGTGTTGCGAGCTCTGCACACTAAATGATGACAATTATGTTTTTTTTCCTGCAACATCAACTTGGAGATACCCTATAGAAAAGTCTGAGATACTTCAGCGTTGATTGAAATACATATAAATTTTCCTCAATATAAATTTGTGTTTATAGTAATCGTAAACTAAATAATTGTATATTCGTATAATATATAATAAATTAAACAATTTATAGATACACAATGGCAGTTCAAAAAGATAGGTAAAATATGAGTATACCAAAGTGCAAAGCAATAGCTTTTTTCGGGAAGTGTACATAATTTTATATACTCTTAAGGTATTGTGAAAACAAAACTTCTGCTAATGCTGAGTAAGAATATGCTATGCACTGAAATAAATAACCGGTTTCTAACAACATATTCGACTTAAATATTTTGTATTTAAACTAAGAGGAACTTAAGACAAATATATAAACCAAGTCATTGATTGATTGATTCCCAAGACATTTTCAAGACTTTAGCTTTACATTTGTTTATTTCAGTGTATATACTGATTTTCTTCTATCTGTATATTTAAGTCTATATACTCATTTTCTTCTATCTGTCTATTTCAGTGTATATACTCTTCTTCTTATACCTGTGTCAAAATTACCCACTTTTAATGTGCAATGAGTATCAGAAAACGAAACAAAAATAAATAAAAAACTGTCGCATATTTAAAGTTCATTTCGCAAGAGAAGAAGGGGGAAATACGATAGGCGGAGTTGTGAGTGTAAAAAAAACGAGTATACACTCACACTCTACAAGTATGAGTAGTAAGTAAGTGAGTGCTAACGGCTATTAATCTTCCAGTGATGGTGGAGTCCAGACAAGAGCATATTGGATTGCCCAGTTTTGGGATTGGGTTGCGCTATAAATTGGTTACCTTTCGAAATACAAAACAGCTAATGAGCTACATTTGAGGGCATTTCTGTTGTCGCTGTTGTCGTTGTGAAAGGAAAACTGATCCAACTATATGGACAGACAGACACACAATATACACGCCTTGAGGCGATGCCACCTACACTCAAAGACACAATACATCATCATCATCATCGTATCTCCATGTCTGCATATCTTTATCTTTTACTCCAGCTATGGTTAGAGTGTGTCGTAATCGTGTAATGGTCAAGTGCAGAGAGAGCATGTGACATAAGTTTACTCATAAGATTTCATGCATCTTGGATTGCAGTTATTTATCACATTTAAGAGTTAACCTTCACTTTTTTTGCTAGGGTGTGGTTAGAACCGGCATTATTAAGTATATCCCCCCATATTGTGTTATAATTAGCCTATCGAAGCACGCGCCCAAATGTCTGTTGTTAATTAAGTCTAAAGACTTGTATAACTACGTGTAGTATATAACAAACTAGTAGGCAAGGCTACGGTTGATCAATCTCAACTGTGAGAGACCCTGTATTTATAAGTAATAATTTAAATAATGAATTGGATGAAGCGGGACTCGAACTCAGGACCGCAAGCGCAAGAATCCAGCACGCTAACCACTAAGCTATACAGCATGGTCATTTATCCTTTCAAGTTCTCCAACTACACTAAGAAAGTTATCGTTTTTAAAATACATATAGTTGTCATATAAAATAAATAAATTTATGTAAAATATTTTTGACTTTAGAAACTGGTATTTTTTAATCACTTAACATATGTAACTACAACTTTCAGCAGTTTTCTTTTTGCCGCTGTTAAGCACAATTTTCTTTTGACTAACTTGCCAAATAAAAGACTCTTTGTCTTTTTATAGTACAGGGTTTTAAAAGTGAATGCCGAAATTAAAGCATTTAAAAGATCATAAAACTGGCCAATTAAAGCAGCATCGCCGGTTTGAACTTTTGAGGAATACGACTACATTGAGTTTATCTATCAATCTAACTAAATCGTTGACATGCCTGTGATTCATTCAAAGCACAGTTCACGCTGCGAAGTCCACACTCCACACTCCACATGCCACATGCCGCACAAGTCCTATAAAAATTTTAAAAGAGCTGCTGCTGCTGCGACTTGGCTAATTCTGGCGGCAAACCAGTTTAAATGTCGCTCTTTGTTGTTTGTCAGTTGTTTTGTTGTGGCGGCTGCAATTTGCTTTTTGCATAACCTCTTTTCGGCCAAGACTTTTCACATATTTGGTTTGGCCAATTGTGTTTTCCGCAGAACCTAAAAAGTAATGTTAAAGTAATTAAAATTTATACGGCAATTCGACTTTTACTTTCGCAGTTTGTTATCATATTTTTGGGACAAGAAACAAGTTGTCTACAGGCTCTGTTATTGGGCTTTCACTATTCTCTGAAGTTGTTGGCCACTTGGTCGCATAGAAATACTCATGGTCCATAGTCGTAGTCGTAGTCGTAGTCGAAGTCGAACTCGATCTCGATCGCGTAGTTATATCCGTAAGTATTATGAAATCCAGTTGCAGTTCAGCTGTCGGCCTCGAGTGAGCTTAACTCTTGCACCTGCTATCCAGTTAACTATTGGTTAAATAGTTGAGGCATTAAATGTGTCAGACACAAGAGTATTAAGCTGTCAGAGAACACATTAATATGCTAAACTCTAATTAAGCCTCAGTGTTGAAGGGCGAAACTGATTAGAAAATTGGCAATAAACATTTATTAAAACTCAAAATTAAATTGACAGAAAACACGCATCAAATTGTTTCATTAATTACCTTATCAGCAGTTTAATTATTATTTAATTAATTATATATCTTTTTAGAGATAAATCTATTTACTTGTTCTACAGAAGCTTCGACACTTCGAGATCCAAAGTTAATTGTCGGTTCGCCATAAATATGCATATGCACAAATTGTAAATTAAAAAACCAAATAACTGGTTCAATTTATGGCAATTTGAATTTATGAATATTAAGATACATATATATGTATGTACATGGCACAAGTTAATAATTATAAATACACCCTAACGATTTGCTAAAATGTCAATATTCTCGCTCATTCTGTCAATCTTGACTGAAATTTGAATTTCAGCCAAACCGGTTTATCAATTTATCAACAAATACAAAATACAAAACCAGAGCAATCTAATCAAGGTGACTTAAATGTAAGAATTTCGAGTAAACATGTCAAATATACCCTTAAAAATATTATAATCTCTGTTTCTGAATGCTTTGAATACCTCTTTAACACATTTTTATAGTACAGGGTAAACAGAGTAAGCAACAACATATATTTTTTTTTTGATAAGCTTGTTTGTCCTGTTTACCACAAAATCAAATTAAAAACGTATTTTTATTAAATTTCTTTATATGCTTATTTAGCATTTCTTTCAACTCGATTCAAGTGCAATTGATGCAATATTTAATTTAAGAACTTCAATTACAAAATATCTTTTATTTTGAGTATAAATACTCATTGAGTCGCTAACCCAAAATATGCAGATTAAACGCGTTAATGAACTTGTAAAAACCAATTACATGCCACAAAACAATCTGTTGCAAACGTGTCGTACACACACACACACACAGATTCACACACACACACACAAATGGAACTATACACGGAAGATGTGCAGTCAGTAAGACGTTGAGTAGAAGGAAAAAGCCACTAACAATTTTCCACGCTGGCCAACAGAGCGTATGGATAATCGGCATGTCAGCACTTCAGTGTATACATAAGTATAAGAGTGCCAAATTGCAACTGCAGTTCGGCTGCCAAAGCTGCTTTTCTGGCGCCAGTCGTTTTCTCGCCGTTTATCAAAATATACCACATATTGAGCAGAAATATTGGGTATATTTAACTAAACAAATTGCTTGTAAAAGTCCGTAGAAAATCGCTTGGGAATAATGTTAAACAATTTTAAAAATTAGACAAATTAATGACAAATTTTCTATTTTATTTTCTATTCTTCTGAAAAATGTTTACCATTATTTAAACATTTTTTCTTAATTTTAGAATAATTATATAAACATAGAGAACTTAATTAGATTCTAATTTCATTTTAAAGTCTTTAAAAATCAAGGAATATTGAAAAACATTTGAGAAAATATATGTACAATAATTATTAGACCCTATACTCTTTATTGTGTAGCTATGCACTTGGTTCGCGAACCGAACCGTAATCTTGCTCTAAGTTCATACCATCGAACCGAACTTTCTTCACACATTTAGGTGTTTGCAGCCTTGATTATAAATATTAATTTGGCAATAGATGCTTTTAGCGATACACGATTTTGTAAATTCAAATCTGGCCGATTCAAGGTCATAGTCGATGCAATAGTTAAATTGTGTCACAACATAATACCGATAAATTCATAGGTTATAGTAGGTATTAGAGTCTTTCATATATGAATAATTTATTACTATTATTCAAGAGCTATTCATGAGTTTTAAAGTGGGAGATAAATTAAGTATCTACAACTCTAACCCAATTCATTTGTAGTTTATAGTTAGATCTGTCATTTGCAGGTAATATGATCTTCTGATTAAGATCAGCAGCTATTTATTTAAATATAAAAATAATGTAATGTAAAACAATTATTATATAAATTATGTAAATATATAAGAGTTTAAAAACTGTGATTGCAATCTAAGTTAACAGGAATTGTGTAAGTCCCCTTTCAAATCAAACAAATGATTGTTATATTAATTAGAATCGATAAGCATCTCAGTGTACAGGGTATTGCCGTTGCTATCATATTTGCATGTCACATTGCAACTCAATATTATCTTCGACTCTTATAAAATTCGGTGCGATTGTGATACGAGCGCAGTCGGCAAGCGGCAACCGCATCGATTGGACGTGTCGCGAGCAGCAACAAAGCGAATAGCAAAGTGAATAATAATAAACGAATACGAATACAAATACTTATTTGAATCGCAGTCAACAGCAGCAACAGCAGCGGCGGCGACAGCAACAAAGTAAGCTAATGTTACAGTAAAATCTCAAACCGCTAACCAATTGCAACGTTCGTTTGAGTGAGCAAAACAAAAGACTTAGGCAACGAACGTGAACGTAAATGCAGCCGAGTCGCGTTTGTTTGGCACGGGGCAAGTCGACTGTGATTTTTAACGGTTAAAGTGCCAATTGCTATGCATTTTATTTAAGTGTATCAAAGCCATAACGATTCGCTGCAACTTGAACTGCAAATCAAAGTCGGATTCCGATTTAAATGTGTATCGCGTGTCCCTGTGACTCTCACCAATCTCGATTGCAACATAATCCATAATTAAGTTAGCCATAACCAAGGGTAAACGCCAAGACATACAGTTGACCAACAACAACAACTTAATTGGCCAAAAAAGAACGCACAACTGTGCTTCTTGCGTGTCCAAATGAAGAAGTGTGTTAATTACGTTAACTCGCGCGATTTGGCAGCGGTTTTTGCAGCATAGTGCAGCATATTTGCAGACAAGTATATATATATATATATGTATATGTGTGCATGTGTGTGTGTGTGTGTGTGTGTATCTGTGTGTTTTATTCATAAGGAAGCAGTGCATCTGAACATCACGTTCGCATTGCAAATTCGATTTCATTTCTTGAGATTGGTAAACAATTTGCAACAATGTGTTAATCATGCAACTGCGTCGCGTCCAAATGCTAAGTATAATTAAAACTGGATCTAATTAATATATTTGGGAACAAACACAAACACACACACATACATATATATACCGAGACACAAGCACTTAGCACACTGCTCCAGTTGAGGGGGCAATTAAACCTTTGTTAACTGTCAGTCATTGTGCAACGCGTGAGAACACGTACAAGACACAAAATGTGGCAGATAAGGTGACTGCGAGCCCTCACCTCCTTTACCACCCCCCCTCCCACTAACTGTCTGTCTGTCTGCCTGCTGTGTGTGTGTTGTCTCGTTGTGAATAACACGAAAAATAGTTGAACTCAATTTTGAGTTGGACTACACAATATTTCCATTGGCAACGCTCTCCAGGGAGCCTGTCGCATAGAGTGTGTGATTTATCAAACTTTATCCCACACATGGACAAGTTCCGGCTGCAGAATTACTGCCTTATTTCAATGTAAGCTTGTTTGACACTCTGTGGATTATACAAGATTATCACACATGACTTTGCTCGTTACGCAGTCGAAGCAAACAAGTTACAATATTTTATTCGTAGACATCAACCAATTTAATGATAATAATAATAATAATGCCCGGTTATTGCGTATACGCTCAACAATAAATAAAACAACCACATAAAATGTTTAATTTGAAAAGTCAACGTTTATTGTAATCGAAAAAAAAGGAAAAGATTGTCTGAGTTTTGCTTTTGTGGCATTATCTACGGCTTAGCGACTGTCTGTCTGTCTGTCTGTCTGTCATCAAAAGGCGGTGGCACATCGTCAACTTGTTAAGGTTGCGGCTCATAAATTAGCTGGCAACAGGCCTAATTCGTTGGCCAATGTCAGCAGCTGGCAGTTGGCAGTTAACAATTTGGGCGCCGTTGTTACAAATTGTTCAAATTTCCGCTTTGCATTGCACAAAAATAACTTATATAAATTTGTGACTTTTGTGATGACTCTGACAAGCCTTGACATTCGACCAATTATGTAATTTACAAATTCAATTAACTTGGCTAACAATCTGCAGATCAAACCGAGCATGCGAGCAATTACCAAAAGAAAGTGCTGTAAACTTAATGTGTTTGCCAAGTTATCTCCAAGTCTGTTAACTAGATAATTATTCATATACGAGTCGTTTAACAGCAAAATTAATCAAGTTGTCAATTCGATTAAGTTAACCATTCATTCCAATTGGCAAGTCAATGAGTTCATAAGCAAAACGAAGTGTCAAAAATTGATTGAAAACCAATTCTTGATTAGACTTTAAGCTAATCGCCAAATGTATTTCTGTATGCAATGCAGTTCTGCATTTGTGACCAACTGCATATGCAGTGAAATCGAATCACACACACACACACACCTTTTTGTATCTCACAGATACCTCAAGTCAGCCACAGCTTAGAATTAAGAGCTGAGAGCTGGCGACAATGCCAGTTGGCGTATTAACTTGGCCCGGCAACAACAACAGACTCATTTGCATACAATGCCAGCACAAATTGCAGCTGTTTCATGCAATCGGAATTGCAAACTGCAATCATATCTAACTATATCTATATCTATAGCTATATAAATATAGGGAAAGGGTTGTAATCTGGAATAGTTTTTAAAGAATATAATTAAATTGATTTCCTTTCCAAGCTTAATAGCTCTATGGTTGAGAAATCGACGCGTTAAGTGATTTAATTGCATTTATTTACATGATTTAGAAGTGCATTTATTTGTATATTCAAATGTTCTTAATATATATATTTATATATATATATTTATATTTAAATAGGGAAAGCGTCGCAATCTTGAATATTTTGTAAATTTTTTAACGTTTCAAGTTTATCAACTTTGTTGGCGATTAATAACTACATTAATTATTTTAATATTTATTTCATTTGTGCATTAAATTAGTAAATTAGATTTCTCTTCTTTTTCTAAATGCATTTACTTTTTTCTTAAATATTTATTTACATTTATTTCGTATTTCTTTTTAAAATATATAAATTCAACTATTTTACAGCTTAAATGTTTTTAATTATAACTTATATTGTATATTTTATATAAATCGAGATACAACTCACCAGAAAATCATATAAATTTCCCTCCACGTGTCGGTGTTGTTATAAAATTGATTTATAATTTATTTTTTCATCAATTCTTCATTCATAAATATTGTTGGCGGTTGCCACTGCAATCATATCTATATTATATAGTATCGACATAAATCTTTAATAATATTTAAAGCTAAAAGCCCGCATTCTTGAATAGTATTCAGCGATAATTAATTCTATTACCCTTCTAAGTTTAATAAGTCAAATTTATGTTTTTGCTTGTAAGTCCACGTGGAATAGTTAAGTCGTCTAATTTTTTATTCATTCAATTTAGTTTATAGTGGAATTTATAGTTATATTAATATTTCTTTAAATTATTTTGTATATATTACAATACAAGTTTCTTACTTTTTGATGATACAATAAATAATAAAGCTAATTTGAATTGGGGGACAGCAAAACAATTTCTTCTCACGTTTCATAGCGAAAATAAAGTTGTAACTTCATTCATTAATAATAGAAATAAACCTATTGTAATTATATTAATAGCTGCTGCCACTGCAATTATAAATCTATAACTATATTTCTATTGAAAGGAACGCATTGTTTTTCATAGAATTCAATTCAATATTGTTTTCTTAAAATTTAAATGTTTGTAATTATTTTGTGTCTGGGAAATTTAATTGAAATCGTTAAGTTATAAGTGCAATTGTTTATATATTTTGTTTGTTTACATTTATATATTTATAATTGCTAACCATCACGACAAGTGAACTTTTGTATTTCCCTTTATTTATCTTTATAGTTTCTAATTAAAGATTTATCTCTATCTCGATCTAGACATGCAACACATTCTTGCCACAGTCATTGGGCTGCTGCTTTGCACTCAGCTGCCCAATGTCCAGTCTCAATCATCTGGTCTGCAAGTGGCGAAACAATGGAAACTCTTGGCCTACAATTTTCAATCTGCGTCACGTGCCAGTGATGCAAACTTCTACAATCCGAAGAATGTACTGATCACGGGCATTGCCGTATCGAAGGATCGCATCTTTATAGCGACTCCTAAATTATTTTCCGGCGTTTCATCGACTGTCAGCTGGGTGCCCAAGGGTCCGATGGGGGATTCCCCCACGCTGCAGGCCTATCCCGATTGGTCGTTCTCAAATACAGCACGAACGAACTTCAATTGCAGCGATCTGATTTTGACATCTGCTTATCGATTGCGCATCGATTCGTGTAATCGATTGTGGATACTCGATGCGGGCATTTCTCGTTCACTCGAGGATTACGAGAACACCTGTCCACCGAAGATACTTGTGGTGGATCTCGATACGGATCGTGTGGTGCGTCGCATAGATTTTCCACGTGAGGTGTTACGGGGCGAAACGCTTTTCACCAACCTGGTTATCGATGAAACGACGGCCAAGAGCTGCGACGATGTCTTTGTTTATATTACGGATACAGTGGAGCCTGGCATTATTGTCTATGACAGCAGCAAGGATGTCACCTGGCGACTCTCTCATCCAGGTAAGGGATTATTTGTATTGTTATTTATATATTTAATTGTGTTCCATTACTACAAGTATAACTTATATAACTTAATACTCATTAAACTAGTCACTACGTCAAGTAATTCCATTCACAGAGTCTGTAATTTATTATTTCTATTTATTTTTATTTATTAATATATTTTATTTTTATTATTTCTATTTATTTTTATTAGTTTTTCTGCATTATAATCAATTATTAATTTAACCGCAACGTAAAAATTAACTTATAAATTAATTCAAGTTCACATATCAAACAAAGTACTGAATATTACATTTAAAATATTAAAATTAATAATTCTTATTCACAAAGTTGCTTTTTTATTATTTTTATTTAATTATACATTTAAATATTTTCTTATATATTTAAATTTATTTAATTTATATATAGAATCTTATTCACAAAGTTTTTATTTATTATTTATGTTTATTAATAAAGGTAAATCTAATATTATTAATTGATTAATTAAATCTAAACAAAGACAGACGACAAAAAAATATATTTAGGCAGAAAAAGACTTAAATTTATAATAAATAAAAATTCACATATAAAACAAACAAACATTTTAAATATTAAAATTAATAATTCTTATTCATAAAGTTGTATTTATTATTATTTCTATTAATTTATAAATTTAAATATTTTTTTATTGATTGATTTTCTAATATTCTTTATAATTATTTATGAAATTTCAACTGAAGACAGTCGTAAATAGGGTATAAAAAGCAATATTTATATTTAAAAAACTGTTAATTAATTTGTAAGTTTAAAAAGAATATTTAAAAATATTACATACTGTAGTTAAAGTGTTTGGGGACATTAAATGGATTGGGAAAAGTGACAAAACAAGACTAACAGATCTCATAACTTGCCTTTCCCTTTCCCCTTTCCACAGCCATGTACCCTGATCCAGACTTTGCACAGTCGGAGATTCTTAACGATCGCTTTGTGCTAATGGATGGCGTTGTGGGCTTGACCTTTGATGATCGCAATGGCATCGTTTACTTCCAGCCTTTGGCCACAGATCGGTGAGTAGAACTGAAAACAAAGTTTCTGCAATTGAATGCAATAATATTCTTTTAAAATTCGCTACCCAGTGTCTTCTCAGTGCACAAGAACGTGTTGAGAGCAGGTCCATTGGCAAGTGGACAGATGTTGGATGTTAAGCTGGTGGGCAAGAAATCATCGCAGGGCATTGGATTGGCAGTTTCGCCTTTCGATAGCAGTTTGCTCTTTAGTCCGATGAGCGAGACTGCGATTGCCTCATGGAATCCAACGAATAATCAACAATCTGTGCTGGCTCAGGATCCGGAGAGGTTGCAGTTTGTGGCAGATATAACCACAACGAAATCGGAGCCAGGTGTTATCTATGCCATTGCCTCGAAGTTCCATCGTTTCTTCCTCAAGAATCTCAATACCAATGAGTTCAACAATCGCATTGTGCGCCTGGAACTGCCCCAAACTCGTGCTGGTGGCATTAAGAGTCCTCTGCTGACTCATTCACTCCCATTGCCAACGGGACCCAGTCACAATAGTCTGCTCCACTACGGTGGCTACAACGCACACGCCCAATCCCATGTGCATACCACACAAACCACCGCCAATGCCTTGCAGACATACTTCACCAGTCCGGCACTAACGACGACGCCGCTGACCACAAGGATACCCTATAAATTCGAGAATACAGGCATTGTCAACTACGGACTACGCAATCCCTTCACGGCCCTCAATCAGGGAGAGGCTTTCCCGCCCAGCAAGGCCACCCGGGACATCTATCAGCGTTCCTATCTGGACAGCCTTGTGCCCGGCCATATTCCAACTGCTGCGGCAGCTGTGGCAACTTCATCCGCCTACACGAACCGGCACAGTGGCTACTACTATCATTAACACTTAACGAATCTCTAAAAATTCAATTTATGTCTCTCTGTAAAATTCTGTGTAAATATATATTTGTTTATTTATTTTACTTTTTCTAGTGGTATTCTTATTGTTTTCTGCATTTTAACAAATACGAAAAAATACTTTTAAGTCGAATTATTTTCAGTCCTCAGCCTTTTAATTATTACAATCACAATAACACTTAACAAATCTTAAAATTTAATTTATGTTTCACTTTTTATTTCATTGTGAATATATTTTAATTTGTTTTATTTTTTTCCAGTGCTTTCGAACTCTTTTAAATGTAGGCTTTAAATTTGTATTTATAAATCTCTTAATTTGATCTATGTTTTTCTATAAATTTGATTTTCTTATAAATTTAATTTTTCTACTTTTATTCGTATTTTGCTCAATATTTCAACAAATGTAAGTCGAATTCTTTTCTACCTTTTAATTTTGCCATAAACTAATTTCAATTATTGTTTTTATTGCTATCAAAAATATATATAAATTTAAAAAAATTAAATATACATTTTCCTCTAAGTTGTATATATATTTTAATTAAATTTATTATTTCTAGCATTTTTCGTAATTTTCTACACATTTTAAAAAATACCTAAAATGCTGTAAAGTCGAAATCTTTGTTGCCTTTCAATTCTTCTATATATTACTATTATTTAGCAATTTTTAATCTATAACTATCATTAACACTTAACAAAACAATTAATTTAATCAATGTTTCCCTCGAAATTCTATTTATTTGATTTTTTTCTAGTAGTATTCTTATTTTTCTCTTTACAGCAACAAATACGCAAAATTCAGTCAAGTTCAATTATATTTTAACTGTCTCGTTTGATATTTGATATTTGATATTTTTTTAGTGGTGAAACCGTTATATGAAGTGTTAATAAATTGATTAAACAAATCTGACTGCATAAGTAATTAAACTATAAACCAAGACAAGTTCAACACTGCTGCACTCAAAGCTGACATTAATGAGCCATGAAATGTCTGCTTAACCAGTTCTCAAATCCAACGTGTTAATTATTAGTTACACTTTTTGCACACAATCTTGGATTTGACTACTTTTTTATCGGCTTCTGACTAGTTTAAGGGCTATTTTTACGGTTGAGCTTCTAATTATTTTGGTTTAATGTATTAAACGCTGATCGTTGTGATCGTTAGAATGCAAACTTGAAGATACTTAAAGAGATATCATATCTTTGAAATGTGAATAGTAATTTCTGTGTTTATTTTTGCGATCATTATGAAATTGAGCAACAATTAATAGCGTTTTAATTGCTAACATTTGCGTGCAGCAAAATTATAATTGCTTATTAATTGTTAAATAATAACAAATTGAAATGAAAACAAGTTCATATTTGAATATATTTTAAGAGATATCTGAAGTTGAGTTTTTGATTGTACATTATGCATAGTAATTTTTGCATAATTTGTTTGTCCTAATAAAATAAATAAAATAATGCAAATATTTAAACAATTTCCTACTTATTTTTGTTTAATATGCGCATTATTAACTTCTTATTCGTTTGCTGCTTTTAAGCAGTTAAAAATATATTTTATATTTATAATTTCAATGTTTAAAGTTTACAGAACTTATATTTAAAAGTATTCTCAACATTTTGTTCCAGTTATTAAATTAGAATATATCTTAAAATTAGCATTTTGTTGCCAAAACTTCGATCACGGCTAACAGCTGAATAAACAGCGAATAAACTTATTTATTCATAGATAGTAAAATATTTAAATATAAATGTACTCGCTTGAACTCTAATAACTTTCAACATTGAAGCACACTCTACTATGTGTACAGCCGGAAGTGAGCAGAATAAACAGAAAACTATTATTAAACTTTTACTTACCACTCAATGTTGCAATGTTGTGACAGCTGCTGCAAAGTTACCTAATTAAGCAATTAGCTATAAAAAGAACAAGTTTAGTTATAGTTAATCATACCAAGCAATCGCATCAACTTCTAAGATGAGAACTCAAACCATAATTCTGTGCTGTGCCCTTTTGGCCATTTGCCTGATCCGAGGCAGCAATGGAGAGCGATGCACAGCACCAGATGTGCCAATTGGCTGCACGGATTGCTCCCTAGAGCCAAATGCTGCAAATCCTGATTGCACCACAGCAATTCCACCAACAACAACCATCGTAGCGGATGAGGAAATCACAAAGCCCACAACGCCCACAGTCACGACAACAACAAGAAGAGTCAGCGCCGTTTACAGTTCCAGCTCGAACTCTGATGCCGCCACTGTGGCACAATTGAGGAACGAGATTGCACAAATGAGGAGGACACAACGACTACAGGCGGCCAGAAGCAGGAGGATGGCCGCCAGGCGACAGGCTGCCAGCCGGAACAGATCTGCTCTGATGGGCCAAAGAAATCGCCGTGCTGGTTAAACTGCGTTCAATTCATGTCTAAATAATCAAATTAATTTCAAAATAAAAATAAAATGTTAAATCAATATGCTAATTTGCTGTCATTTATTTAGCTGATTGTTAATTTAACAGCTAGTCAAGGTATTTGTTTTGACAAAATATAATATTTATATATTTTATTTTACAGCAGAAACCTTTTCTTCGCTGTTTTGTATTCTTATTCCTATTATATTCGAGTTGCTAATGGCTCTTGGAATAGTTAACAGTATAAATATTAATATCTATTGAGTTTAACTATTTTCGAAAATATTAAAACTAATATTAGATATTTCCCGTTTGGCAAAACTATTACTTTCACAATTACTTTATAACCACAATATAACACAACAATTAAAATATAAAGTTTAATTGAATGTGTTTTATATGTCGTAAATTTTAGAGTAAAAGTTGTTTACATATAAGAGAAATACCTTTCAACCAAATATCAACTCAAAAGCAGATATTTTCAATGAAATCGCAACTATTTAAGCTAGATTTTATTATAAAATCCAGCGCTAAAAAAATGTTATTTAATCAAACAATTAATTTGAATAAAAGCGATAATAATTTCATAAGTAATCTGCATCCTTTCTTTAGTTATTGATATTGGTTGTTTATTTCATTTATTTATTTATTTAACGTCAACTAAAAACAGTCGACACAATAATAAGAAGTAAACAATACATTTATATAATATGCAATTTAAAAACTTAGGTCTGAAAAGATAAGATGCATTATTAATTTATATAATGTTAAGCTAAGTTAATTTTTTATTTTATTTTTTAGTTTATTTCATTTAATATTGAATAACATATTGCATTTCTGTGTTAAAAACCAATTTCTACTTATAAACAGCCAATTACATATGTATCTATTTAAGTTATTTATTTTCTTTTTATTTTACTTATTATTTCAATACAATAAAAATACATTAATATAGAAATCCTAAATAATATCTTGTTTGCTTACAAAGTTTTGTTAAATATTAATGAATTGCACATTTACAGTAAGCCAACTAATTGTTTTGACAAAATAATTTACATATTTTACTTTGCGAACGCCTACGAAATACTGAAGTTCATTGAGTTTTAACTATTATAACCATAATAACAATTATAAACGTTTTGTTTTTCACAACAATAACAAACTGTATTTTATATGATAAACTTCAAGATTCCATTGCTGTCGAAGAAATATAAAAAAAAAACCAAAAGAAAGATATAAAAAGTGCAGCGAAGACATGACATTAAACAAAAGACACACACACACACATGGACATACATAAATATAAACATTAAATTTCTACCACAAATTGCGGGGCGTGAAAAAAGCAAGTTTACTTGCATTTACGATCCCAAATCTATACTTTGAGCAGACTGAGTTCCGTCAATGGGTTTAGAGCCATGTTTAGTCTTTGCCTGCACTCTTGGAATCTTGGAATCGCCGCTTGAAGCAAACATTTTCTGGCACAGACATAAAGAGAGATCAATTATCGGTTGCAGCATTTGTGAGTGTGTCTACAGGGGAATGGGGAGGGGAGGGAAAGAAGTGTGGCGACGACGAGTTCTTAGACTATGTAAATAAGCCTAAAGAATCGGTTAAAAAGATGCCTATAAATCTCTAAGTATTAAACAGCACTAAACTCTGACATGTCCAACAGACGAGGGGCAGCAAACAAAGCACAGTGGTCAAATTTAATATATTTTAATATCACTGATATATTATAACATATAATAACTAACATAATTCCGATATATTGGATATTTTAATCAGCTGAAAACTTGTGAAGTTAACCCAGTGCATTTCATATATATAATAAGGATCTAAGATTCAGCAGAGATTAAAAATATATTTATTTTTAAACATATATTGTAATTATCTATTGATTGTCTAAGCTTCAAACTTTTGTCTCCTTTTGAGTGCTTTTACTTAAATAAATGTTTAATAAATAAATAATGTTAAAAATGCATTTATTCTTCTTAAAATTTGTATATTAGTTATGTTTATGTTTATGTAGTTAATATCTATTTAAATTGTTACTTGATGTTTACTCTGAATTAATTAGTTAAATATTAGATTGTATAGCATGTTTAGTTGCGATTATTCCCTGCATGTTTACCAAACAACAAATTTATAATTATTCACTATTTTTCTTTCTAACATTTCTCATTTCCTTTCCGTCATGTGACTTAAATGTGAATGAATTTAAGCAACTAATTTATACCAATTTACTATTTGTCTGATTGTGTTTCCGCAATGTAACCAACGACTGTTGAAACAATTTTTTATAATTTAAAATCGTCCAAGCAATTTGTACTATAATTTGCAATCAACATTCTAAATAATAACTTAATTGTAAATTCATAATTTATTCAACTCCTTGCTAGACTTTTGTTTTAAACTACAAATCAATTGTCCTGTAGTTGACAATAAATTAAGCTTAGACGTTTGTTAACAAAGTTATAATTTAAATTTAAATTTTATTGCTTTGTCGACTCTCCATAGTTGACAATAAATGAATAAAGTAAATAAATTTGAAGTAGTTATTAATGAATGCAAGCTAAAAGGACCACTGTGCAGCGTTTACCTGTGCCGCCGTCCTTTGTTTGCCCTCTCGACATGGACATCGTCGAACATTTGGTCAATTAGGGTTTGTTAGCACCACTGGACGGGGCAACACCTTAAATTGCCTTGCCTTGTCTTGTCTTACCTTTCTTTCTGTTATTTTGAAGTCGCCTACCTGTGGCCCTGCACCTGTAATGTCAGTGTTCACGCGTCATTCGAACGGTCTAGACGAAATTCAGTGCAGTCGGGATGCTGGTTAAAATGTTTTGGGCCCAGTTCATTGGCAGCCTGTTAACTGTTTGCTGCTCAACGGCTCAGCAGTTGCAGGTGAAGCAGCTGCATACGCTGCACAGTTGGAGTGATCTCAGTCTGGGCAACGATGATCAGCCAAAAAACAATCTATTTCTGCCCGTGGACATTGATATTGAATACGGTGACGAAGGACGTCATCGCACCTTTCTAACAATTCCACGTCTCAGCGCTGGAACACCCTATACCCTGGCCACAGTGGCCAGCACGGATAACGAGGTGGTCGAGAATCCTCGGCTGGAAGCGTATCCCAATCCAGAGTGGCATCTGCCTTCAAGCAACTGTTCCGGCATAACGTCTGCAATTAGAACTTATGTGAGTTTTCACTTGGTGTAATGTGTATGGGTGGAAAAGTTAAAAGAGAGAGACAATTTAATTAAAAATAACTAAATTTGTTTTCTCCACTAAAACAAAAGAAATATATAATTCATGTTATACTATATTCAATTATTTATTATACATTATCTTATGCATCATTTTGGATAATTACAAAGGCAACAAAATACATTGTTCGATAGTGAAAACAAATGTGTAAAACTGTTAAAAATTTGTATACATTTTGTAGTTTAAACGTGGTATAAAATTATAAACCTATCAGTCAATGCTGTTGAGTTAAATATAAGACGATTAAACAATTCAATTATACACGATTTGCTAATAAAATCGTTGAACTTTTCTTATTTATTTACATATTATATTCACATTTTATACTTGCAGTATGTTAATTTGTTGAAAAAAGAAAAATTTACCTTATCATCGTTGTGGAAAGAGGGCATTCAACTCCAATCTTTAACATATTAGCATTTTTTTAAATTGAACGCTTTGGTTTGCTCAATTGGAGTGCTGTTAGCAAAAAATATTCTGTTCTAAATTGCGTGTTAAATAATTTTCAAAATATCAACAACCAAAAGGAAAATAGGTATACAACACTTATGTTTCCACGATTAAAGCCAAGCCTGGAACAGTTCTTCAGCCTACAGAGTTTATGCAAATTTAATTTATACACTTATTTCTAACTAACTTTATAAAAAGTTTACATTTGTTGCCTGAACATTTCGCAGTATTTAGAGAATTATATTCCATATCTTTATATATTTAAGATACTAACTAATTGAATATATTTCATGAATTAAATCTTTTTTAACTGTAATCCACATTTAACTCTTATTTTTTAACCTTCTGACACTATAACTCTTAACTGATTATATTTGCCTTGCAGATTGATGAATGCTGGCGACTTTGGGTGATGGACTCGGGTCAGGTGAACTCGTTGCAACTCTGCGCGCCACATATTCTGATATTTGATCTGGTCAAGGATGAGCTCGTGCAGCGATCTGCGATACCATCGCATATGTACACGGCCAGCATATCGATATTTACCGCCATGGTAGTGGATTTATCGGAAAGTGAGGCGGCCACAAAGTGTTTGGGCGGCAGGGCATATATTGCAGATGCCTGGGGCTATGGATTAATTGTTTTCGATGCCCTGACGGGGAAATCATGGCGCATCGAACACGAGTCGATGCAACCGTCCCTGGGAGTGCGACGATTTGGCAGCGCATATGCGGGAATATTTACCGTAAGCTTGAGTCCCAGCAGCGAATCGGGTAAGTGAATTATTAAATTAAATTAAATAAAATAAGTAAAGCTAAATAAATGATGTGGTTAAATGGGAAAATCTCAAATGAAACAGAATTTACGTATATTTCCAATTGCATAATAGTATATATTTCCCAATATATAATTTCAACATAATTATTTATATTTAAAAAATGACAATCGTTACGGTAACTAATCAAATAATCTCTTTTTAATTACAGAGCGCTTTCTGTACTTTCATACACTCAATAGCTTCTTCGAGATGGCCATTCCACTTGACCGGGTCAACAACGCCAGCTTGTGGCAAACGCCAGCGAATGTGGACACGGTCGGTAAACACTTTCGAATTCTAGGAACACGCGGCATACAGTGCGAATCGGAGGTAATGGACAATGGTGGCAATCTTTACTGTAGTCTGATCAGTCTGGGGGCATTGATTAGTTGGCAAGAGCAAACTAATTACACGGCTAATGATATACGCGCCGTGGCCTACAATCCGCAGCAATTGAAATTTGTGACTGGCCTCAAAATCAATCAGAACTCAAAGGGAGAAAACGAACTTTGGGCTTTGAGCAGCGATCCAAAATTGTTTGTTGGCGGTTCGTTAAAAGATGACGAGGTAAAGTTTCAAATAATTGGCTGTCGTACAGCCGATCTCTTGGCCAATACACCCTGCACAGTGGGTGCCTCAGTTGCCACGCCCACTGTTAAATAGTGTAGTCTTAATAGTTTAGAAGTATAGAGTAAGTGACGTTAAATGCTAACTTTTAAAATGTAACAGCGTTTGTTTATACGCGCGCAAGCTGCTTGCCATGACACTCGCTGTCGATTTTTACAGCTGCGCGAATGAAATGAATAATCGAATAATAACTATGGCATTATTTTAGGCGTAAGTAATTTAAGTTTATGCAATGCTTGACTCTACATCTATCAGAATTTATTTATCGCTTAAGAACAGTTTACCGCTACCAATTGCCTTAGTTAACAGCTGTTAAATTTAAATGTAGTTCATTCGTTCAGTTTGGTGAGTCGTTCATACGAACTAAATCCAAACGATTCGATAGAACAGTTCGTTTATCGGCTATCGATAAGGCGGCTTTATGAGTTTCATTTAAATGAAGCAAACTTATGCCATCTATGATTTTACTGTTTAAATAATTGTTGGGCAATTATAATATGAGTTTGAAAAACAAAAAAATACTTTATACTATTTAAAATATACTTAAAAATATATAATTTAATAAAGACAAATATATATGTACATATATGTATAAACGTAGCACAGTTTTTCTTTTAAGCTAAGAAAACCAGTAGCAGCAGAACAACTAAAACAGCAACACTGGTCATGCGTGACTGCAATTAGTAGTGAGCACTCGTAATAGAATATTATGTGTAAAAATATGCCCAAGTGGCATGTGCTTTAGACTCAATCAATGCATGGTTTCTGTGTGGACTGTGGAGTAAATCTGAAATCTCTAATTGCATGGAACCCGTCAGAGGAACCAGAAACAGGCCCAGTACACGAGCCTAACTGGCTGTCGTTTTGCCACAATTCTGTTGAAAACCGAGAGGAGATAGCGCAGAATAGGGGAAATGATGTCAATTAGAAGAGCCAACGGACAGGAGCCACAACCACCAAGCTGCTACTACCAACAAAGGGAAGACAGTAATAAAAAAAAAAAACAACGCTAATGTTAACATATTGCGTTTGTGGTAGCAGACTTGCAATTTTAATTTTATAAACTTATTGCAGGAATTTAATAGACGAAAGGAATGTTCAATGCTGATTTGCAGAAATGCGGAATTGCTGATTTGTTGATTTGTTGATTTGAATTTGATAGACATGCAAAAGGTTGATTGAAATGCTGATCGAATGGATATTAATAGAAAAAATGGATGGCAATTTATATATAAATATATATATTGAATATATATGGAGGCCACTGCTGACTATGAACAAAAAGATACCAATTTTAATGATACAATTTATTTTGTAGACAATTTTTAAAATCCAGTAATAAGTATTAAGAACAATTTAGCAGGTGTGACGATAATTTTTATCGTTACTTAAAAACGTCTTGGAATTTAAAGAGTGCATGAAGTGTAAATACTTCAAAAAACTAATAAGATGTCAATTTATCATTTACAATTAGTTATTATAGATACGTTTAAGCTTTAAATCAAAACAATTATGTTTCTTATGCGTAAATATTTACGATTATATACAACTTCAAGAACCAGGCGTTAATTAAAGATTTTACTTATTGAAATCGATCATATTAATAATCTAAAGTAATAAAACTACGATATAATCATTTAATAATAATGTACTTATTGTTTAAACTACTTTGTGTTAAAGAAAAACATTTACAATGGCTTTTATAGAAATTTGTTAGACATAAGTATAAAATACAAATGTTGGATCATTTAAAGTCATAATCTTGTTTACCCCTTTAAAGCGATCTTAAATTTTTCCTTTTTTCAGTTTTAATATAAAATAGTATTTAATTTTAATAATAATTTAATTTTGTAATCTTATATTTTAATGTTACTATAAATATTACTCCATAATTTCTTGTCGACTGTTTTTAGTCGTAATAATAAATAAATAAATAAATAAGAATATATATATCAAAACAAAAAACATTTGTTTATCAACTTGTAATTTTCATTGTGGTGGACCTTTTTCTGGAAATGCCCATATATATTATAATTATAAATATATCTTATATATTATAATTATATCTCAACAACAACTTTATAACTTAGTCTCAGAATTTGAAAGGTTTTAAGCTACCTCAAAGTTATGAATATACGCATAATCTAAGCAAATTTTAGAAATTGAACTATTATTGATGAAACTTATAAAGTTCTAAATTAAAACAATTAGGTTTCTGTGCATTATTTTCTACGATTATTTAGCTTTTAAAATTCCGTTAAAATTCTAAAAGATCTATTTAAATTTACTAAATTACATATTAAATTAGCTGCATTAATTTGACGTCGATCATCATTATAATCTAAAATAATACAAATAAAATCATCGTATTTGTAATAATTGTTTTAGTAAATTTATTATTAAGTCTGCAGTTTTAAATTGGCATTGAAAGCAATTGTTAGCCAACTCAAATTATTCAAGTATTCTTTATAAAAACAACCAAAAAGTAATACAATAAATTATATAATAAAGTTAGAAATTCAGCCGAAAAAATGTACGTGAAGTAACGAAAAGTTATGTAGATGGCGAGATTATTGTATTATCAAATTATGAACTTACCTGATGAGTTTCGGCAGGTAGACATAACTAGTTTAAAAGAAATACTCGTACAAAATAAAGCAGAAAACAGAAAACAGAAATTGTGGCCATGAGAGTAATGGATACATAATATAATAATAATCTTATTCAATTAAGCTAAGGCCTGTATATAATTGGGGTTCATTGAGAGTTCTTTTTTTACGGGCCAAATATAAGAAGATTTATGTTCATGGCATTAAGATGCACTAATGAGGAGTGCACGAGATATATTTACTATTAAATTACTTAGTGCAAATGACTATGATAGTTGGCTGCTGATGATGATCGTCATATGCCGTAACGGCAAGTTCTCCCCAACTCTCTCGATGTATCTCTAGAGACTTTAATCAAAAGCCTGGCCAGGAAATGCAAGACAAGAATTTTATAATTGGAGCTCGTCTTATTGAATTAGCATTATAAACCAGACAACGACAGAGAGAGAGAGAGAGAGAGAGAAGGAGACAGTCATAATAATAATAAACGTATAAAGCTTAACAACTTGCCGGATTGTCTAAAATTACATTTCTTTAATACAATTCTTTGACTATCAAATGGTATAATTGCAAGTTTATATGATGAATCATAAAAGTTGAAAATGCGCCAAAATAAAACTTCTTTTGATTGTGACCGCTACTCTATATAGCATATATTATTGAGTATAAAAGCCGTATCAAAGACCCCGTTCAAATATATAAATTAGGCAGTTATGCAGTCGAATACCGTATCATTTTTGTGTTGTCTGCTCAGAATAGAAAAACTTCTAGTTTAATTTGCATTTGAGTTGACCCATAAATTTGGTAATCAAACACCGTTTGCTACGTTTTATGATTTGCATACTTGACACAGTTATTTAAAAACAAAAAAAAAACAATTAGGATAGGCTACTGTTAAGTAAACTCAACTGAGATATACTCTGTACTTATTACTTAATAAAAAATGAAAATAGAAATCACACAAATATTATATAAAATAAGAAATTATATATGCGAAAAGTTTGCAGCGGGATTCGAACCCTCGACCACTAGCACTAAAGTTCTGCGTGCTATCCACTTGCCCAATGGTTCTGCTGTCAGACAGCTGTCAAATTGTAGTTATGTTTACAGGACAGGAAACCATTTCTTAAAGTTCTGTTTGCTGCAGTATTTCATATGCCAAAGCTGAAATCTGTACCATTTCAATTTCATTCTCATTTATTTTTTAAGATTTCTCGCTACAAGAAAATGCTTGTAAATTAAAAATTATTACTTAAATTCGTATTATATTTTTCAATTAAATGCAAAAAGAAAATTATTAAATAAATTTGTAGGAGTCTTAACTATAAGTGTTATAATTATTTTAAAAATGGTTCTTTTAATTCGCTTTTTTTGGCAACATTTTAAAATAAACTTGCTACCAAATTTGGTGACTGTAGTTCTTAAAGCCTTTATAGAAAGATATACATTTCGATTTAACAGACTTAGCATACCCTTTATACTCTTTAAGTACAGGGTACATTTCAATTTAACAAACTAAGCATACCCTTTATACTCTTGAAGTGCAGGGTCTACAATAGATATGTATCATCGATAACGGCGCCTGCTATCCACTGTTATCGATTGTCAACTTGCTGCAGTGCGTGATCGAAAGAGAAAGAGTTTGAAAGTGTCCGAAAACCATATTATCGACTGTTATCGATTTAAATCTCACTACACTCCGAGCAGAAGAAAGAGACAGAGAATCAGGAAATGTAGAAAGGTAGCGCAGTTATTTTTATTTATGCACCCAAAACAATATCATTTAAATCCGATCAAGTTAAATGGGTTTACGATCTACAAATACACTCAGTCACTCTCAATCCCGCCCAAGATCACAGCGATCACAGCGATCACAAGCGAACGACTTAGAAGTGAAACTGGGTAAATATGCTAATTTGATGGTTTTCAACTGTTAAAGAATTAAAGCCGAAATAAAAGATCGCAGGCGGTCGCACGCAGTAAAACGCCCAGTTAACATCCCCAGCAGTGAAAGTGAAAAGTTCATAATAATAAAAGTGTACAACGGTAATCGAGTTACATTGCCGCCCAGCCAAGTTTGCTGCCTAAGTCACCACCGTTGGCAGAGAGACACCTAAACAGAATAAGTAAATCCGAAGCGTGAACGTGAACGTGCTCGCGAACGCGAACTGCGATATAAATTATTAAGCAAAGAGAACACACTCACCAAAATAGTATAACAGGTGTGTACGTTTAGCATCGTACATTGACCGCTTTAGAAATTGCAGCTCTTAAGCTCGAACATGTTCGAGTTGCAGCGTGGAGAGATTTCCTGTTTGAACAGGTTGCGGTGCCTTGCTTGCTGCCAGTTTTGCCATGTTCGCTATTTTATAGCTAGACTGAACTACACGGTAGTTGAAATTTCTAAAATAATTTGACAACTTTTCAAGATTACCAGAAAACTTCAAAATACTTAAGAAAATAAGATTGTATATAAATAATACAATTTACTTGGCAAATAAAGAAATTTCTGTCAATTAAATAAGATTTTTTAATAAATAAGGTAAAGATAAAATATGTATTTTAATACCTAACCTATTTCCCACTCAGCATTGTAATTTTAGCTTGTTTATTGCTATATCTGTCATATATTATCTTGTTCAAACGTTTATAATTTATAGAAAAACGCTTTTTGTTGGTTTTCTGGGTGCATTGCATTTTATAAGCATTTATATTTTTATTTCTACTATTTATTTTCTATCATTTATTTTAATATTCTTTTCCAATCTAGCTAGTTTTAGCGGTTAATATTCTGCCAACACTGCTTGTTGCTCACATTTACCATGCCTGCAATTTCTTTTCAATTAAGACACCGAGAGAGAGAGAGAGTGTGTGAGTGCCGCTCTTTCACTTGCGCACTCTCGCATTCTCTTACATCAACATTGCGTGCAGATATTGCCATATGACTGATCGCATTGGTGTTGTTGCTGGTGTTTCAGCCTCTCAGCGAGTCGCGTCGGCAGAGTAGGCTGCGGCTGCGGCTGCGTCTGCGACTCCGGCTGCGTCTGCAGAAACTTCTTTATCTAACTTTTATAACAAGCAGCTTGGCCACGGAACTGACTTTAGTTCTGCGTCAGCCATTGAGTGAATAAGTTCGGCTTTCTTCTCGTGAATTTGTGGATTGTGGATTGCAGCTCTGTGTGTTATGCAGATGTGAGAAATTGTCCGTCGTCGCTGTAATTGTTGTTGTTGTTGTTCTTCTTCTTCTTGTATGTGATTGTGATTAAAAGCTGAAAGACATTAATCAAACTAAACAAACTAAACATATTGCATTTTGAAGGAAGCTAAGGTATGTATCAGACATATTAGACAGAGTTAAACATCTATAACACCGTAAACCGTAAACCGTAAACTGTAAACTGTTTACATTTTAATTTCTTACGACTGGGCATATGTATGTTTTTTTTGTTACAAGTATATGGACCGCAAACACTGACTTGTAACAAAAAAAAAGAAAAACCATTACACTAACTGAAGAATGACTAAGAAAAATAATCACAAAAAAATGTTAACCGGTTTCTTCGAACCGCAGCGACGTCTGACAACGGACAATGTACGGGGAGGGGGAACGAGGGGAACGAGGGGACAGCTATTGGTAGCACATAAATGTGGCAAAAGAAAGATTCTGTGCAAGAAACTAAACTGTAAGACGGCAAGATGTTCAGCGGAGACGCCTCAGTGTAGTGGGAAAAGTACGTGTACTGCAAAGAAAGAGACATAAAACACGCTAAACGCTATGATTTTTAAATAATAGCCAAGCACTTCCGTCAAATCTTTAACGGACTCCCAAGAAACGCAGTTAAATTGCACTCTAAAAATCGAACGTTTCCCGATTATGATTACAAACAATTCGATCACAATTCGATCACGTTTAATCTTCAGTTCCATCAAAGTTCTGATTTAAACACAGACAATTTTCATCAGATCATTGTGTAGATTAGTTATGTGTGTTAAATATTAGAAATGCTTAGTTAGTTATCGTATACCCATAAAAAAAAGCGTTTTCAGTTTTAATTTCTAGGTTAATATGAGCTATAAAAAGTGTTCAAAGGAGTGTAGATAAATGATAAAAGACTTTGAAAATTTAAGAAATATTTTTAACTAAAGAAAAGTAACTTACTAGGTTAATAGTAGATGCTATAAATATGCCAAGGGAGTGTGTTAAAAATAGTGATTAAATATATGATGATTTGGGAAATTTGGATAGTTAAGAATTCTTAAAGAAAAGTTAAATATAATATTTACTAGGCTATTAGATATCGTAAATATTGTACAGAAGCTTGTTAAAAATAGTGCTTAAATGTTATATAATTTTAGAAATTCGAAAAGATATTAAATTCTTAAAAAAAAATAGAAATACAGAATTTAGAAGGTCGAAAAGCACTAAAAATATTCTAAAAGAGTGCAGACAAATCAATGGTTAAAGGAAATATGATTTAGGAAATTTGAATGAGAAAAAAAAGAATAAAAACAAACTTAATGGACCCGTTTTACTTTTTTAAAGTAAAGGGTCTAAAAACAGAATTACACCATTTAGAAACTTATAAGACGCTGTAAATTTTCTTAAGTTTTGTCTCAAAGATTGTGATTAA
The DNA here is from genome assembly GCA_958299025.2 of Drosophila histrio. Classification (NCBI taxonomy): domain Eukaryota; kingdom Metazoa; phylum Arthropoda; class Insecta; order Diptera; family Drosophilidae; genus Drosophila; species Drosophila histrio. The sequence continues at coordinate 29,592,913 of OY282581.2, forward strand.
TTTTTAAATGATTTGCAAATTCGGAAAATTGTAGAATGCCTAAAAATAAGTTAAAATATTATCGTTATAAATAACAAGCTGTCAAACTATAAGAAATTAAATGTATATCCTTGAGATGTATATATAAACAGATTAGTCTTATGGTTTCCATGTTTATTCCTAAATTTAGGATTTAGAAGGTCGAAAGACACTGAAAATATTCTAAAAGAGTGCACAAAAATGAATGGTTAAAGGAAATATGGTTTAGGAAATTTGAATCAGATAAGAAGAATAAACAAAATAGAATTACAGCATTTAGAAACTTAATCCAAAACTAAATCCTTGAGATGTATTTTTTAACAGATACATCCACTTAAGTGCCATTTTCATCTGGTTTCATCAGTGAATTCAGTGATGAATTATCTACTTTTGCATTGATACAAACTTTAGCTATTTTTAATATAACAATTACATTTTAATATTTAATAAAATCTAAATAGATTGCTTAATCTTTTACTGCTTTCGAGCATAGTTTTTGGCCATTCTAATTAGCATGTAGAACTTTATCACCTAACACAATTGGAAATGGGAAATAGCTGTATCCGCTTATAAAGAAAGAAAGAAAGAAACCATTCAAAAAGCCATTTGTGGTAATTAATCAACAATATTAACTAAAAGTTAATCTATGATTGTCTAGGCAACAAAGTGGGTCAACTTGACGTGTTTTATTTTTTTGGTAGCTGGTAACTGGTAACTGGTAACAGGTAACAGGCAGCTGCCAAATGTGGGCTGGGTTACGCATTTTCTTTCTTCGATTTCGACAATAAATTAGCTCTATAATTAACCGCTAACACCAAAGGCAACAGAACAACTAAATAATAATAATAATAATAAATTTGAAAGAGAAAAACAACAACAGAAATTTGTAGAAAAATGTGTCAAACTCGGATAGCGAGATTGATTTGTTGGCCAAGTTTGCTTAACGGCAAATTGCCAACTATTTCAAGCTTAACGATATTTGAATATGTATACGTAGTATTTGCCGTATGTACTTAACTGTTTTGACTGTTTATCTGTTGATTTTCTATTCTCAACAAGCCGAATTTTGATGTGTGATACGATAAACGCCCATTGAAAATTCGAAAAACGAGTAATCGCCTTTTGGCCCGGTAGAAATATCTGTTGGGCCTCTGCGCAGCATGCAGAATGGAGAAAGTTCTTTTGTCCGTCTGTTTGTCTTTCATTTGTTTGTATATTTTTATTGATTTCTTTGGCTGTGGCTTTGGCTTTTGGAATGACATCACGCCTTAGACTTGACTAGAAATTCCAGCAAAAAATGATATGCTTAAGTTTAATAAAAGCTTATATTTACTATATGTATAAACTATGTTTATTATTCTTGCCAAAGTGGTTCAAAGTGAAAATCATGCATGTTGTTGTTTGACCAAAAGCGACAATTCCTCTAGCCCCGTTAGCTTGCCACATGTGGGGGCAAGAATCTATACAGATACAATCGGGTGGCATACTTAAAGCCGTGTCATGCCCTCTTGCCACAAACTTCGAGTCCAAGCAACGTCTTGGACCTGTTCCATTGGCATTTTATGCAATTGCCAACATATATATTGAGTGGGTCGATCCACCTCCGTCTCCGTCTCCTTCTCCTGCCCCTCCTCGTACTTCTCCGACTGCTTCTGTAATCGTTGACCTCGTTTTCAGCTTGAAAAGCGTCTCCCGCTTTCTAAGCAACTTGTTCACCACGCAAGTACCGAACAAGTGAATCTTTTCTGCATACCAATGATCTCTGAATGATCTTCGAGAGGGCCAATTATAATAGCCACAAATTTGCATAGAGGTTCCCATTCGATTCCATGGAATTCGTATTCTATTCAAACGATGAGTGTAAATCAAGCGAACACGTTGTTTAATGACAGTTTGTCTGACTCAGAGTTACCCTGTAGTCGAAAATGAAGTAAATTTATAGATAGATGGAGTTAAAAGACAGGCCAAAAAAAGGACATAAATGAAAGCAAAGTAAAACTCTAAAAAAAACTGCGAAAACATTTTGATTGAAAGTTCACATAGTTTTGTATTTTTGTCTTCAAGTTATTATAATATTAAAAGAGCAATTTGTTAACTTAATTTAATTATTTTAATTAACTAGTAAATAAGTTACAAGTTACGCACGCTAGGTGTCGCCAGTGTGACTTTCATTGGACTGCACAACATAAACAAAATATTATTTTTAATAACTTGTGTTTTTATTATGCGATCGCAATGAATTTTTCAGAATAGTTAAAATGACTGTTAATATGTGTACTGTTTTAATATGCTTACACTTGGTCAGGAAATAGTTAAAAAGATAGTTATTATGTTTACATTTGTTCACAAAATATTTAAAAAGTTATTTCAACAAAGCAAAATATTTACAAATTTTATTTTAAAAAGCAAAAACCATTCTGGTTTTTTTCATATATTTTCTTTTTCTTATAATTGTTTCTTTTGGCTCTAAAATGAATTAAAACACAAATATATTGTATAATTAATATGGCTTAACTACTTTTTAATATAAGAAACATATAAGTGATAATTTTCTTTGTGAAAACAATTACTTGACAATCAAATATAATATATATCAAAGTCTATAACTTCTGCTCACTCAGCGTGGAATTTACAGCAAAGTATTTTCTGCTATAGAATATAAGCATTATTTACTTCAATATCTTCTCTATTAATTATGTGATCATAACTCAATTTGCAATCAAGTGAAATAAATAGTTAATACATATATTTGGCAGTTCTTGGGGCATATGGAAAAATAAGAAATATATTAATGTCTGCTTTCCCTGCTGCCCTCTATAAATTGTTAATACTTAATAGCTGACCTGTTTGATATGTTATCGCAGTGATTAAAAGACAGTTAACATATATTTATGCCAAAGTTGAAGGCCCACGTTTGGCACTCTCTGTGAGGTATTAAGAAAAGAATATTAATATCCGCTTTCCCCCATCCATGCTAAATTAAATAGTTTATTGTTTATCTATGTTGTCTTAATGGAATTTTATAGTTTAAGCCTAGTTAAGAAACTAGTCAATGTACTAAATTAAAAATCCAAAGTGCAAGGCTATATTTTTTTCTTCTAACGCAGCTGCTTTCCCCACTTTACAATCTGAACTATATTTCTTCTTTTAATAACTTCTCATTTTTTTTATGCGTTCGTAATAAAATTTTCATTTGAGTTAAAGAGTTAATTGATAGTTGTGCTAGGGTGGTGATTACTATAATAAAGTTTACTAGTATTGTGTGAGCTTTTCCTTATTCACACATTTTCAAATAACTTCTGTGCTGCTTTTTTGATCGTAATGACATTTTTAGAGTAGTTAAAGAATTAATTTAAATATGTATATGTCAAGTTGCATGGTTATATATTAGACTAGATTTACATAAGGAAAAGAAACGTCTATACTTATAAAACAAAATTTGCTACTCAACGCGTTTTTAGACAAAAGTTTTTAGAGCCTTTGCTTTAAAAAAGTAAGTAGGGTCTATTAAGTTTGTGCGTAACAGGTTGAAGGAAGTCCGGCAGACCCCATAAAGTATATATACATATTCTGGATCAGCATCAACAGCTGAGTCGATATAGGCATGTCCGTCTGTCCGTCTGTCTGTATGAGCGTCTAGATCTCAGAGACTATAAGAGCTAGTTAGTTCTTAATTTGAAAACTATCTTCTATACAATTCTTAATCCTTAATATTAGAGTTTGGGTTTTTTTAAATTGTGTCGGGATCTAAACTAAACTAGATTTGTTTAAACACTTAATTTTCTATGTCTCTTGTGTTGTCTTATTTTAAAATACAAATATTTAAGACTAGATCTGTTAGAACACATAATCTTGGTTTTTCTTTTGTTTGAACTTATTTTAAAATACAAATATTTAAGACGAGTATTTTTTGGTTATAGAAATCGTACATTGTCTTATTTTAACTACATTATCAGTCTCTTTGATTAATTCGACTGTTGATGATCTCATATACTGTAGCCTGTTGCATTCTTTAGCCCAAAGCTAAGCTACTCTTTTCTATAAATTCTCAATGTGTAGAGGATATAATTATAATATCTATGGATGCTGTGCATAGGCAGAAGCCGGTTTAAGTGTTCATTTTTTTTTGGGAGAAAATGTTATGGCAGAAGGTGTGCATCGCATCGTTTGAGTTGGAGTTGAAGATGGAGATGGGGAGTTGAAGATTTGAAGATGAGAAGTTGGGGAGTTGGTAAGTTGGGGAGTTGGAGTCGGTGTGTGTATCAAATACCGTTGCTTTAAGCTGCGTCGACATTGTTGCCAATGAAGATTAGGGTGCATGGCTTTCTGGCCAGTCGGCAGCTCTGCTGCATGCCACTTGCCACTTGCCGCATGCCGCATGCAGCATGCAATTTTCATGTTCACGAAGTAGGCGCTACACATATACATACACACATACACACATACATACATACATACATACATACACATACGCATATGGAGTTAGTAAAAATTCACTGTTAGAATAACAAGTTTTTCGACCTGTGAGTTCTATTTTTAGTGAATAGTCTTGGTACGCCCGATGGTTTTTAAAGAAAATTGTTGTTAGTTTGTTAGTGAGTCAGTTAGTGAGTTAGTCAGTGACCAGTCGTCGCGCTTCGTCTACCCAGCTAATTGGATGTGAGACGGGCCCAAAACAAACCAAAAGAAAATCCACTTAATGCATATGTATACAGAGTAAACACACACAGCAGACGCGGCAGATACAGATACAAAGCTGCAGATACAGATTTATTAGCCACCTTTATTTATTTTGGAGAGCGTCTACTCCAGATACGTATCGATGTTGAATCTGAGTTGGGAACACACCTGTCATATCAAAAGCGACAAATCGGCTTCGAATGTTGAAGCGTGTTTAAGCGTCTTAGCGAGAAAGTGAAATTGTTAGACAAGCTGCCACACTTCTTGCCACTTTCTAAGCATCTTAGCAACACACAGAGATCTTGCCACACAGAGACGACAAGGACTTGCAACAGACATATTGAACAGGGTCTTAAGATATATCTTACAATCGATCGTTAAAAATGTATAACAAGTTCATTTAACTTCTAAAAGAAAAAGATTGTTTAAGTCAAGTTCATTTCGGACTGATATTAAATGTGGTTGAGACATGAAAAGTTCACGACCTTTTTATTATCTTTACATCGCAACTATCTAACATAAATGTCGGCCATTAACTCCCGCTCTAGAATTTAACTCAACGAACCAGAACTTAAAGCCAGGCCCAGAACAAAAAAACCCTCCTCTTCACCCATCGCCCATCTGAGAGGTAATTGACTTGCCCAAAGAGTACTCAATGGTGCATGAGGTCATCGACGTGTTATGAAATATACAACATTAAAGTGAAGTCTCAGACTCTACGCCCTTTTGCAAATAGAGTTGATCGCGAAATTGTTGCAATTAACTATCGCAATCTTAAATCAAACTAAGATATATTTTATTTGACTTTATATACTTATATTTATTCATGTTCTTTCTTAGTTACATTCTCACCATGGCTGTGAGATCTCAGAGACGTCTGTTTTGGCAACAGATTGCGTTGGGACTTTTGCTGTTAACTCTGGTTCAGGCTCAAGAAATAACACGTACCTCCTCCAGCCTGGAGGAGGAGGAGTCTAAGACAGAGGCCACCACCATCAGTGATATAATCGAGGAGACAACCTTAACTGCCACTCCAGCGATAGCAGATACAACAACCGAGATTCCAGCCAAAGTCGACATAGTTCCCGCTAACGCAACTGAGAATCGCAACTCGGCATTTGATCTCTCGGCGGACTCGAACTCGGAGTCCAAGGAGGCGGAGGCGGAGGCGTCTCAATTCGATGACACCGAGGCTCGCCAAAAGAATTTCCGCTGTGATCCTGATCTCGTTGGCTTCGAGATTGTAACGGGGTAAGCAAAGCGATTACTTATCGAATCGATAATGGCAACTCTTCCTTATATGATCTTAACTACAATCTTTAACTACTTACATATTTTCTTTGCCTTCTCCGTTTCTCTTCTCTCGCAGCTATGTCTTCTCGGCGCCTGGCAAACTCATGGATTCCCAGCCAGGCACTTTGATGTTGACAGATTGTCTAAATACTTGCCTCAAGAACAAGAGCTGTCAATCGATTAACTACGAGACGGGTCTCTGTGTGCTCTTCTCAGCACATGCTGATCAACTTCCAGGTAAGGATTTGTTATATGATCTTAGCTAAAACTAGCTAGAAAGGTTTGCTTTGGCATGCCAACGTTTTGATACGCTTACCATAAATAGTGGTATTAGTTAAATGAACAGAAAGTAAAGAGATAAAGGAGACAAAAAGTTATATTTATCATATAAACAGAATAATTTATATGCAATACAAGTTATTTTAGCAAATGTATCAATCAATAAATGTGAAATCCATCATAATCTATACCTACAAAAGTTATTTAAAAAACAATTAAACAATTTTTGCCACTCAGCATTCTTTTGTTGTTTTAGTTATACGATATTTAAAGATCACGAAACTTTCATTCTATATTTGCAGGTGCCTTAACAAAGTCACAGTTCCCAGTTTTCACCATCTATGCCCAGAAGTCATGTCTCTCTGTGAAGCCCTGCGGACGTGCCTGGTACGTTGACCGCGTGCAAAATTACAGACTCAAGTCGGAAGTGAAACGCAGCGTGTCCGTCGCCTCACGTCGCGAGTGCTTTGAGCTTTGTCTCAGCGAAACAGACTTCACCTGCAGGTAACAGAATCAAAGCAACTCTATTACTCTATTCTTCTACAGGTTCTAGGCTTAACATCTTTGCATGTAATTTTATTACAAATTTTAACTTAAATCTTACATATTGTTCTACTTTTTCTCTATATTTCATTCTATAGATCAGCGAACTATCGACGAGATACCAGAGTTTGTGAGCTCAGTGAAATGGATCGTTCTACGTTGGCGGGTACAAATGCCTTCCAAGCCAAGTCTGGCACAGATTATCTAGAGAATCATTGCATCGATGAGCCCAACAAGTTGTGTGAGTTCAAGCGTTTGCCGGGACGCATCTTGAAGACTGTGGACTCGGTTTACCAGGAAGTCAGCAGCGTCGACGAGTGTCGGGAACTGTGTCTCAACTCTCCATACAGGTAAGCAACTAAAGTAATCGTATTTCCCCTCTTTTGTCCTACTCATGTTTACTCAAAATCAATAAATAAATAGTAGTACAATTAATTTGCTTAATACAAATTGTACATTCGAGTATAACCTGTTTCCAGATACCTCCATCCAAAAATAGTATATCTAAGATTATTCCATTCATGCAGTTAGTAAAGTTTACACATTTTTCAACTCATAACTCTTATTTGCGATCCCTGCTTGGAACAGATGTCATTCCTATGACTATAACGACACTGGGGACATGGTCTGTCGTCTGTCCCATCACAGTCGGGCCACACTTTCCGATGTGCAAGATCCCTACTTGGAGGTGCCCGAGGCTTCGACTTATGAGTTGGCTTCCTGCTACAACGTGACCATTGAGTGTGGCGGTGGAGATATGTTGGCCAGAATACGCACTTCGAAACTCTTCAGTGGCAAGGTCTATGCCAAGGGATCACCCAGATCTTGTGCTGTGGATGTCAGAAGTTCTTTGGACTTTGAGCTGCGCATGAGCTATCACGATCTGGAATGTAATGTGCGTCAGAGTCAAGCCGGTCGTTATGTCAATGATATTATCATACAGCATCACGACATGATTGTCACCTCCTCCGATTTGGGATTAGCTCTGGCCTGTCAATATGATTTGAGTAACAAGTCGGTGACGAATGGCGTCAACTTGGATGTCCGTGGCGATCTTACGCCAGCTCTATCCGAGGAAGTTATTGTGGATTCTCCGAATGTAATTATGCGTATCACCTCGCGAGATGGTTCCGATATGATGAGATCTGCTGAGGTCGGCGATCCCCTGGCCCTAAAGTTCCAAATCATGGATGAACAGAGTCCCTACGAGATCTTCGTTCGTGAATTGGTTGCCTTGGATGGCGTCGATAATTCGGAGATCACGCTGATCGACTCCAATGGCTGTCCCACAGATCACTTCATCATGGGCCCGATCTACAAGAGTACCTTGACCGGCAAGATTCTGCTCTCCAACTTCGATGCCTTCAAGTTCCCCTCCAGCGAAGTCGTTCAGTTCCGCGCTCTCGTCACCCCCTGCATGCCCAGCTGTGAGCCTGTACAGTGCGACCAGGAGGACACGAGCGGCGAGTACAGATCTCTGCTTTCCTACGGCCGCAAGCGTCGTTCGTTGAATGTGACAGGTGAGCGTTAACATAAAGTTAACTTAAAACTTATTTATTTATTCATATATTTATTTATTTATATTCTTAAATAATAATTCATCAATTTATTTACTTACTTTTTTGTTAATGTGTATATTTATATATATATATACTTACCTGAATATATAAATTAATATTTTCTCATACATATAATTTAATTATTTACCTATTTATGCATTCGCATATTTATTTGCCTATTATTTTGTTCATATATTATTTTATTTATTCCCTTATTTATTAGAAATAAATTAAAATATAAAAAAAAATTTTATATATATTTTACTTCAACAAATTATCAAGCAAAATTGATCAATAAATTGATTTACATTAATCAAATGATGTAAACCCAAACGACATATAATTTTCTTACTAGTTAACAGTCTATTTGAAATTAGAAATGTTAAACCCATTAACTAAATTTGATTTTAATTTAAATTTATAATTTTTAGACCCTTTATTTTAAAAAAGTAAATAGGTTCTATTAAGTTTGTCAAAATGTGCGTAACAGGTCGAAGGAAGTCCGGCAGACCCCATAAAGTATATATATTCTTGATCAGCATCAACAGCTGAGTCGCTATAGCCATGTCCGTCTGTCCGTCTGTCCGTCGGTCCGTCTGTCTGTATGAACGCCTAGATCTCAGAGACTATAAGAGCTAGAGTCACCAAATTTGGTATGTAGGTTCGTCTATGTACTAAGCAGATCAAGTTTATCCTAAAATTTTGACACGCCCCCTTCCGCCTCCGTAAATCGAAAACTATATTTTTGAAATCCTATAATACGAAAAATATTAAAACTAGAGTCCTGAATCCTGGCACACAGGACGAGTATCAGGGTCCCAACGTATCCTGAAAATTTCATCACGATCGGATAATAAACTCGGAAGTTATTCAAGACTTAATATTACTCAATGTCGGGCCAAAGGAAGAAGAAGAGCATATTGACGTAACAACGCGTTATGGGAACTATTAGTGTTACTCTTATTTCCATTTTGAAGAATAAGTAAGGGTCTCTCATAGTCGACTTCGACTGTAGTCTTTCCGACTGGTTTTAAGCTAATTATGAAGAATATATACTTTCAAGTTATACTTAGTATTTTAACTAATATATACGTTTTATAATAGATATTTATTAATATTTAAATGTGGGAGAGTAATCTTAAGTTATATTTATTTAATTATTATTTGTTTTGTAATTATTATTTATTACTATATTTTACTATTGTTTGTCTCTTTATCTCTTCTACTTTCAGCTACTTTCGATACGCGTCAGAAGCGTGAGATCGACACCACGTTGAAGTCCAATCCCGAGGAGATGCTCCTCGTGCAATCCATTCAAATAACCGATAAGTTCGGATTCGAGCAGCAACAGAGTCGTAAGGCCAGCATCGGGGAGAATTACGAGGGTAATGAGACGACATTTACGGCAAATGAGACTGGACACGGCTTCTGTGTGAATGCCATTGGTGAGTAGGAATTTAAGCTAAATATACTAAATAAAATTGAAATAAACTACTGTCAAGCTGGAAATTGAAGAAATAATTCATAAATAAATGTAGAAAATTGCACACTACAGAGGAAATATGTTTAGAAAAATCTAGATGTTGATTGAAGCACATTTTCAAAGACATATGTCAAAAATTAATTCACGCTTGCAGTATTAATTTTTGAATAAATACTGCAGAGTGGAAAATAGACAGCTTTTATATATTTAGTATTTTCAGGAATATATTTCTAATATTCTTCTCCCTTATTTTTTGCTTTTTCTTCCGCTTTCAGGTCTCATCACAGCCGCCACAATTTTCCTGCTGACACAATTGGCCATCATTGGCATATGGACGTTCTGCTATCAACGGCGTCAGAAGCTGCAGTCTTACCAGCATTCGTACTAGGCCCAGTTAAAGTCCAGTCATGGAACGATAACGGGTAACGGGAAGGATGGCAATGTCAACCGGGTGCAAACAACGATTACGCAATACGCAAAAGAAGAAGAAGCAGCTTGGCTGCCTTCGCTATTTGTCTTCGTCTAGTCAGTGCTCGATTCCAGAGAAAAGGATAAATAGAATTGGCGCAGTTTGTTTGTTGGTTAATTGATACAAAACTTACAATTACATTTCAATAACTCTAACACACAACACTTAAGATCAGTCTCGATTTATATATTATTATTATTATTATTATAATTATTATATCAATATTACTTTCCACACTTGTAAAGGTAGTTTGACCATTGCCTTGAACTGCCTTTGTGACTTCGGAAATGGGCTTTTTCAGTCGCTGACAATTTGTAAATTATAATTAAATTAAATATTCAATTTACTGAATTTCACTTATCGATTAGCTTAGATGAATTCTAATATTATTCAATAAGTTAAGGCATCACATGACATTATATTAAGTTTACTTTCTGATATATACTACTATTATACATTTACGTATACTTATTTAATTTATTTGAAATAAAAACAATTGAAAAACTAAATCGCATTTCTTTTATTATTTTGGAAATGATTGAAGATTTTTAGCTGCAATGCGATCTACTAAAATATCAGGCGAACAGAATCAGCAGAAGGTCGAAAGTAACTAAATGTTAAGGCATTCAGTCGAAGAGAAGGGAATTCAACTCATATTGACTCACGCTCTGTAAGTCAGCAACAAGAGAACTTTAAGAAAATGGCGAATAGGATCCACAAAATATCGCTCAATTTGTGACTCATTCAACGCAGATGAATTGCAACTCACTCAGTTGCTTGTTGCTGATTCTGTTCGCCTGGTATTTTAAATGGAAAATTTAAGTTTTGCACTTGCATTCAACTTGATATGATATAAATTATGTAAGTCTTTGAAATAGCCTTGTTTTTGTGTATCATGGAGAACATATATAGGAAATTCTTTGTAAGTTTCCTATACATTTTTAGAAGTTTTATTAATTTTTATACCCTGGCAAAAAAGGGTATAATGAATTTGTTTTTGATTGCATTCCCTTTGTAGATCTTGCTTCTCCGTATGTTTGTTAATTTGAAAAGCATATTTATATTTGTACTCACAGTAAGTAGTAGTATGAATTTGCATTCAAAGTTATACTAAATATTTTTATTAATTAAGCATACAATTTGTTTTGAGAGAGAGGTATGCAAAACTTCTCCTTAGACAAGTAAATCAATCGAAACTCGAACATTTCAAGGGCTAGAGTGGTATCCTTTGGTATACTAATAGTGTGAATCCAGGCGTATCTTACTTTATATTTCCAAGCACGTCGGTCCTGCGAACATCCAAAACAGGACGACTCTTTTGTGTTTTAAAAATAAGCCCTAACCCGCTAATATCCTGAAATATCCCAAAGAGTTATATGGCCAATAATTCGTCATTATAAGGACTATCAACTGATCAAAGGATAAACATATGCAAGGTCTTTCAATTCTATAAGTAATCAAGAATCTTGTGTTATGTATTTAGTTGAACTTTACAAAGTCCCTGATCCTTAGATGACTCTAAAAAGCTTTGATGTTCATCTCATTCTAGTTATGCCAAAATTTGCAGCGATAAGGCCAATACGTTGAAATTGACCAACATTTTTGTTAGAAGGAATCCAGTGCTTTAACTTTTTGACCATTTGACAAACTTGTCTTTCAATTTGGCAACTTTGCGTGAATCCTGTTTTGATCTCAAAGCAAATAAACCGGCTGAATTGGGTCATTGTCATGAACTGGTTTCCAACTGAGGAAATCCAAATGAAATGCTGTCAAAATGGCTAAAAAAAAAAATGGGATTACACAAAATTCCGCTAACAGCAGAAAATTTTAAAAAGATTTCCTTATAAGGAAAATAATTCTACCGGGTTTCTTTCTTAAGGAAATTAATTAACAAATAAATTGACTACAATTTCTTTCTATATGCTAGTATAAGAAAAAAGTGTTGCATTATGATTGCACTTTCAATTAAACATAAATGCACTTTTAATTATATATCTCTTTTCCGTTTAAGCGTAATGCTAGCCAAATGGCAATTTCTGGCTAAATTGTTGAGTTAGAAAATACGAATCGAACGTAAATTTGGTTTTATCGCTTTGCATGTTGAATTTAATTAAGACTTTTCTAATTTTCTAACTTGGCTTAAATGGCAAAAGTAGCTGATGAAGAGGAAAACAAAGGCGATGAGGATGATGATGACGATGATGATGATGATGGGGATAGTGATGGTGATGGTGATGGCGATGGCAATGGCAATGGCGATGACGATGTTTCATCATTAATTGCATCAAAGTGCTTAAAGTCCATGCGGAATTCTTTTGCCGCTCAAGAACTACGTGTATTTTTGTCGCAGTTGCAGTTGCAGGTGTTGTTGTTGTTGTTGTTTGCTGTGCAAGTAAATTAATTGAGATGAATGCACTTAACTGTGTGTGAGGGAGCAGCAACATGAGGCAGGCAGTAGGCAACAGGCAGCAGGCAGGCAGCACGCTGCAACATGTGGCATGAGGCAGTTACTTTCTTGAATGTGTTCGTTCTTGTGGCAGATAAAGATACAAATCTGCACGAAGCCTGTTTCCTGTTGCACTGAGGGTGCATTTATTTGCATGATGCACACTATACACACCATGCCACCATGCCACACCGTCCTGCCTCGACTGTGGCGGCTGCTGCTGCTGCCACTTACATAGCTGTTCATGCCTCAAGCAGGTGCGCTGGATAATAGCAAACAGCGTCGCCATCCAATGTGTGTGTACAAAAACTGCCTACCCACACAATCGCAACCAAAGTCGCCACCAAGTTGCATCTAAAAGTGAATCGTTGCCTTGCATCATCATCATCATGATCATTACAATCATCATTATTATCATCCCGTAGCACGGTGTCACCAATAATGATGCTCCACAGACACTGCAAAGTTTTTTCGGGTGAGTTAAGTGGGCGTTCGCGTTCCAGGAAGCTCTTCAATTTCCATTTACAGTTCTCGTACCTCGCACTTCGTTATTTTATAAATGTAAATACGACTGAAATTACACCGAATTCTTGGAGCCAATGCAATTACTACTACTACTACTACTACTACTACTACTACTAGTGTGAACAGACCTATGGCTACTCTCAGCTCATATTATGTGGGATCTACGCACACTCCACACACACACTCCTTACCTCACCTGCATTTAACTTAATGAACCCCCTTGGACAACCTGACGACATTTAACTCCCCATTCAAGTGTCTAATAATTAAATGAAAAGCCCGCCTGACAACCATGCGAAAAAGAATTACATTTTAACCAGATTCGAACTGGTTTTCATCAAGAAATATATATCCTGTATAGCAAGTAAACATTTCAAAATGATAAATATATCAAATGCATTACAAAAGTTTCTCTTCTGTTAAAAGACCAATCTACCAATCATTCTGCATTGATTTTTATATATATTTTTATAACAATACATTCAAAATAAAAAGATTCCAGCTGGGTTTCATCAACTATGGTTTTATAACTTGTTTAAAATATATCTAAAATCAAATGAAAAAGTTTCATATTGTTAATAATAATAAAAAGTATTATTTTCTATATTAAATTATATATAGTTAATATAAAGAATTCGAATTTCAAATTGCTGTATCAGTTTCTGTAACTAAACCTGCTCTAATTATGTTTCTACTCAAGGATTTAATAAAAACTCTGCCTAAACGATTTAATAAACTAACTGAATAAATATTTAATATAGTATTCACAGTTGGTTGTCATTTATTCTTAAGCTACACAGATCTTAAATGTATCTGCAACTATCTCTATTTCACAGATAACAATATAAACATATCAAAACTAATCCGTTTATCTTTTTAAATTATTTTCTATCAAAAATAGAGATTAACCTAAATGTTCGCTATTGAGCAGACAGAGCAAATATCAAATATCGCATATCCAAAAGCAGTTTCACTTTTGCTTTGCACACAGAGATACAGTATCTTATTAAATGTATCTGCAACTGCCACTGCTCTGATTTCCCATTTAGGCCAAAAGCCTGTGTATCTTTATCTCCAGTTCAAGCAGCTGTCAGCTGACAACGGTTAACTGTTGAACAATCGGGAAGTTATAATTAAACAAATGCTAATACTATCTTTTACAAGCATCATATAGCGCTTAATTGGACAATTTTTGTGGAATTATGCAATAGAGTTGTGTGTACACATACAACGCGCTCTATTCTAATTAAATATGGAACCGTCTATAATTAGTGCAACGAGCACGGACTGTTGCTGATGGCAAATGATCTCTCATGAGATTGAGCATCGCAAAATAGCAGCAGCAGCAGCAGCTCAGCTGTCGTGCCACTTTTGCCAACTTGTAGACATTTTTTTCAATAAAAGGGTTCCCTAGCACGAATGTGTCTCCATCTCCAACTCCATCTCCATCTCCATCTCGAACCAAGAACTTGTCCGTCTTGGCCGTAACTCTGGTGAAGTGCAATTAGACTTTCTGCGGCTCATTATCCACACGAAAAGCGTGTGGTGCTATTAAAAAATTACCTTTCATACACAATGGTAAACGTTCTACACTTAGTACTTGCTTAATACACATATACATACATACTACTTACCAGGTGAACACACAGTTTTGAATAGCTTTACCAGATAATCTATAATGACCACAGCATTCTGCATTGATAAGACAGAAGACAGCATTGCAAATAATCTGTCTAGGTCGATGGACTCGGTTAGTGTCTACTTAAGTCTTAAAGTCTCAGTCAATTATGTAGCTATTTGTAATTATTATAGTTTAACTTTGTTAGCGCCAGAACAGAACTGCTTTTCTTTCAGTATAAAAGAGTTCCAAAACAATACAAAATGTCTAAATATATGATCATGATTTAAATATTAAATATATATATTTAATATATCAAATAATAAGGATTATTTCACTTGTGAAATTCTCAGATATTTAATATAAATATTTTTAAGACACCTATAAGTGCACTTGCATCTTTTTTAATATTTACGAAATCTTTTAGAATACTTTTTATATCATTACTAACCATAATAAAGACTCTTGAGAATTTTTCTAATTCAATTAATAATTTTGTTAAAATTGTTCAAAATTTATTTCTTATTCTTTGGCATAGAACAATTTCAAAACGTAATGTTTGACAATCAATCAATTTTGTCAGTTAAATAAGCATAAACTGAAAATGGCTAATTTGAAATATTTAAATATATTGAAGTTTGTTAAACTTCTTAAGAATTTAAGTAACAAAGCCAATTAATTGACGAACAGCTAAAGCCTGGAAAATAAGTAACTAAAACTATTTAATGATGAAGACAATAATTATATAATAATTATTTCTCCTTAACAACAATTAACAATTTTGAAACATTGAATTTCACATTTAATTAATAAGCATAAATTGAAATTAGCCAACTTGTAACTTTTATAAAATTTATAAACGTTTTTCTTTAACATTTTATAATCATTATATAATCATCCCTCTGAAGTTTGGTTATAATTCCGTAGAATTCAATTGACAAAGCTAATTAATTGACTGACACATAAAGCATGGAAAATAAATAACTAAAAAGGCCCAAAAAATATTTTTAATGATGAAAGCAAAATTAGTTTGCAAGCATATATGTATGTACATAAGTTTTCTTTTTTTCGCAAAATCATTGTACATTTGGCTCGCTTGGTTTGACTCAGCACTTTATGGCCCAAAACTTAAATGCTTAAACCCCAGTCTGCAAGCCAAGAACACATAAAGTATGAGCAAAATGGTTTAAAGCTCTCATTAAATTGGTTCTCCTTAGTTGAATGTAATGAATCTGATTGTAAAATTAAGGAAGGCAATAGCAGAGAATAGAATAAGAGCATACAAAATAAAATAAAAAAAAATAAATAATAATAATAACAAGTCGACACAAAGCTCGACTAGCAGATACTGCTTGATGAATGTTTAACAAAAAAAAAACCCCCCATTCTTTATTATTATTAGGCATTAAAATTCTTGTCATTATTTATATTTTCGTATTTACAAAAGATAAAATAATAATTTCTTGACTTCTTCTCACTGACAATATAAATGTGATGCACTTATTAAATAAATATTCAAATTTTTGATTTTTGGAAATTAAATAGTAATTGCTAAATTCGTTGAAGCCTAAAGGAAACATTGAATATACAATATACAATATATAAGATGACTATCTACATGTATTTATTTCTCATATAAAATTAGTGTAAAAAAATATTTAAAAATTATGTCACATAGAAAAAGGTTTAATTCGTTGATGAACTGGTGCAAGAAATAAGTATAATTATAATTGGTAATTATATTAATAACATCAAAGCATAAATTATATAGTTTTAACGAGTTGCCAACCAATGACGGACAACACAAAAAAGTAACCATATATGTATACATGTAAATATTTGCAGATAGTACATATATAGCTTAATGCATGCTGGAGTTGAGTGCACACTTATAAGTATAACAAATAGTTGGAGGCTCTACTACATATATCGTCGCGTTTGTGGGCTACGAATCGGAATAGATGATGCATCTTTTACTCTTCCCAACTGAGGCCAATGCATTGCTATTTGGACTCCAGCTGACTGCATTCACGGCCGTGCTGCAAAAGAAACCGGAACCAGAACTATTTGCGTTAGGATTGTCAATACAATAAAAAGTGCAAGAAGAAAAGCGATACCAGAGCTGGGCATAATTATACGGGGTGGGGCAAAAGTAATCACATTATTGGAAACAATTGCATACAAAAGTAGAATACAAAAACCAACAAGCTATAAATCTGTTTATTCCGCAGGAAAGCGAAATAAATGTTTTCACTTTTTTACACAACATTTTGCAAAAGTTAAAGCATTTTCCCTTAGGGTGATTACTTTTACCCCATCCTGTATTATTATTTTTAACTAAAACTATAAATTTGTTTAACATCATACTGGAAAGTTTCATCAATTTCATTTATTTCTATCTAAATATTGACAATAGTTGGAAATCCTCTTTTCACCAAAATTATTAATATTTAGTTGGAATTTTTACTACCTGCAATTTTTTATCTGTAAAGAACAAATTTGGCACAAGAAATTAAAATTTTTAATAGGCACTTGATCTTAACGGTACATTTTTAACGGCTGTAACTATAAATTATTAAATTTATTAAAAGAAATTAAATGCGTTATTTTCTTATTATTTTTTTAATATTTGTTTAACAATTTCGTTTCACACACATAAAATTCGCTTTAACTAAAAATTTCTTTGGAATTTACCCGTTAACTAAATTCGGTGTTAGTTATTTGAAGTTTTTTTACTATTACTAATAAATATTTATTTGTGATTTTTATTACCAGTAAATATTTAGTTGCTGTCTTCACTACCGTTAAATATTTATTTGTGATTTTGTACAGCAGTAAATATATAGTTATGTTTTTATTGAATTTAATGCCAATTTTTTTTTTTTTATTTAAATGAAGCAATAATTATAAAACTAGCAATCAATGTACTAGTGAAACAAATCAACTTAATTTTCTAGTTAGTCTAGATTAGATTACAACGGAATCTTGTGATAGATGAAATATTATTATGGAACTAACTAAATCAAATAATTCTAAAAGATTTAATGAGGACAAAACTTTAATCACTATGCCCAGCTTTAGTTTATAATCAGAATTGTAAACGGTATATGTTGCATGATTGAAAGTTGTTAAAACCAACAACAATACACACCTGTGGCCTTTGAGCGTCGTCTCAAGAAAACCATTCACATTCCATATATATATTGCACCATCCGCTGAACCGCAGGCGATTTTTGTAGCTCCAGAATTGAAGGATGCACGTGCAAAGTCACAACTGACCTTGAAGTGTTCATTGCTGTCGTTTGATGGGGGGGGATTGAGTTGAAATTATGACATAATGATAGATCTTTTTCAACAACTTACGCAAATGTGGATATAACTTGATTCTTTCGTAAATCTAATAGTTTTATTGTATCATCTCGAACGGAACATATCAGGTAATTGCAATCTGTAAAAGATCAGTTTAAAGATAGTCCACAATTGAATATAGACACTCACCCTTTGATAGATCCAGCGAGGTGATCTTGGCAGGCATGAGCACATCATCGGCTTGTTTCTCAGTTCGTATATCCCAGAATCGTATCTTCTTATCGTAATGCCCGCTAATGATTGTCGAGCCAAGACTATCTGTGGTGCATAAATCATTGCAACTTGATCCCGCAAACTTTGTCTCAATGCAGGCGATGCTACGCAAGTCCCAGATCTTCAGTGTCCGGTCATGACTTCCGGTTACCACTTTAATGGGCTCTTGCACGTATTTGGCAGCCATCACCTTGCCACTGTGGCCCGTCAGTGTGTGCTGTAAACGTAGATAGAAAGGTCAGTCTTAAGTACACAGAGAGAAACCAAAACTGTGCTGAAATTCATATCAAATGATATCGAATTGAAATCTATACTGGATGTAGTTGTAAATTTTAGTAAATTAACATAGACATACTCATATTTTAATCAAGGAAAGAAAATAAACTCAAATGAAGTAAACTCTAGCTTTAGTCAAAATTAATAAGAAAGTATAAGTTTAAAACTCGCATTCAAAACGTTTAATCACAGCGAATACTCACTGAATCAATTCGTAAAATTGTAAATAAAGATTTTATAAATCTTAATTGAAGATATACAAATTGAAAAATGCTCATTCCATTCTTTAACATTCTTCAACATTGAAAGTTCTTTATGTATGTAAAACAAGCCGGAGAGTCGGGACGAGAGCTACTGTAGGGTGTCCTAAGCCAGTCTTCTTTGTTATGTTTGGCACGCCAAAGATTTCCTACTCTTGCAGAACCCTGATGCACTTTTCCACCGATCTTTCCTATGGCAGCTATATGATATAATGATCCGATTTATACCAAATCTGGTCAGTATGTACAAAATATAACCAAATGCATACTCAGTGAGTTTGGTTGATGTATGTCGAAAAACGAAATAGTTTGTCATACTAAAGTATGACTTTTGACCGATCTTTCCAATGGCAGCTATATGATATAGTTATTCGATTCGGCCGATTTCGATATATGTACTGCCTGCAGCAAAGAGACGTACCTGTATCAAGTTTCATCCAGATAGCTTTAAGTCTGAGAGACTAGTTTGCATAGAAACAGAAAGTCAGACAGACGGACAGACAGACGAGCAAACAGTCAGACGGACATGGCTATATCGACTCGGCTGTTGATGCTGATGCTGATACTGATATATACCCATTCTATAGGGTTGGACGTTCCTCCTTTCAGACGTTACACGTTCGGAACAAACTTATAATACCCTCTGCAAGTTTATACCCTTTTATAAAACTCTATAATGAGAAGAATTCTTTGTATAAATTTAAAACGCAGATACGAAACGAATTTTTCACAGTGAATATTCACAGCGAATTTTTCACAGTGAATATTCACAGCATACATAAGTTCAAAAAACCTAAAGTCAATATTATATAAATCTTAAATCAAGATATACAAATTTTAAACTTGCGTGTGCAATGATTTGTCAAGCTAACGCCTTATTTCATATTTAAACTAACTATTAATCTATTAAACAATTATGGAAATCCTCAACTTAAGCAATTTCAATCTTTTTAAGAACTCCAGTTTAAAATGTGGTCTTTTCAGTGCACAAATACTTGTTTCTTTCGCTCTGTGTAGTCGCCGTTAGAGTAAAAAAATTATGACACGAACGTTACAGTTAAAAGGTTGACAATAAATTTGGGCTGCTGTGCTTCTAACTTGGCCAAATAGAGGGCCTATCACAACAGTTACATACTTAGTATTGCGTACGTGTTAAAACTTTCAGTCTTCAGACTAATTACTCATTATTATTATTTTTGGGATAAGTTTTTAACCAGAACAAGGTGCAATAAAAACTGGCAGTAAACATATTTAATTACGGCACATTACAACTGCCAAGAAGTGCCAGAAACAAACTTATTGACTTAGGTTCTGTTTCTGCGCTTTAGGGGACATTATTCTTTTTGCTTTTTGCTTTTTCTTTAAATAAGCATATTCCAGCTGGCGCTGGGGGACAAGGGTTAAAGGTTATTGAGTGGCAACAGAGCAACAAAACAGTTTATGGCTTGTTGTTAGTAGCAGGAACTTACAGTTAGGATCAAGTCATTGACATTCAAATGTCATGTGGTTATGATTGTCATACTTCACTGTCAACAGAAGTGCGAGCATTAATAATTGTTTATTATGCCATAGGGTTATGGTTGAGGGCTTCTTCTTTTTATTAAACTGTTTTTTATGCTTGCAGTTTAATATTTAACATTTTATGCAATTTAATTGCATGAATGAACTTGGGGAAATGTCTCGAAACTAAATGGTTTCAAATCGATTGTAGTATTATAATTGAATTACATTTCTCTACGTTTTATTCAACTTTATTCATTAACTAAAAACTTACATTTGTTGTCTCTTCAATGTACAACAAATGTCCTTTTTTAAAAGTACAGAAAAAAATGTGTGGTAAGGAAAAAAATCTTTGTAAACTTTGTTAAAAGTCTAAGTGATAATCTGCACTATTTTATAGTTAAATAATAAATCCTTCATCTAATACGACTTTCAATTCTCTAGAGCTACTAGCTCTAGGATATCACATATCATGTAGGATATCTCTAATTGTAAACCTAATTTACTGGGCTTATTTTATACCCTGTATCTGATCTATAATACTCTACACTAAGTTTATAATATAAGTTGGACTT
Source organism: Drosophila histrio (assembly GCA_958299025.2). Classification (NCBI taxonomy): domain Eukaryota; kingdom Metazoa; phylum Arthropoda; class Insecta; order Diptera; family Drosophilidae; genus Drosophila; species Drosophila histrio. The sequence continues at coordinate 29,614,019 of OY282581.2, forward strand.
AAACTATTGTGGCAGACAAAATTGTACTTAAAAACATTTAAAGTAATTTACAAATTGATTTGACTCTTGTCTAAAATATATCCGTTAGAAGTTTTAAAATACATTAAATAAATACAATCACCGAAGTAAAATAAGTTATAATATACCATAAATATTTGTTAAGCACATGTAGACGTTTGCAAATTAAGCATGCTCGTTTATCGTATACCCTGTATATTAATTGCATATCCTTAAATAGCAACTAGCAGCTGCAGATGTACTAACAATTTTACTAGCGACCATAAAGATGATTTCTTGATGTTTATTAATAAATTAATTAGTTTAATAAATTTAAACTTCAATTTGTAAGTGTTTTTTTGGATTTACAACATCAAGTTGAAGAGTTATTTATGATTTATATAATACAATTAGATATAAGAGTTACTTTTGATATCTATAAGAAAAACATCAACAATCTGCTTTTAAATTTAAAATTGCAAATAGAAAGTTGTTCTTTTCCAGGATACTTTATACTATACCATGATAATTGTGATATTTATTTATCTAGATAAATTCTTGATAATAACTTTTTATCGGTTAATAACTCATATTTGCAATCCCTGACATTTACACCCCATGAATCGTCTTGTCAACTGAGTGCTAACTGTCTGTACTTCTCTAGATCTCATATCCATTTCCCCTTCCGAAATAGTAGTAGTATATGTAGTATTTGTCTCACATTGGTTGTAAATTGGCGACATTGGTTAACATTTCATTTCATTAATAATAACACGTTCTTTATGTTTCCTGCAGTTATTCAAATTATAATCTCCTGGTTGGTTGGTTGGTTGTTCGAAAACATGGAAAAGCGCAGCTGGCATGCTTAATAACGAATATCTAAATACATAAAATTGAATGAGGAATGTAAGATTTGAAGTGGTCATTTGTAACCAGAAGAGCCTGTTCCCGTGTCCCTGACCAAGTTTTTTTTCTTCTCCTGATCAAAAGCGCGAACTCAACCCGCTGCAAAGTTCTTACTCTTAGCTTGGAGTATTATAAGAGTAGAAATGATATAGAAATAATGAAAAAAAAGAGGGGAATGTTATCAGCCCGGCAACTGAAGCTGAACGGTCAATGGACGCTCTGTAGAGTTGGAGTTAGAACAAGTCAACAGGTTTATCACTCTCTTAGAGATTCTCTCTATCTCTCTTTGAACGTGGAGACTCTACGAGACTCTCTCTCTCTCTCTGACATTCTCTCGCCGCTTTCGTTTAGAAAAACTGGCACTTTCCACTGAGTTGACGTATTGCCTGAATTTCAGCATGGCTCTCTTACGCATAAACTTAAGACCAAGTTAGTAGTAGATGTCGGGAGTCGGTGTTGCTGTTGCTGTTGTTGTTGGCCAAGTCCAAGTGCAATGTGTGTAAGTGTATTTGTTGTGGATGTGGATGTGGAAGTCGCGTGCAACAGTCGCTTGTCGCTGTGATGAAAGACTTCTTAACTTCTTCTTATGAATATAAGAACATACTTGTTGATCAAATGGCTTTAGTTCTGCGCCAACCTCACAGTAATCAAGTACGTCTTCTTACACCTCGAACAGAGCGAGATGGCGACTAGCAAGCAAAACTAACTAACTAACTATGCAAAATTAATCAAAGCACAAGAATATATATAAATTCAATTCTTATAAATAGTGTGGTGATTTTGTGTCTATCAAAAAGAATAAAAATTACAATTTCAAACACGTGTTGTGCCTCGAAAAATGTCAGCGCATTTTTATTATTAAATAATCAAAAAGAAAACTTCATAACAAAGAGAAAAGTACGCAAAATTTGTGAATATTACACGTTATAATTGGTACGTAAATTGCGAACTGTAATTTGAATTTAATTTGTACTCAACAAAATTGCATTTTTATATCAATGCGTAAACGTGCGAGGGAAATTTTGAATGAGTTTTAACAACGTTGTCAAATCGTTTGATAATAGATAAATTTAAATGCCTCTTTTTGAAGAAATATCAAATAGTTTTTTGTTTTTGCTTGCAAGTTTGATAATAAACACATATATGTAAATAATTTCGTTGAGGGGGAAATTGACTGAGTTTTAAAAACACTTTTACACACTTATAATAAAGAGCGGCTTTTAAAAATATTCATCTTAAATATTGCAGATAAAACCAATAGAAAAATATAAGTGACCAAGATGTTTTAGAGCTTAAATTTTGATCAGTTTAAAACTGATTGATAATAAATATGTATAGAAAATATAAGAATAATATTGGTATGAGTTTTTAAAAGATATAAAATAGTTTTGCGACACTGATAAAAAAAATACCTGCCTTTAAAATCAAGAATATTTATCTACAATATTTTATATTTAAATAAGACAACACTAGAAAATCAAAACAACTACAAGTTGTCGTATAATCAAGATGAAATCTTTATTCTTAGACATTATTGGTTTTAGGAAAACAGTCTTAGATTTGAGTCAACATTCTTAATTTGAATCTTGCTTTATCTGTTTACTCGCTGGTTTGATAATAAATATATATATAAAGAGACTTCCAATGAGTTTTAAATCAGTTTTTATTACTATCAAGTATTATTCTTATGCTGACATGTTTGGTAATAAATATGTTTGCATAAATCAGTAAATTTTACGCTAGTTTAAAATTAAATATCCAATTGATTTATTGGGGTATCAAAAAGATAATAAAAAGCAGCAGTTAGTAAATTTGTTACGCAGTTTCAATCGTTTAACGATTGCAATGCAAAGACATTTCCGCATGAAAGTTGGCTAAAAGTGTATCTAGATAACAAGTATCTTGATATTGCAAATACACAACAATTTAAAAGAGTATTAACTTCGAATTGTGAGTTGTTCTGTGGGCTTGAGATCTGGTGCAGATCGAATCAATTTCAAGTTAAACTACATATCCTCAAGCAGATTAAGCCGTGGCTTAAAGCGGATACAGGTAGTTTGGAATGAGGAATCTAGGATAATGTTGTCACGAAAACCTCATTCGATTAGCCAGCTTTGATAAACATTGTTGGATCAGAGGAAATGGGTCGCTTGTGGCAGGAAATCAATCAGGGGCAAATGGAAAACTTTAGGCCATCATCGAGAATGCATTTTGGACGTTTAGCAAAAAGATGCGTTGAGAGTTGACCAGCAAATAAATTAATTCAATAATAATAATAACTCAAGAAAGAGCTGCAATCAAGTTGTTGGCGACAATGGGCAGTGGGGGGAGGTATTGGCGATGTGGTAAGACGGCAGTTTCAAGTCAATGTGCTCATTTCAATGGCCGCGGACAGCGGCACTGTCTCAAGATGTGCGCAAAAAGAACCGTTTAAATGTCAATCCAGAAATACCAGTTAGAAAAGGCGGTGCAGCAGATACAGATACAAATGCACACACTTACCCACTTTGCACAAACACACACACACACACATACACACAAAAACTATAGATGCAACTAGGAAGAAATTGTACTTATATGTTTAGTTGCATGTTCACAATGTGTAGCACTATCGAAGCAGCCAACAACAACAACAAGAACAACAACGATCGCCAAGATGCTGTGTCTGGTGTTACCCAAGCCAAAGATGCATTTATGCTATTTAGGCCAACTCAATGCGGGTTCTCTGTCTCTGTGTCTCTTTGCCCCTTAGCCTCCGGAGTCTTCTTGTCATATCTGGCAATTTTCATACTTCTATTTCCCACAATGCATGTAAAGGAGGACATTCATTCATTCCAACCAAATAAATTATGTATCTAAGCATTTATTTTTTGGCAATAACTGCCAGAGATACAGCTACAGCCTTACTTTTAGTCTATTCACACAGCGTTAGATACATTTTTTATGTTGGTATCTGTAAGGTGCATACTTTTATTTCCCACAATATATGTAAAGGATGAGATTCATTCATGTATCTAAACATGAATACACAGAGCGAAAATTTCAAGTTGTTTTGTATTTAAAACTCCATAGCTTAAAATTGAATTCTTACTATGAATAAATCGAGAAATTCAATCTTAAAGTTGCCAAAAACGAAGAATTTTAATCTTTTCTTATTTTCAAACCTAAAAGAGAGTTCAAAACTTACTTCGAATAAGTCATTTAGTCTTAATTTAAGTACAATTCAAAACTTGATTCATTAACCAAGTTTCAAATTTGTGTTTCCCAATTTAAGTTGAGAAATTCCTGATTTAAGAGTTTACAAACATGTTGTGTGAGTATTTGCTGTGTGAAAACCGCTTCGTACTTATTTCAAGAATACTTAGAGATTTACTTACTTATATAAAGCCTTTATATACTTGTTTAAAGAATTAGACAAATCTTGATTTATGAACACAGCTACTTAAGTTTAAGTTTGAATATCTTGATTAAAGATTTTACAAACTTATTTCGTGAGAGTTTGCTGTGTAAAACCGCTTTTAAACTTATAAAAAGAATTGTTATACTCATTTCTAGATAATTTAGAGTTTTAATTGATTCAAGACTCTTTTCTCTTATACTAAAAATTTTTGTATTTAATTTAGGAATTTATCTGCTCATTTTTAGCAAATTCAAATTTATTTAAAGTCTAATTTTAATTGTAATTCGAGTTCATTTGAACTTCATTTTAGTACAACTTTTTTTCTCTTCGTGTACATATATTTAAGGAATAACTGCAAGTTACAGCTACAGCCGCTTATGCTGTTTTTTTTTTTTTTTAGTCTATTCACATAACATTAGATACGTTTTTGTATCTGTAAGATACAGCTAGCGCTTGTCGTCGCCTGCCTTTTGTTATCTTAATCTATGCGTTCAGTTCACGCCTTCAGTCTATTGATTTCATTCAGCATCAGGATTTATGCAAATATTCTCTTGCCAACAACATTGCATTGGCAACAACTTCGTTAGCCTGGTCTAAACATTTCTTGGGCTGCTTTTAGTTTTGCTTTTCTGCAGTCTTTTTTTTTTGGTTTTTTTTTTTTGATTTTTGCTAAACATGTCTGAAAGTTTCCCATGACCAAATCCAAGCTGCACGTGATGCTTCAACATTCTTTTGAGCGCGATGCAAAAGTCGTGCCTTCATGCCACTTGCATTTTGAAAGTTGCGACAGGATTACACTATAATCTTGTTAGATTTCAAAAGAAAGAAAACTTTTCGGAAGTAAACAGAGGCTGAGGCTGTGGCTGAGGCCGAGGCTGAAGGTATGCATGGATTTAATTGAATGGACAACAAGGTGCCACAACAACTGGCGATTCTCCAGAGAAAGTGAAAAGTTATTGGACTTTCCATCACTGCACAGAAATTTGAATAATTTAATTTAATCTTGCCTTAAGGTCAAAGGGAAATAATTAACTTTTGAGCTTGAATTGTTATATTTTTAACCAGGGAGTTAGGTTTCCAATATATGTATATTGAATCATTATTTGCATAGTTTAAGTATATCAATTCCCTATTTCTAACCTTGTTTAAACTGGCTGATTATTCTTAAGATAGTTTTCATCTCTCTTTCTTTCTCTCTCTCGCTTTCTTGTCAGAAAGTGGGTTATAATGCAAAACGTGTGCTAGCTTCCTGTGTGCAATCTGTAACTAATTTACATAGGGTCATGTGTTACAAGGTAAATAAAAATCAAAATGCTAATCTCTCCCACGAGAAAGACTATACATTCAAAAGCAGTCTGACTGAGGCTGAAGATGCAGAAGCAGAAACCTCCAAGCATCCTATTAACATAGTCTGCTTTCATATTGCTTGTTATTGTGAGCTTCGTGTCAGGGCAGGCAATTGCAATTGAAATTGCTAATACAATGCTTGCGTTAATATATGTATTCAACTAGTTAGTTGGTCTCGACCCAACACTCTTTTAATTAAAAGAATTGAGTACGTAAACATTTGCATTAATTGAAACCAAAGCATCTACTACATATGTGTGTCGGCAGAAATATTGTATTATTATTGCGCTAGTTTTTAATGTTTTCCTTGCAGAATTTTTTTAAAAAAAAAAGAGAATAAATTGGGAATGTGACTGGGAAAAGTGTTAGTTTTTGTAACTTCAAGTTGTTTATCTTGAAAATCTAATATTAATTCATATATGCGAATGATAATAAATTAATTCCAATGCTAATGATTCTGAAATTGTGTTCATTATTCTGTGCATTATATTAAAAAAGATAATACTTATAATAATAATCATGAATTACTATGAACTATTCCATTTTATCATTTTAATAATTATAATACTAATAATGATGATAATGATAATGATAATGGCAATGGTAATGCTAATGAAAATACTAATTATCAAAAATACAAATTATTAAAAATTATTATACTAATTTTAATTTTACTTGAATTTAAATGATAGCAAAATGCAATGCAAATGCTAATGAAATTGCTAATGCTAATGATATTACATATTATAATTTCGGCGTTTTATTTTAAAAATGATTATACTAATAGTAATGTTATATAAAATACTAATGTCATTTGTTATTTTAATAAAAATTATAATAAAACTGCAGATTATAATGTTAATAAAATTAATGGCAATGCTAATGAAAATTACAATGTTAATTCCAATTAAACTAATAATGATATTAAAATAACTAATGGTACAAGCCGATTTTAGTTCACATAAAAAATGCTTATGCCAATCTTAAAACAAAACTTAATGCTTATTTTAATACAAATGTTAATGGATGATGAAAATAAGCAAAGAAAATACTTTGCGACAGATTGACAAGTCGCCAGGCAACAGAATCGCACAATAGCAACGGTTAGTCTATCAAGTGACAGTCAAAAATGTTAAACTGAAGCGCCATTGGCACAAACGGATTCCTTTTAGCCAGTTTATCTGAGTTGGCTTTAAAGCACAGACAGTGGAGGCCATTTGTAAGTGGATACTGACCAAATAAAGCCAATCAACAGCCATGTACTAGGCCAAGACATCAGGGACACCGCGCACTGGTCAATGCTGTTGTCAGTTTCAGATTCATCCATGAAGAGGGTCGTCTGACAGACAGACAGACCGACCGACAGACAGACAGTTAGTCGATGAGTCGAGCCCAAAAGTCCAACGTCAGCACTTTTGCTGTTACTTGCAAGAGATGAAATACGTATATAGTATGTGCATCTATCTATCAGCGTATACTATGCGAGTGTGTGTGTGTGTGTGTAAGATTATGAGTTGGCGGTTGTGTTGTATTTCCTCTTTCCTGCTGGCATGAATACTCATGAATACACTCAAATGTAGTATTGTCTAAGTGTAAACAATTTTTCCTGCTGTCAATGTTGCTGTTGTTGTTGTTGTTTGTGCTATGACTCGGATAAGCAACAAGTAGAAAAGCATTCAGTTATCTCTGAATATTACCATAAATGTCTTCGGGGCATTATGTAAATTGGGATGCAGGTAATACAATTTTAGATAGTTCCAGAGAAGAATGGGAATTCGAAGAGAAGAATTCAATTGTTTTGCCTCTATGTAATCTAAATGAATGAATTTTAACGAGCTACAGCAAATTTGGCATGTAATCCTCGCATATATCATATGCAATTTCTATTTATTCTAAGTTACACAGGGTATGCTCAACTCAAATATACCCTGTAATCAAATACAAAGTATTTTGTTAAACAAAGCAAATATTTGTAAATAGCTGTAAGCATAAGATAACACAAATAATTCCCATTTTGAGGTATGCTCAACTAGCACATACCCTGTAATCACATATAAATATTATATATAACTTAGCAAATATTGTAAATAACTGAGTAAACCATTTTTACTTTAGTATTATTTTAAGTTGTCAGTTTGAAGTATACTCGACTTTAGTATACCCTGTAATCAGAACTCAAGTATTTTATATTGCATAGCAAATATCATTTATTGCTTAAAGAATCATTTTTCCTTTTCAATATCATTAATAGTGCCAGCTTGGGGTATACTCAACTATAATATACCCTGCTATCGCATTTCAAGTATTTTATAAGACAGTAAATATCATAAATAGATGACAGAAATTTATTTGCTTTAACCTTAGTGCCAGTTTGGGGTATACTCAACTAGAATATACCCTGTAACCACATGTAAAGTATATCTTTTTACAACATCTCACCATATATACATAAATATAAATAATTAATTTTCTATTTTGAGTTAACACAATTAGAATATACCCTGTCTGCAACTCATTTTTCCCTCGCTTAACACAAATAACCCCAGTGGATTTTCAACATTTTAAGCTTTGTCACAATGTCATTTAATAAACCCTGCAGAGCTCTGTTAATTCTCAAGTTGGGCTACGTCGAAAACTGTCAATCAGTAGATGTCACTCGTCAATGTTGCATTTAAGATGTTTCGTGTCATTCCATAGATGCCACAAACAGAGTTCAATAGCTTCGTTAGCTGCAGCAGTTACCTCAGTTCTGTTTGTTAGTGCCAAAGTCGTTTTATCGCTTCAATTGGCTCAAAAGTTTTAACAATGAACGGGATTCAAATCAATATGAAAGACTTCCTTCTTTCTAACCAGAACGGTTCATATGTCAGTCTATCAATTTAAATGAAAGCAACGCTTTCTTCTCATAATATTATAGCTTTAAAAGTTGTGTTACAGTTTTCCTAAGATATAAATTAGTTTTAATATCCAATTTCTACAATTCCTTCTTTATTTCCCATAATAAATGGTTATAATAATTAAATTGTGCTTTAAATTAGATATAGATATCAACTCTTGTTAAAGTTTTCAATCAGTATAGAAAACACTAAAATAGAATTTAAATTTATTATCAATTTCTTCATTTCCTCATCCAATAAAAGGTTTTTATTAACTTAATTGTGCTTAAAATTTAATTTATATCAACTTTTGTTACAGTTTTCTCAACGCGTAGAAAACTTGCAACTAGAATTTAGATCTTATATCAATTTCTCTATTTCCTTCTCCATTTCCTAACATAAAAGGCAACAAAATACAACTTCCTGTCTTTCAGCTCCGACAGTTTTAATACGCAGAGTTAGTTTCAGGTGTTATACAGATTCTAAGAGTTTCATTCATCCACTTTTAGACATTTTATGGCCACAAAGCACTAAGTGATAATGACAACGAAAATACCCCTATATAAGTGGCTCTTCACAGCGATAAATGGTTTTTTAAGAACCCAAATAAGCGCATCTTAAGTGTAATTCTCAAAATAAGAAGAACAATCAAGGCACAAGCTAAGCCTTAGCGAGAAACATGGTATTAAAAAGTGTAATGTTGATTAAATAAACTGATTAGATAGCTCAGCAGCTTCTACGCCAAACGTAAGGTGGAGGAGGGGGAAACTCTAAAGATGTGAAGACATATGAAAGAATGTAAGAAGTTTCAGTTGAAGAGCCGCACTTGTATTCATATGTAAGTATACAATACGAATCCCACGCTTGACTTACACTTGTGTAAAGAATCTCCACGCAAGAAAGACAAATAAGTTTTTTGAGTGCATAACGAGAGTTGTCTCGAATTAGTATCTTATTAGAATCGATCCAGGTACTACTATATTATATCATAAGAACTCAAACACACCCACAACGGGAACCCGTTTTAAGTGTAGCTTGTAGGCTAGCAACAACAACAACAACAAAAAGTGTAGATCTATACATTTAGCATAGGAACAACAACTTCAATAGGTTCAATGTACTCGAACTTCCGATGCAAACATTTACACATCACTGAACTAAGCTCTCGGCTCAAGTGCAACAACTAGTACTATACGCTTGGGAAAGCTGAGGGAAAAAATAAGAAGAAAACAATAATGAAAATTCACTGCTAAGTTTAAGTATCAGCCAGCTGATGGTAATGATTGGACAGCAAACATTCAACATTCAACAATAACCAGTTCATTGCCATCATCACGCAACACGCAAATAAAACTGCAGAACGGAAGAGATTTTCCTTTAAGACAGTTTATTAACCATATTTCCCTCAATTTCCTGCTCGATTTGCACTGTATAAATTATGTTGGCTGTTGATGCGGATCAAGAATGTTAATAGGTATTTTATTATGAGATAACTGACGGTCAAGTCAAGTTTGCATAGTTCAATATTCATAGAGCGGGCAAATAGGAAATTTGAGTAAAACGTATTGACTAATTTATAGCAAAGCATTTTCTTCTTTGGGACAGCATTTATCGGATATATATAATATTTATGCTCATTATAAATGGCATGAGAAATTGAAAAACTTATTTCTAATAATTTTTTCAAGTTTTTAAACAGTGCTATCATAATGACATTTATTTTAGTTCGTAAGTATAACTAAATTAGTTTATTTTAGCACACATTAAGCATACCTTAAAGTAGACAATGCAATCACAATAAAAGCAGTATAGATCATAGATCGTCCTCTTGCACAATAGACCTTGAAATTGGAGGAATGAACTGGCACGGATTGTTTACAAAAGAATTAAGATAGACAAGTTAACAGAACTCCATAAAGGGGCGTCTTCCGACTGTTGCACTCGGGCAAATTGCCCCGTCAATAGACAACAAACATTTTAATTTATAGCCTAAAACAATATCGCGATATCGAATTTAAGTATTTATACTACACACAAAGCCCGCCTAGGAAGTAAGTATTACTAGTTGAATGTTGAACGTAAACTATCTGGCAAACTGAGCGCTGAGGGGTTAAAAGGTAGCACACAGTCTGTGCAATAAGCAAGCGACCACAGTTCTAACCTTTGTTGACCCCTGTGCGGTTGTAGTACATAATCACTTGCTGCTGCTGCTGCATCTTGGCTTTTGGCTCAGTTATCAAACTTGACAGCGCCTGATTGCGTAATCATACACGTCGTCTTCTACTCAATTTTTCTGCTGTTACTGTAAGTTAGAAGGGGAAACAGGCTAACAATAGTTGGCCATCGAACAATGCTTATAACAATAACAATAGCGTTTATTGAGAGAGAGAGAGGGGGGGGGGAAGGGGAAACATTGTTTCTTCATTGGTCACTTATACCCGCTATTGTCGATCAACAGTTCAGCAATCTATTCTTAAGCAGCTCAACGAGCCAACTCATCATAATACGAATTAGCTATTGGCCATTTAATCGTACCAATTTAAATAGAACCATCAGTTATTCAAACAGTTTTTAGTTTAGATTGGTAAGCTATATCTACAATTAATAATAAGAAGACCTTTATTTGCAAATCATCTTGCCTTTAACATTTTATACGAAATTGCTTACAAATATGTTAAACGGAATATTACTTCGAATCATATTCTGTTGCTTAAGTCATTTGATTATTCGCATAGTATTTAAAAACTACACAAATTAATTCCGCTCAAATAAAATAATAAAAAATTATATTAAACAAAAGAGGACAATTTATAAGTTCATCGAAATTAATTTAAATAAAAATCATTAAATATTCAATCCTTAAATATTCGTAAATATGTAAAAAAACTTACAAATTTCCGCAATATTATTAATAAAATTAAAATATTTAAAAGAAACAATTTGGAGTTTCATAAAAATGTATATAAATAAAATGTTAATATTCAAAACTAACAGCTTGAAACTTTTCCAAAATTTAAATCGAATAAACTTAAAATATATAAAAGAAACAAACATATAATATAAAAATTTCCACAAGATGGAATAAAAATCGAATATACAAATTAAACATAAGGGAATTTGCTCAAAATGAATAACGAATTGAATTCTAATATTTAAAAGAGTTAATTCCAATCTAAAACCAGTCGGAAAGGCTACACTACGAAGTCGACTATGAGAGACCCTTTACTTATTCTTCTAAATAGAAATAAGAGTAACACTAATAGTACCCCATAGCGCGTTGTTACGTCAATATGCTCTTCTTCTTCTTTTGGCCCGACACTGAGTAATATTGAGTTTTGAATAACTTCCGAGTTTATTATCCGATCGCGATGAAATTTTCAGGATACATTAAGACCCTGAAACTCGACCTGTGTGACAAAATTCAGAACTCTAGCCTTAACATATTTGGCTCTATGGAATTTTAATTTTTGTTTTCAATTCCTGGGGGCAGAAGGGGGCGTGGCAAAATTCTAAAACAAACTTGACTTTTTCGGGGGCCGCAGGAATATTGTCACCAAATTTGGTGACTCTAGCTCTTATAGTCTCTGAGATCTAGGTGTTTGTACAGCAGGACAGACGGACAGACGGACGGACGGACAGACAAACAGACGGACATGGCTATATCGACTCGGCTGGTGATGCTGATCAAGAATATATAAGCTATATGGGGTCTGCCGGACTTCCTTCGACCTGTTACGCACATTTTGACAAACTTAATGGACCCTTTTTTACTTTTTTAAAGTAAATGGTCTAAAAATTTATGCTAAGCAATTACAACGGATTGTCTTCAATCATTTAATTAAAATAATTGTATTGTATTTATGTATTTATTTAACATTAATAAACTTAGGCTTACAAAACTTAAATCTACTAGAGGGAGAAGACTTGGCTTCAGAGGCCTTTGGCTGAAAAAAATTTTATTATAAAATTGCATTGCTTAATTTTGGAACTAGATATATTATAGCTCTGTTTATGTTCGAGACATCACAGTACTTTCTACAATTAAGCAAAAGAAGTCATTGAGATGTAAACCAAATCGCTTTTGGCTAGGAAAATGCATAATATATACATAATAATAATAAAACAATACCTATGATGACTTAGAGTGTCTGGACTATGTGTGTTATATTATAGTTATACAAATTTATGCATTTTTTGGTCCCACGCAATAAATGTATATAAAAAATGAGAATAAAGTTGGGTGCAGCAAGGCATATTAATTTATAAATATATAATAAAGACATATAAATTGTAATTGTGGTTGCCATAACTAAATTGCAGCAAACGAAACAAATTTAAAGCCACGAGTTCTAGGACTGAGAGACAGGGACTTAACGCCTACATGAGATTTCTCTGAGTTAGAGAGGAGGGTGGTTGGTGGTTGGGAACAAGAGGTAGTAGAAATAAAGGTAGAGATAATAACCAGTTGGGTTGGTCATGCCTTTTGGCCATTGCCGTTGAAGGCAAAACTGATTTAATATGACAAAATGGATTTTAATGTGGATTTATTGTGTCTAAGCAACGGAGCGGTTGGGATCCGTTTGCAGCGTCTGTGGAAATTACAGTATAGACGCATAATAAGCCTATTAGTAGCAACAGCTACAATTATAGAGTATATATATGGTGTATAGTGTATGGGGCGCCAAAGCAATTCAACTGACTGGAGTGACACCTCAAGCCATGGCACGAAAAGCTAATTAAATTAATACCTTTGCCATTATTTGTCCATGATTTTTTTACCCCAACTTTTTTCTTCTTTTCTCATTTTCCTTTTCAGTTGCAGTTCATAAATAGACAACGTACGCAAGTCCTAGGTCTGAAAAGAAGAGCAAGAGGAAGAGGAGAGCAGGGAGAGTGCAAATTCAATTCCAATGAAAAACAGCATAAAACCATTACGCAGCATGTGGCATGCGGCATTGCAACTGCAACTATTGCTGCTATTGCTCTTTTGCCTAGGCAACATGCCACCACATGCTGCAGCAGCACGGCATTCACGTATCGAGCTTACAACACCAGAAGCTGTGGCAAGTGACAATTTGGCTGGGTTGCATTCAGTTGGAGGCATGCAACCAGCAGCAGCAGCAGCAGTGGCAAGTGACGAAACAAAGAGCACCGACAGCAGTCACAGCAGCAACCTCAGCCACAAGGCCACTGATCCGAGCCTTAAGAATGATCAATCATTGTATCTGACTCTGGCTAATACCAATGCCAATGCAGCCGTTGGTGCAACAAAGTCCAAATTGGTTGACGGTAAATACGAAGAGAGAAAAAAAAACAAAAACAAGACAGAAAGCTTATCTTTGGCACGCCAACGATTTAATACACTTGCAGAGACATGTACAATATTTATAAAAAGTATTTACCTAACATAAAACTAAGTAACTTTATGCTGAAAGTAAAGTATTGTATTTTAATTGGTTTAGATAAATGTATAGTAGTCTGATTTTAGCCAAATTTAATGAGAATGTATAAGGCAATAAACTAGCTGGAAATCTTAAAAAACAAACAAGTTTATCATACTAAAAGTTGATTTCCGACATCTCTATATCGTTCCCCTGTTTAAGAATATCTTTTATATAAATCGCATCCTTTAATGCCTTACACATTGCGTGACAGTATTTATACGAGCCCCGACCACTATTAATTCGTACGGCAAGCTATTTTAACCGTATGCAATGTTTAACAGACGATATTTTCAATATTAAAGTAGATAACACATGCAAACCATTTTTTTCTGAAAGATAATTTTATTCTCTTTATTTTAGTAAAACAATTTTTGTTTTTCTTTAACAACAACAACAACAATAATAATTTCTTTTAAATGCTTTGCTTAACTGATAAGAAAAATTTGGCCAGTATTAATTCATACGGTGCGTTAGCTTAGCTTAGAATTGAAAGAAGATGAAAACAAAAGCATTCAGTGTAACATAATCACTATCTAGTCATAATCTGGAAACAGCTATGCAATGCAGAATGTAAGAAATGTGTTATTGCTTCAAATTATTCAAAGTTTAGCAACGATGGCACGTGGTAAGCCGATTTGCAAAGAAATAAGAAGTTTAGTTCTAGATTATTATAAATCTGGTAAAAGTTTAGGTGAAATAGCCAAGCAATTAAATCTGGCTAAGTCGTCCGTTCAAGGAATAGTAAAATTGTTTAAGAAAAATGGCAATATTGAAAATAATGTCGCAAATAGAGGCCGAACATCGGCAATAACAGCTCGTGATAAAAGGGCCCTCGCCACAATTGTGAAGTCTGATCGTCGCCAAAGTTTAAGAAGTGTAGCATCAGAATGGTCTGAAAAAATCGGAAAAACTGTTAAGCGTGAGTGGACGCGCCTGCAGTTGCGAGATATTGGATATAAGTTCTATAAAGTATGTATAGGGATTATCTATGTATGTTACATACTCAATATCTTAAATTACTCTTAGGCCAAGGAAAAACCATTACTTACGCTTCGCCAAAAGAAGAAGCGTTTACAATGGTCTCGGGAACGGATGTCTTGGACTCAAAGACAATGGAACTCCATCATATTTAGCGATGAAGCTAAATTTGATGTGAGTGTCGGTGACGCACGGAGGAGAGTTATCCGTAACAAAACTGAAGCGTACCATAAAGACTGCCTTAAAAGGACAGTTAAGTTCCCAGCAAGCATAATGGTCTGGGGTTGTATGTCTGCCAAAGGGGTAGGACAACTGCACTTTATTGATGGGATGGTCAACGCTGAAAAATATATTAAAATATTAGAAGAAAGTTTGCTGCCATCAATACCAAAACTGGCTGACTGTGGTGAATACACGTTTCAGCAGGATGAAGCATCATCTCATACTGCCAAACGAACCAAATCATGGCTGCAGTATAAGGAAATTGGGGTCTTAGATTGGCCAGCAAATAGTCCGGACCTAAGCCCAATCGAGAATATATGGGGAATAATGAAAAGAAACCTAAAAAATGAGCCTCAAAGAACGCTTTCTGATTTAAAATCAAAATTGCAAGAGATGTGGGACTCCATTTTAACAGAACAATGTCAGGCTTTATTAAAATCTATGCCAAAGCGTTGTAAATGTGTTGTAAAGGCAAAAGGCGATGTAACCCAATATTAATATTTAAAAAAAATTACATGTCTAATCAAATAGTAAATATTTAACGCACCGTATGAATTAATACTGGCCAAATTTTTTTTATCAGTTAAGCAAGGCATTTAAAAGAAATTATTATTGTTGTTGTTGTTGTTAAAGAAAAACAAAAATTGTTTTACTAAAATAAAGAGAATAAAATTATCTTTCAGAAAAAAATAGGTTTGCATGTGTTATCTACTTTAATATTGAAAATATCGTCTGTTAAACATTGCATACGGTTAAAATAGCTTGCCGTACGAATTAATAGTGGTCGGGGCTCGTAGTACCCTCTGCAAGGGTATAAACATAAAAAAAACAGCACACGTATCTCAGCTAACGTCGCGACGCGTCGTCTTAGCCAACGATTAAACCCACGTCCAAACCGACTAACGACAACAACTTTGTTATTTCTTCCACTGACAGATGCCAAACAGGCAGGCGTCGTTCTGCAATTAAAGAAGGAGCAAAAAGAGCAGACCCCTCCACTGCCCGGCGAGGCTATCGGTTTGGGTCTGGGTGTGGATTTTGGTCTGGGCCAGGACTTTGATCGTATATCGCCTGCAACCTTGGCTAATCAACAGCAGCAGCAGCAGCAGCAACAGCAGCAACAACAGTCACAACACCATCATCATCATCATAATACGATCGAAGAGTGTGACCCAGATTTATTGGGATTCGAAATTATCACCGGGTAAGTTATGATTGCCCCAATTTAGCAGCTATAATTATTCAAATGCATATCCATTACCAGAGTCGTTTACTTTAAAACAGGTTCACATTTGCTTTTGACTTTGATTCGTGACTTTTCATTTTGCACTTGAGCTCAACATATTTCTATATAAATGTAATCGACAGATGAAAGTTAATTTTTTCTTTTTTAATGAGCTGAACTTTATTCTATACTTATATAAATGGTTTGATTCCTTTTTAGTTCCAATAAGTGCTTGAATAATTTAAAGTTTGGTTTATAGCCAAATAATACTATACTTCACATTATCATTATCTTATTGTTAAATAGGAAAGTGAACTCTTGAAGAGGAAATATTACTTTTCTCATATTCTAATGCAGTTTCTTATATAACTCTCAAGTTAAGATACTTTTTAAATATTATATATATATATCTTCATTATTATTTATTAATTAAAAAGCTTGGCAAGTTCAATGTAAGCCCAATTCAAATATCTGTATGATCTTTTTAAATTATTCTTGCCTATCCAGTCAATCCAACAATTTTTACAAAGTCAAACACATTTCTGTTTAAGTTTCGCAATTATTTGGACTCAGTTCAAGTTGCTTAACAGAAGTTAGAAAAAAAAGAAAACAAAAACAAAGATGAGCTTCATGAATGGAATTTGAGCTGTTATTTCACATAAAGAACAAGATTCAACTGTGATCTTAATTATAAATAAATGCTTTCATTTGCAGTTATGTGTTCTCAGCACCGGGAAGACTTCTGGATTCTTTGCCCGGCACATTAATGCTCACGGATTGCTTGGAGTCTTGTCAGAATAATGAAACATGCCAGTCTGTTAATTACGAAACGGGTTTATGCGTGCTTTTTTCATCAAATGCTGACATTTTGCCAGGTAAGTCAAAGCATGAAAATAAGAGAATTATATTTTCACGGTGAACCATAAGGTAGAAATATATAAATGCATAAATAGTTCATCTTTTTCTTTCCATTCATTTACTATATACATATAGAAACTTCTAAATATAATTTGAATTTTTAGGTGCTCTGACAAAATCACAATTTCCCGTATTTACGATTTATGCACAAAAGTCCTGTTTAGGGGTTCGTCCTTGCGCCCGAGCCTGGTGCATTGATCGAGTGCAGAACTATAAACTTGAAGGACACGCGAAACGAGTGCATTCAGTGACTTCTCGACGGGATTGTCTCGAATTGTGCCTGGGAGAAACTGAATTCACTTGCAGGTAAGCCAAGAGACCTAGAGAACTATTTCCACAACTCGAAAGAGTAACAACAATATCTAAACTGTTCTATATATTTAAATTATGTTTCGATTGTAATTATTAAGTTTCCATTAAGGATTTCAATTCATGTCAAAACTTAAACCACTTCATGCATGTTTCTAATTTAAAACTGTTTCAAAATATTTAATGCAATTAGAAGTACGATTCAAGACTCAAAATGGTTCATTAACTGCTTAATCGACTTTTGCGCTGTCTTCTAAAGCGTACTTAAGCATGCTCAACAATTTTTGTATCTGCCCTGTGGCTAAGAAGCTGTTAGCCTGACTAAATATATAAAATAATAATACTGTATAGTAACCAAGTACGTGAAAGATCATAAGTAGTTCCTCCTAAGTTTTCAGGGGCATCATTAGTTTTCCGACTCATTTTCAGTTGTCAGTTGGCTACTTTTTCCCATAAGTTCCTAATTATTTTCTTTTTTATAGATCTGCCAACTATTATCGTGCTACGAATACGTGTGAATTGGCCGAAATGGATCGTTTTACGTTGGCGGGTTCAAACTCTTTTCAGGCACATGAAGGCGCCGATTATCTAGAGAACAATTGTGCCGAGGAACCAAATAAACTGTGTGAATTTAAACGTTTGTCGGGCAGAATTCTTAAGACTGTAGACTCGGTCTATCAGGATATAGGTAGCATTGATGAGTGTCGCGATTTGTGTCTCAACTCACCCTACAGGTAAATGGAAATTATGATTGTGGAAATCATAATTACTTATCTCTCTCTCTCTCTCTCTCTCTTTGTAGATGTCATTCCTATGATTATGGGGACACGGGAGACATGGTTTGTCGCCTCTCGCATCATAGTCGGGCCACACTTTCGGATGTGCAGGATCCCTACTTGGAGGTGCCAGAAGCGGCAACCTACGAGCTCTCCTCGTGCTACAACGTGACCATCGAGTGTGGAGCCGGCGACATGGTTGCTCGCATACGCACATCGAAGTTGTTCGATGGCAAGGTCTATGCCAAGGGAGCTCCCAAATCGTGTGCCGTGGATGTGAACAGTGCCCTGGACTTTGAGCTGCGTATGGGTTACCAGAATCTCGAGTGCAATGTGCGTCAAAGTGGTTCGGGTCGTTATATGAATGATGTTGTTATCCAGCATCACGATACCATTGTGACATCCTCGGATTTGGGACTGGCGGTGACCTGTCAATACGATTTGACCAACAAGACGGTGACAAACGATGTGGACTTGGGTGTGATGGGGGATGTGGAACCAGCACTTTCAGAGGAAGTCATTGTGGATTCCCCCAATGTGCTGATGAAGATCACCTCAAGAGATGGCTCCGATATGATGCGTTCTGCCGAGGTGGGCGATCCTTTGGCTCTCAGCTTTGAGATTCTCGATCAACAGAGTCCCTACGAGATATTTGTAAGGGAACTCGTCGCCATGGATGGTGCAGACAATGCGGAGATCACACTGATTGACTCCCAGGGCTGTCCCACAGATCACTTCATTATGGGCCCCATTTACAAGAGCTCATTGTCTGGCAAAATACTCTTTGCCCACTTCGATGCCTTCAAATTCCCCTCGAGCGAGGTCGTCCAGTTCCGGGCCTTGGTAACACCTTGTATGCCCAGCTGTGAGCCCGTTAATTGCCAAGAGGACGAGCTCAGCGGGGACTACAAATCTCTGCTCTCCTATGGGCGCCGCAGGAGACGCGAGATTTCAAGTAAGTCGAAAAACAATTTACCTATTTCTGCAAGGTCAAGGTACACAGCGCGAAAAAATCGAGTACTCAAAAAAAACTAACGTCTTATACTTGATTTCTCAATATGATTTTAATAGCAGGTTTGTGTATTTCAATCTTATTTCAAGCACGATTTCTAAAGCTCGAAATATCAAGTATTTAAGTATTTTCAAACTTAAAGTGAGCTTAAAACGTACTTGGAATAAGTAGTTCATTCTTGATTCAAGTACAATACAAACTTGTCACATTTTTGGACGATCCTGATTCAAGATTTATATTATCTTGATTTAAGATTTAAAAATCTTGATTTAAGATTTAAAAATCTTGATTTAAGATTTAATAATCTTGATTTAAGATTTAAAAATCTTGATTTAAGATATAAAAATCTTCATTTAAGATTTAAGGATCTTGATATAAGATGTAAAGCTCTTGATTTAAGATTTATGGATCTTGACTTAAGATGTAAAAATCTTGATTTAAGATTTATGGATCTTGACTTAAGATATTTTAAACTTGTTTAGGTATTTCGTACTTCACATTTCATAGTACGCGTATATAATAAATCTCGAGTATTACTTACTTCTTTCTTTCTTTTAGTACGTCTTCATTTCAGTGTAAAGTAATTTTCGCATTTGTTTTTGCTTGCAGCCAAGGTCATAGGTCAGCGATCGATTCGCGAGACAAGAAACAAACCTAGTCAGGAGGACATGCTTTTGGTGCAATCAATTCAGATAACCGACAAATTTGGCTTCGTCAAGAAGGAACAACTTCAGCAGGAAACGAGCCAGGTTAAGGGCTCTGAAGATTATGACAAAGTGTTTGTGGTCAATGAAGGAGTTCCCGGACTCTGTGTTAATGGCATCGGTAGGCATAGATCAAAAGGGAATCTCTCAAACAGAGGAATGGGTCTAATCAAGATTCTTTTCAGGTTTTATTGTCGCTGTTGGAGTCTTTTTATTGGCCCAGTCGACGGTTATTGCCATTTGGTCATTTTTATACCGACGACGACAGAAACATCAGCCTTATATTAATCATTTCCTGAGTGCCACAACCAAATACCGAAATGGCTGCAACAACGGCAGCAGCAGCAACAACAGTGGCACCTCCACAATGGTTAATAACATGCCAAATGCCCAGGCGGATTCCCTTTGCAAACTCTATGGGAAGAGCGATCATCATGGCAGCCAGTTTTAGTAATTAGATGCATAACCAGATCAGATAGATCATAAAACCATCTCAAAGGATTTCCGTTTTTTACCGCCAAGCCATTTTTTTTTTTAGCGCAAGGAAAAGCTACATTCATTAAAAAAAAACTATATTGAGCATTTTCAACGGAGAAATCTATTTATAATAACAATTTGGAAAATAGGACGACTGTTCTAGTATCTTTAAACACTTGTCCTCTTTTCTGATACTTATTGCGGTAATTTATGTTATTTGTGAATTATTTTAATAAACGGGGTGTATTTTAATTAACAACAAAATTGAAATGAAAAAGGAAAATAAACTTAACAAAAAGAATTAAAGAAATACATTAAACTAATATAGAAATACTCTTAAATATTGCGACTTTTATTTTTGGCGGGGGAGAAAACGACAGGGGTTCTCAGATAGGGTTACTACAAATTTTAAAATAAGTGTCGATAAACTAAACTGTTGATAAACCAGCTTTAGATTAAGGAATAGTATGAGATCATATTACTGGTATTTAAAAATAATACTATTAATAAGCTATTCCTTGAGTTCATTGCAACATCTCTGAATTTCATTTCTATGTCATAACTTGATTACCCAATATTTAATTTCATATGATAACTCTTCAAATTTGCGACATATTAAGAAAATCTCTAGTTTTCTATAAAACAAATTAAATAAAGAGTATTAGTTGACTAAAATTATATTTATTGTCGATTTGACACACTATCAATGTACAATTATTAATATTTACCAAATTAAAAAGTCGCTTAGTTATATTTCTAAGCATATTATTATTAAATGGCAATTGTTTTGTTCTTGGAAACATAGAAAACATTATTTGTCATAATTCGCTGATCAGATTTTCACCGTCTTTGTCTTGTGAACAAAATTAGTTTAAGCTGCTGGTCAATTTCTATAAATATATTTGTGTATAATAGATCATATTAACATTGATTTCAATAAATATGAGATATTATATACAAGCTTTAAATCGTCTAGGAAGTCAGAAAACGCTTTCTTGCATATATTTAATAATATTCTCGATACTTTAAAATTTTAATAGATAGTCTTTATCGACTAGATGACTAGGAAGTAGAAAGGGATTTCCTGGAGCTGTTTAAATATATTCTCGATATTATAAAATTTAAATAGATACTCTTGTTTGCTCGAATATGAATATGAATTCGTGTAAGTATACCTCAATTTATGAGCGCTCACAGATCACAGATAAAAAGATTGATTTCAGTAAAGGTCATAATCTAAATATTTATACTCATACTCACTCTTAATCGACTGTCCATTACAGTCCAAACACGGGCGCCATAATCATTGGATGTGCCTAGTATATAAGCTCCGGTTGAGTCAAAATCGACGGAATTAATGCCAGCACTGCTGCCACTTAGCACAGCTCGAGGTTCGGTGCCACCTAAAGGCGATAAACATAGGTATTAGTTGTAGTAAAAGTTGTAATAAATATTTTAGTATTTTCGCTACCTCTGCCAATGTCCCACAGTTTAACTTTTCTGTCGGCTCCTCCAGTTGCCACCAAGCGTTCGACGGGACTCCATCGCACAGCATGCGATTCATTCTCATGCGCTTCGAACTTCATCAATATCTTTGTTGGATTCGGTTGACCCAGGTATCCAGCTGCTTTAAGTGTATCCATGGAAATTGCTGAACCTCGAACTCCGCCATCATGGGCAACTTCGCCGGCTGAAAACCTTGCACTTATATATTCCTCATCATCTAATCCCAGGGCTTCCATGGCGCCGTTTATGGACGCCTCATCGAACTCGTCGTCACTCACTGGATGCCCCAGAAATTGTGCCGCACTATTGCTATGGGGAATTGCAGGAACTGTCTGACCTGTCGGCGAATTCGGTTCACGCACGGCGTCCTCAAGGTCGCGTTTCAGTTTTGCCGATCGTTTCCTGAAAATTGACGGCAGTCTTTTTCTAGATATTTTTGAAAACGGTTACACATCTTATGTTTGGACAAAGAGAAAAGAGCAAAACAAGAGAAAAAACAAATACAAAATACAAAATCGAGTATGCTCGACTGTTTACTGTCCTGTACCCAAGCATGGAAATAGAGCATACACAGAGCGAGGATTTTTACTACTAATAGTTTTAATAATAATACGATAGTTGATAATTATTTTTACTAATTTTAATTGGTACTTTTAAGTCTACTACTACAGTTATTACTTAGTTTAAATCTACAACAACTGTTGTTACTAATTTTTAATTTACTGCTACTGTTACTAATTCTATTACTACTCATTTTAAATCCTACTATTAGTGTTACTACTAATTTCTACTGCTATTGGTACTTTAAATCTATTGCTACAGTTACTACTCACTTTAAGTATACTACAACGATTGTTACTAATTTTAAATTTATTGCTACTTTTAATTTAAATATTATTACTGTTAATTATAAATCTACTACTTTTATTACTACTAAATTCATTACTATTAATACAATATTTAAATGTACTATTGACACATTTGATTCTAAATTTATTACAACAGTTACTACTTACTCTATAATTACTAAATGTTACTACTTACTTTAAAAGTACTACATATGTTACTACTTATTTTGTATCTACTACAAATGTTACTTCCATTTTACAAACATACTATTATTTGAATTCTACTACTACTGTTACTAATTTTAAATATAATATTCCATAAACTATTAATTTTTATAGTATTACTACTAATTTTAAATCTACATTTATTAATACTACTAATTTCAATACTATTACTATTAATTTTAATACTGCTGTTACTATCTACTACTATTATTTTATATGTTCTACTATTACTGCTACTACCAAAACTACATATTAGTACAGTTGTTACTATTTCTACAGTTTCTACTTCTAATACCGCTACTACGATACTACAACGTATTATTACAGTTTCTACTACTATTTCTACAGTTTCTACTACTATTTCTACAGTTTCTACTACTATTTCTCCAGTTTCTACTACTATTACTGCTACTACCCTAACTACTTATTAGTACAGTTTCTACTATTTCTACAGTTTCTACCACTAATACCGCTACTACGATACTACAACTTATTATTAAAGTTTCTGCTACTATTATTGATTTGAACTACTAATACTGCTACTACTACAATCACATATTAATACAGTTTCTACTACTATTACTACCACAAGTACAGTTTCTTAGACCTAATTCTACTTCTACTACCATTAATTTATTATATCATCACCTGTTTATTTCTTTAAAAGTCGCAATCATTCAATCAGACGAATATATAATAAAACAGTCACTACTCTATAATCATCACACTTTGTGGGTACAAGAAACAAAAAAAAAACATTAAACAAATAATGAATGACAGTACAAAAAATGTTTTAAAAAAAACACAATATCCAAATATTTGTGGATTGATTTTATATGTTTAAGAGCGGCTGAAATATAGGAGCTTCGAGACACGCCCAATGGCAAGACATTAGTATTATGTATTTATGTATTTTGTTACATATATGAATATATATAAGTTAAATATGATGAAGGCAATGATTCAGATTTTAAGAACAATCACACTTCAAGCACGCTTTATTCCTTCAAAAAATATAAATAATATATATTCTGATATATAAATATATAAATTTATAAATCCAATTTTAAAACAAGGTAAAAATAAATAAATATAAATTTCTTTGTTATTATAAACAACCAAAAAAAAAAACATATCCCATTTAAACACTTTTCGACACAAACAACATACATATATAACATTCAAACATATACACATAAACATATACATATATTCGGATTCACATAAAAAACCCGCGAATTGTTGATGGGAAGATCAAAAGTGTTTATAGAAACATAAATGGAACCATTAATAAATAAGCAATTAATTGTAGATGTATCTCATTACCAGACATAAGTACATGTATATAGTATACGATATAGACAGATAGTTAGTATATATGAAGGGATTATCAGTTATTATCAGATTAATGTACATAGTATATAAAATGCACTTGTATTAAAAAAACACAATTATATTTTTACCTTATTATACTTTCGTTTTCCTCGTTCAATTTGTCAGCATCTTTTGACTTATATTGCATTAAACGATCCAACAGACCTCGATTTTCATTCTATAAATGAACAGAGATTGATTATGATTACAGCTTTGATTAAGCAATATTTTCTTTAGTATAAAACAATAATATAATTAAACATTTGGAATGATTTTTAGACTAGAACCGAACCGTGCATAGATGAACTGGCAATAGAATGTACAAAAGAAAAGCGAATGTCCGCGAGAAATTTGTGAAGCTATATCTTTTTATGAATATAATACACATGTGCCGAAACGAGAGCAGATGTTTGAAAAAAGCAACAAAACAGAAAAAACAATTATTTTGCATATAATACTGTGTACTATTTAATTTACGCTTCATTTAGGCGATTTGATGCAATAAAATAGCATAATAAAAAGTAAGAGCGCAATTCTGTGTGTGTGGGCGCTCGACTATAAGATGCCCTGTACTCTCAGATATGTTTTCAAATGCCTATTAATAAACTCTAGTACAGATTGCAAGTTTGTTGTTATTTCTTAATATTTTCTACATAATTTTTTCACACACTCATTTGTAGCCAAGATTTATGCACTTACTTTAGCTTCTTGTCGAAAATGCGCTACGAATTTATAATTCATCGGATGGAAAAATATCTTAATGTGACATTTGGCATATGAGCACATATGTATAAATTAACCACAATTTATTTATCTAGAAATGGCAAACATACAAGTTTTGCACGACAACTAGATCTAGTCTTTTATGATAATTTTGTAGACGGTATAAAAATAAATCTAATTATCATATCATAAAAGTTCAGAGCACAAAACCGTGTTATTGAGTCTAATAAAACTTTATACGCTTTAAATATAGTTCGGCCATTGGAACGAAGGGTCAAAAAAACCAGTTTATGTATGGAAAAACAATTAAAGTATACCCTATCAAAAAGTCTTATGATTATGTCACGCATTGAGAAGTTAAAAACATACATTCTAAGTTCACTTGGCCCGTTCAACTGAACCAAAATCAAACAACAAAAATATTTGCTAGTCGGCGGAGTAATAAAGAAGCTAAATTGTTCCTTATCAGCAGCAGCAACAGCAACTAGACAATATATTTGTTTGGAAAACTAATGTGTGCACAGGTGAAGTGATAAATATCTAAGGGAAAAGTGTTGATAAAAATATAATTATTAATAAATATATATAAATATAAATAAGATTAGATTAGATATGCGCACAGCATGGGATCAGCCTGGAAAAGTATCAGTCTAATCAATACAAACATTTCTCTATAAAGAGACTTCTTTATAAACTATGCATATCTTTCAACTCACCGCGTCTCGTCAATAACAATTTAGTAGTTAATAATGATATATATACATACAAATACGTTAATTTGGTTATGCAAACAATAAATAGAAAACTTGCAATTTAATTAAACGAATCACTTGAAAGTTAGTAAAAAAATATGTGTAAATATGTAATAAATGATAAAGCAAGGCTACAACGATATTGATAACATATCCATGAACTTGGCATAGAATTTTTAGAATAAACTTTCAACTTATTGATCTTTATAGTTTAAAATTATATATACATGGTGAATCAAATCATTTATATCATTTAATTTAATTATTAATAATTTGTTGATCGACTATTCTAGTTAACATTAAATAATGAAAATACCCCAGACCAAAACTCACCTGTACACCACGCATTTTATCCTCTAGGGAACTGAACGCCAATTGCAGTGCCGTGTGCTCGTCCAGCAGCGTTGTGTTGAGCTTTTTAAGCTCATCCAAACTGGAGTGCAACAGCTGTACCTCAGCCCGCAAACGATTGTTGACAGTTTGTTGCTCATAAAGACTAAAAATAATTAAAGTACAATGAAATTAAAAGTTTTGACAAGCATGACATCATTATAATTATACTTTTTTACATAAGCTTGCTTGATGAAACTAGCACATGCTGGTAGTAAATATATATAAATATAAATACATATCAAACCAAAGAAACAATCGGACCAAAATCTACCTTTAGTATGAAAAAGTTTTTCAATTCTTCAAATATTTCAACCCAACTTACAGATTGTGTATTTGGTATTTTCTTCTACAATCTGGTTAAATTTAGTAAAAGTCGGAGTACTACATCATATAGCTGCCATAGGAATTATGGATGAAAAATTGACATTTAGTATGAAAAACTTTGTTGTTTCATGAAATATCCTCGTAAATCTCACATATTGTAAATCCGGTATGGTCTTATACATCCTGAACAAGTTTGACTAATATCAGACTACTATTTCGAATAGCTGCCATAGAAACTGTCGATCAACAATGGAATACAGAACGCTGCAAACGTATCATATCTTCGGCGTGCCGTAGATAGCCTTTCTTTCTGAATTCTTTGTCAGCTGAGTCACCTGTGCTCCCTTTCGGCAATGAGTTTCTTCTGCTGCTCCACTTTGAGGTTTAAATCCACAATCATTTGCGAATTTTCGCCCTTCCTCTTGTGCAGATCCGTGAGCTCCTCTTGTTGCGCCAGCAGCTTCTTCTCCAGCGTCGTTATGGCCACATTAGAACCGGTGCCACCTGTTGAGACAGCATTGCGAAGCTGTTCATTCTCCACAGAAAGCTTCAGATTGTCGGATTTCAGTTGGGCAACATGATCTATGAGTCGATTGTCTACGTCGTTGTTAAAGGGGGAAGAACAAAGTAAGTTTTGATGCGTAAATCGGTTAACGACGTCAGAAAATCTACTGTACATTTGTGTACATATACATGCATCTGCTTTGGTTACTCACTCTGCACAATTATTTCTTTGAAGTTCTCGCACTCCTTGCGATCGCGTTCCCGCAATCTGCGAACGACATGCTCCCGCCACACACACTCCTCCGTGGACATCTTTGCAACACCAAATCTGATTCTTAGCTCCGCTTTAAATTTATTGTGCTGCACCTCGTACTTGTTGGCGTCACAAACTTATTGCCGGCATATTTATGTTGGCAAAGGCAACCTGCTAAACTTCCAGCAGCTTAAGATTGTTATAATAATTCAACAAAGCCGCTTTTGGACGCAGTTTTTGTTTTCTTGTTCAAGAATTTGTTGTGGTCTGACGATAAATACTTTACGCTGCCTTGCCGAACAGCTGTTTGTCATTGTGGAGGTCGGACAATAGTTTGAACAATCGATAATCGAGAAAATATACCAAAATACCACAAATAGTAACGTTAACGTAACGGATGAGCATATTAACGTAACGTTAGTGATAAACGTTGACGTAAATAGTTTGTATTATTATTTGAATTAATCATCAACGTTTTGGCAGCCGAATATATTGCGACAATTTGAAATTGCAAGTTACACCACTGAATTAACTAACGAATTGGGTAATTTTTCAAAATGTAGAGCATTTTACCAGGGAACATAACTGCTAAAGTTAATATTTTAAATTAATAAAACAATTTCCATTTAAATTTAAAAATTGGAAAAAAAACTCTTAAGATAAACTTAAATAAATATTATAAACAAGAATATTGATTGATAAAATTAATAACAAGAATAATTTCTTTAATTTATATAACTGAACTTCATTATTTCAAAATATTTTAATAAAAATGTTAAGTAAGAAATTAGGAAAACTATAATTATTTATATTAAATAAACTACTAATATAAGATTATGACTAAAACAGAAAGTATTTCCTTCCCATTGATTTATTTATTTTCGAGTCATATAATTAATTTGTTTGGCTACGAAATTAAATTTCGTAAATTGTGAATTGACTTCCGGTTCTCATTTCTATTTTGTCATACGGCCTTGTATAGTATTTCAACCAAGCTTGTTTATTTCAAAATCCGCCATAACCCAAATAAACCTGACCTGTTGAGGCAAACCGCAATAGTAAAATCCACAGCAATGCATATTATTTACAATAAAAGGATTAAGTTTCAATCCAAAACCAAAATCCAAAACTACACACATTTCAATGTTATCCTCTATCATTTCAATCAATCATTATCCAAATTGTTCCAATGTATGAATTCAACTAAACGAATAACCCAAGACAAACTTTGAGTGGGAGTCTAACAAAACATTTTCGAATGGAATTTGCGACTTTACCAAATTTGGGCAAACTGAAAACTTGAAAGAAATACTCTGAGAATCGAGTTTGTTGCGAAAAAAAAAACTATTGTTTTGCAACAATTTAATTTTTCTCAGTTTAATAATAGTTTAGCATTTTCCTTAGTAAAACCCTAACTATCTTGAATCTTCAAAGACTATAGTAAGTCTTTAATGAACGACTTTAGAGATATTTAGCTAATTATTTGAGCCATATCAATAATTGGGTAGCAATTAAAAGCGCTTAAAGGAGACAATCGAATGCAGTACCTGAAGTTCTCCGGGTCTCGAAACTATTCACTGTTCTAAATACGCATAATATAAGCAAACGTATCAAAACATCACGAAACACGCAAAGCCAATTAAAATTGTTTTATAACATGCAAACTTCTACAAT
Source organism: Drosophila histrio (assembly GCA_958299025.2). NCBI lineage: Eukaryota > Metazoa > Arthropoda > Insecta > Diptera > Drosophilidae > Drosophila > Drosophila histrio. The sequence goes on from OY282581.2 coordinate 29,643,186, forward strand.
ACGTTGTAACAGCTTGAAAGTAGCCAAGTTAACAAGTAAGAATGTTGTAGGCAAAGACGACACGCTAAGTAGATACCCTATTTATTTATTATATGCCTGAATAATATTCAGTGAATGTAATCAAATATAACTCCCATTTCTATGATGAGAAATTGTATTTTATATTGATTTTTTTTAGAATTTAGCATTTTTGATTATAACTCGGGAATATCAACTCAAAATGTGTATGCTCCTAAAAGCTAATAAATAAATAAATAGTTCTTCTTTATTATTAATTATTATTACATATCTTTCAATTATAACTAGTTGTTAGAAACTATTTAACTTAAAATAAGCAAGATATTTTTTTCGCAAATCCCAAACGAAATTTATAAATTCCCTCAACCTCATATCTTTATAATTTAATGTTTTTATAACACAATGGAGTGTCTGATAAGTTATAACATTAACACAGACTGTTTACAGGGTATATAAATAAACATTATTAGTTGTTTTTTCCACCATAGACTAAATAATAATTCAACTTGCTACGCAAACGCTCGGAGGATGGAAGGATGAAAGGATGGCTGAAGTTGGAATGGAGGAATCGAGTACAGCAAATAGACCAGAATGGGGTGCCGTTCATTATCCATACACGAAATCAAATTCAATTAAGCAAAGTTAATGGCCTTTGCGCAACATACGTCACCGTCAACTGTTGGCCATTGTATGTAATTGATCTTGGCCTGCTGATTAGCTGGCCGTGTTCTGTGGCTATGCCCATTATGTGCCCGGGCCAATTTCGAATCCAATTGTAAATTAAATGCAAGTCGAGGATATTCGAGACTTCTGCTAGATTTGTGGCAACATCGCAATGCTTGCAGTTTTCCCTCAACCATTTTAATTAATGCCATAATATGTGCTTGCATTTTCTATTTATAGATCAATTTATTATCAAGATCATGAATATATATTTCTTTCGTTTTTTTCTTCCGTTAAGTGAACAAATGTCTAAATTGTGTTCTTCGTTGTTATAAATTGCACATTTTATGCAAATTGCTAAGCGAATTCATAACAACCATTTCCGACAATTAACATCGACACCTGTTTGCCAGCTTGCGCGATTACCTGCTCTCCTGTTACCTGGCTAACCAGTGTGCCCAGCCGGTTTTTGGGCCCAACTCTCTTGGCCACATAGGAATAATCAAGGCTTCGACTTCAACTTCGCCATCGGCTTTGGCTTAAACAAAGTTTCCTTAAAAGGGCTTGTCGCGCGTTATTTTGTTGCAGTTACAACTTAATTGGTTGCACATAAATAAAAAGAGAAATATATTAGTCGTATTAAAAATTATAATAATAAAGTCTACAAATAATATATTGTATGCAATCTATAATAATATTGTAGCAGTTTCATCTTTATTGCTTGCATATATATAAATTAATAAATAAATATATAATGAATAATTTAATAAATAAATAATTGAATTAATATTTTAATAAATTGATAACTAAATAGATAAATTAATAGATAGATAAATAGATTATTAGATAAATAGATAAATAGATGAATAGATGAATAGATAAATAAATAAATAGATAAATAGATAAATAGATCAATAGATAAATAGATAAATAGTTATATAGATAAATAGATAAAAAGATAAATAGATAAATAGATAAATAGATAAATAGATAAATAGATAAATAGATAAATAGATAAATAGATAAATAGATAAATAGATAAATAGATAAATAGATAAATAGATAGATAGTTAATAGATACTTAAATAATTAAATAAATAAATAAAAAAATAAACAATTAATTTATTAAATAGCTAAACAAAACGATAAATAATTAAATTAATTAATTAATAAAATAAATAAACAATTTAAAATGAATATAATAAATATTGTTATATAGAATAAATGTAATAATAATAAAATATATCTTAAAATAGTAAAATTAACGAAAATAAAAATAGAACGCAAATTAAATGGATGCACATAAATAAAATTAAATAATAATCAAAGATGTTAAAATCCAAAAATATTAATATACAATTTAAATGAATATTTAACAAATAAATAAAGTTATTTTATTTTTATTATAAATTATTTTTCTGCAGTTACAATTTAATTGGTTTCACATAAATACAGATAAAAATGAATAAAAAACAGTTGTCTTTATTTTGTTGCAGTTTCAGCTAATAGAAATAAATTGTATTAAAAAATAATACAATAACTAATAATAATAAACTAATGTATTGTAAATAATATAGAAAAATTCACAAACGAAAAATAAAATAAATATAAATAAAATTATAATAATAATAAAGAACAAGAAATAAATAAAGAATTCTTTCCACACTCAATTTTAATGTATGGAAGTATTAAAAATAATCTGTAATTCCTAAAGTGATTCCAAATGCTAGAATGCACACACAGATGTAAAAGTGTGTAATGTATATTTATAGTAGAGGAGACCTATTTACATGCTCAATCAACTGCCATTACATCTTTATATGCACCTGTATAAACTTACCTATAACCTATTTAATGGCGTTTTCTCAAAAGCAGATGCAACGTCTGCATTTTATAACATTTGAATGTTTTAACACAATGCCTGCTTACAGTCCACCTTTGGTTGTGTGTATGACTGTGTGTGTGGATGTGTGTGTGTGTGCTTGTTTGTGTGTGTATGAGTATGTCGTGTGAGCAGTAATTTCATAAGAGTTCTCACGTCAATTACTTGTTGGGCCTCTCTTACATTTGTTAGGTCTCTTGTCTTGCTTTTCATTCAAATTCAACGCTTTTATATACCAAAAAAAAAAACATGAAGAGACTCGACTTGAAGATACTCTATAAACAGGACAGCACTGTACCATTACTTACCATTAATTTTAATATTAAAGTATTTCATGGAAACCCTGTTTCTATATTTACAGTGTCCAACTAACTAATCATCAAAATATTAGAAAAAAACTGTTATTATAATTATTATTAAATATATTTCTGTATCAACAACATTTTTTTAAAATAATGTATTAATTTTAAAGATCAAAATCAAGACCAACTTTATATTTAATTTATTTTATTTTATTTTTAGAATTACTATTAGTATTTGCTATTATTATTTATAAATCTAAATAATATACAAAATTAAATTAAATCGTTATTATCATTATTATTGTTATTATTATTACATACAAATTATTAAATAGCTTATTAATTTGTGGTATAAATGTTGAACCTCCAAACATATACTCACCAACCTGATATTTAATTTATTTCGTTTAGGAAACCCGCATAGCCGGTCAACCACATATCATATCGTTATCCATAGGAGAGCCAATGGGTATATGCCAATCTGTGTGTTGATATTGGACATGTTTCAAAGGAAGCCGTACAATATAATCACTTTATCACTGAAAGAGTTTAGCAAATTTAAATAACAAACTTAACCAGTTTTTGGCAAGTTTAAAATGCCAATAGATACGAAGAGTTGAAGCTTAAATGAAGTGTATTTTAGTATATAATTATACACATTATATATATTTTGATTGGCTTAAGCAAATATTGAAGAATTAAAATAAAATTAACTATAGTAATATTCGTAATTGCTTTGATTGTTGTTAGTTATTTCTTTGCATGTTGAAACTGTAATAAAAAAAGAAGAAATTAAATTAGAAAAATCAAGAATAGCTTTTTTTGCGCAAATTGGACACATCGGGTCGCCTATGTCAAAACTCAAGGATCTAGCTTTAAAATTGCGCTATTAATTTCATTTCGTGCGGTTTAGAATATAGGTAAACCTTCTTATCAAGTTTTGTGTCACTAGCTTCTTTAGTCTCTGAGTTTTAGGGGTTTAGACAGATGGACGGACAGACAGACGGACGAACAGACAGATATGGCTATATCGAATCAGCTATTAATGCTGATCAAGAATATATATATGTATGGTGTATACTTTATGGGGTCTATCAGACTTTCATTTTGCCTGTGAAGGATATTCTTTTGACAAACTTAATAGACTGTTAGTACTATTTAAAAATATAGGGTATTTTTAGTTAAACCCAATGGAGTTAAGTATTTATCTTTATAGAAACCTTAAATAAAAAATCAAAATGTTTAGATATTTTTTGCAAAATGTACAATTACAAACAAAACAGTTGCTTAACCAACTGTTTGTGTTTACTTGAATTTGATACGTTGCAGTCGAAGTCGAATTCGAAGTAGAAACCGAAGTCGATGTCAGGCGTCAGTTAAGGTGCAAATATTTGGCACAGTTCGGAATACATACAAACAAACAGGTGTTTAATGACAAAAAATGTCGCGGTGATTTATGCAAATGGTGCAGCGTAAGCCAGCATAACGGCAAATGGTAGGAAAATGCGGCTTGCGGCTTGCCACTTGCAACATTGCGGCAAATAGCGAATTCTGAGATAAAGTCTCTGACCGAAACTTCGACGATTGCAGCCAACGCATAAATGTAACCTGCCTTTCTGAAACTTCATTCATTTAATGCAGCCAATAGAAGGAAATTTGGTCGACACAAGAGGGAAACAATATAAACAAAAAAAAAAGAACTGAGAGGCAGAGCGAGAGAGCATAACAAAAGCAATAAAACAATTGAGAAGCTGTAAAAACCACAATGAAGAAGAAGAAGAGTTTCAAACTGGTTCTGAACACAATGTAAACGAAACAAGTTGAAGCTGTTTACCGCATGTTAACTTAACAGCGTACTGTTAACCGTATAACGTTAACAGTTCGCTGGCTGCACCTGCAGATTGCCATAAAATAAATACAAGCATGTCAACAATGCAGGTCAGTTGCATATCGCTCATATAATGTGATGGCTATATATATATATATATATATATATATATATATATATATAAATTATTTAAATTAAACAAATATGAGAGGATAATCTGAGAGAGATAAAGAAAATAATTGAATTAAAAATCATGCAGTTTACAGTTCAATGTAAATATGAATTATGCTATATACAGTTCAGTGTCACACAAATCGATCGACAATATCGATAGTTATGTATAACAACAGCTCTAGGCGCTTAAGCAAATATGCTAACATCACTATTAAATGCTAAATGTTAACATTTGGCGCGAATTCAAAAATGTATGCAAATCACGTATTTAAATCTGCCCTATTCATGTGAGACTCGTTGTATGCAATAGTCATATCTATTTTTTAACTTTTATGTACGTCTGTCTGTCTCTCTGTATGTGTGTGTGTGTGTGTGTGTATATGTATGTAATCCTTTTACTTGTTTCACCAGCTAAACGAGTAACAAACAAAACCGGTTTACCACAGACCACAAACGACAAACGAAATTTCTTAACCGTTTCGGTTAGAGCGCGTTTCTCGTATTATTGTATTGTATACAGAGTATAGAGCGCCCACTTGTTGCCCTGACTATGCTGCCATGGTCGCCAAAGTCAGTTCCGAGCCAGCTACCTGTGATTTCAGGTGTTATAATCGTCGTGCGCGCTTGGCTCAAATTATTTTTTACACTTACGAACTACCGGTTTCGCGATAGGCTCAAATCTCAAATCTCACCCTAGCTCAAGTAGTCTGTACGTCTGTGTGTGTGCGAGTGTGTGCGAGTGTGTGTGTGTGCTCACCAAGAGTATTATCAAGAGAAGAAAATCAAATTAAATAAAATCCAATATATTAATAACAAAATAATACGCGCAAAGCTCTGAGGAATATATTGAGCTGACAAATTAAATTTAAAACCACAAATACAAGTTGTGCTGAAAGATCTGCAATGATATTGTCATTGTTGTTGTTGTTGTGCAATTGTTAAGGTAAAAACCAATATACAGTTAGTGAAGTAAATGTTTTGACAACATATAAAAAATACACATATTTGTGGGAGAATTTTTAAAAATTAAATTTAAAGCAACAAATTCAAGTTGTAGCTACAAAACTGAAAATGATACTGTTGTTGTGAATTTGTTAAGTTAAAAATCAACATACAGTTAGTGAGGTAATTGTTTGCACAGAATAAAAAGTGTATAAACTTGTTTTTAATTTTTAAAAATTATATTTAAAACCACAAATAAAAGTTGTGCTTAAAGATCTGCAATGGTTTTGTTGTTCTGCAATTTGTTAAGGCAAAAATCAAAAAACAGTTGGTCGAATAACTCTTTTGACAACATAAAATAATGCACATATTTGTTTTAAATTATTAAAAATATTTAATCGTATTGGACATCATAATTTCAATTTTATAATAAATTTATAATAAATATTTAAACCAGAAAAGCTAAAAATGCAAGTAAAATAAAAGTTCAGTCATGTTTTTTATTTTTAAAATGGTTTAACGAATAAAACTCATAATTTATTAATTGGTAGTCTATACTAAAAACCATAAGCAATTAAAATTGAAATAAATAGTTTTTTTATGCAAATTAAAATATGTGAATTTTGTATTTTGCCAAAACAATTATTTGACTAACACCAAAATGGTGAAACTCATTGGATCGCATTATTTGGTGTGAATAAAATAGAAGGCAATCAAATATATTAAAGTCTTTAATGATGTCAACACAATTACTTGACTTGCTGTAAATAAATGATGCGAAATTCCAGACTGTCAAAAATACAAAACTGCCAAAAAATAAAAGATCTGCCATTGTGGGATAAAAGAAAAGAAAGAAACAAATCAAAAAGTGAAACTTTACACTGTTGAGCAAATATTGAAGACCCGCTATGCAAATAGTAGTATATGAATGAATCTGATGTTGTTGGCCACTATTGTAACGGAAATGTCTGCAATTCGTAGTATACTAGCTGGAGGAGAAGTCCGCTAAAAGTCCATTATAATTGCAGGACGTTTGTCGTGCTCGGCGCGACGTAGCTGACCCCAATTGTGTGGACGAGGCTGTTTGGTTAGGAAAAGCAATTGCTTTTGGCCAATAGCTTTCGGTAGTAAATAGGAGGGGTGGGGGGGTTGCCAAATGAGGTCATGTGTGCGGAGTGTTTGCAAAAATACAGCGACTGCACTTTGTGGCAGGCACAGCTAAATGGTAAACATGGAGAGTACGCCAGACGATCAACAACATCAAGCAACATCAACTTGCCACACTACTTTTACTGCACGCAGCAGCCGCAGTTGAAGTTGAAGTTAAAGCCGTCGGCGATGTTGTTGTAGTATATACTATGTACTTTTTTTTTATTTTGTATAGATTTTTGAGCAGGTTTAAATGGTTTTTTTTGGCCAACTACGTGTGGGTGTCGTTGTGTGTTTTGGCCAGCGCCATGTTGGCAAAAGTGAAACTTCAATATCTTTCTTGCCTCAAATCGCTTAGAAATCATATAAACTATATAAACTCAGCTAGATCAATTAATTACAGTTAATTAATTGACTTAATTATGTCATTTGTCTTACTGCTTACAGGTGCTTCGGGTCAAATGCTCAATTAAAAGCCAAGTGATTAAGGCGAGGTGTCAAGCCGTTAACTGAACCAGTTTAATCAGCTGCCGAATGCCTCGAGAATTCTCGCATTGTTCAACTTAAAAAAAAAAATGTAGTGCTCTTTAGCCATAACAAAAGGGCATTTTAATTACAAGACGATAGTAACAAAACTCGTACGTATCACAAATGATCATTAAAGGAATGTCTGCAGTTAAAAGTGCTCGATTCTATAAATTACCAAATCGAAATTTTGATTTATGCTTATGAGAAAACTACTACTACTACTATTACTACTACTACTACTACATTCCAACTTTTGTCTCCCTCTCGCGATCTCTTTCTCACGAGTCGCGACGGAGTTACAATCACAATTCTCAAATAGAATAGCCTTGATATTAGCCGAGCACTCGAGACTTGAGCCATTCTTAATTGTTTGTAAATGCTTTTTTTTCACTGGCATATGACACAAGACTCTATAACAATTATTTTAGGTGCTTACAAATTGGATTTATTGTTAAATACAGTAAGTAATAATTTATTTCCTAGCCGTAACATTATTATTTAACATTCACATTCTTGAATTGTTGAGTTGAAGCTAATAATGATGCCATAAAATAGAATACAACAACAGAATAAGATAATAAAACTAATACTCTTTTGTATTTTTTATATTTTACTTTCCTTTTCCTGTCACTGTATATAGTTATATATATAAATGATATATCATATATTATCTTATTTTATTTTTATAAATCAGCTTACAATTAATTTTCACTCTTTTCAAGACCTGTCAATCAAGCAAATATATATTTTTCAATATGTTGCAACTTTCCACACCAAATTATGAACTCCATTTGCCAAAAAAGAAAAAAAACAAAGAAGAAAATATCCAAAGTAGGGAAACTTTTGCATTTGCTTACTTTGAATTTGCGCAATTTCCTTGGCACAGCATTTTCGCAATTTTCAAGTATCTAAGTATATAATTATGTTCACTTAACTGTATGTACATATGTACATATATTCATTTTTAAGTTCGTATGCACGTAAATAAATTTTTTAATTTCTTATGTCTGCATTTTGACTTTTGTCTTTTAACGCTGACATCGACAATTCAGCAAATTTTATGTTGAAGTTAAGAAAAATGACACCAGCAAACGGAAACCGTTACGTAGCTACAATAGGGAATACCCTGTAAAGGGTATAACAAATTGAACATAAGATATTTCAAAAATATTCCAAAAATAAAAGGTATAAAAAACAAACCAATTATAAATTAGTATCCCATAGTTTTAAAGATATATTAAAGGAAGTATATTAAGTATACAAAAGTTGTATTTATAAAACCCATAGATGTTGAGGAAATACCTTCAAAGAATATAAAATATATAGACAATAATATGCAATCAATTAATGACTTATAAATATGTATGTTATCTTTTAACTTTATCATAAATAGTTCAATAAACATATGCAGATGTAATTAATCATCGATAGATATTTATCTCACTTCTACTTCCCGTAGCTAAACAAACAACTCATGTGATAGGGGCAACTCCAAACATATATAAACTATATATATATGTTTTTTATCTAAAATCTGCTCAACAACTCAATTTTCTGCACATCATTTCAATGGCACTTATATGGTACTCGTAACATATAAAATACAAAGTAATCGGATTTCAATCTAAATTGCTTAAATGAAAATTACATAAAAGCGACTAAAACACGTTCGCTTAGTTGAGATATTTGTAGAAAAAAAAACAAACCAGAGACTAGTTTTCGAAGAAACCCACAGAAAGACACACATGGTCATAAAGTATCTACCTAGAGCTTGTTGTCATAATCAAGAACATAGTATAATAATGTACATATGTATATATGTATATGTATGTTTATTTTATGGTCTTCGGATATGTATCTTTCGTGACAAAATGATTATACCCAATGTAAAAAGTCTGTAGAGACAAAGGTTTAACTTATCGGAAAACAACAGTAAAGCCAACAAATCACATGTCATCGCTTTTGATTGCCAAATGAAAAGACAAGAGAAAAGATTGGCAAAATCATATATACTATTAATATGGTGAGGAAAGAATTGAGAGAAAAGAAATAAGAGTGTGAAAACTTAGTCTTTGACTTAACTCCACTAACGACTGATGCCACAAAAGGATGTAAAACATAATAAACATGAAAATAGTAGTATGCTCAATTTATATAACTCTCAGTATCAAATCTTTCACACGCTCCGCACAGGTCAACTCGACTTTTTCATTCACTTTATCCCACAAAAACAAACCACAAAACAACACTTTGGCTAATATGGGTGTAATGGTTCCCTTGCATCCAATTTTTATTAAAAATAATAACTGCGTGGTAGATGTAAATTAGCCCGAGACACAGAGAAACAGCGAGAAATCAAGGGAGAATGCTGCGAATGAGAGAGTGGGAGACTAGCAGATACTCTCTGATAAATATATATATATGGATTCTTCACTTTTCTAAATAACTTGTGTAATAAATTATTCGATTATTATGAAATTTTTAGAATAGATTTCAAGTTTACGTTTTGCTTAAATCCCTCTACATTTTCCTCTGTAATAAATTATTCAATCATGATGAAATTTTCAGAACTGATATTAGAATTACTAAAATAAATCTACAGCAAATTTATAGACTATATTTTAAGCAATTTATTTTGAATTTTTTGTTATTAACGATGCGATCTATTCAAGACATGCAGCAGTCTCTAGAAATGTTAACTCTTATAGTTTCTGATCAGTAATAATTTTATTTCTGCATTCCTCTGACAGTCTTCCTTTGCCAATTGCAATTACACCCCTTTATTCAAATATTATAGGGTATAAAAAATAATCGTATTAACCCAAGCTCTCATTAACTGTAAGGAAATTCTAACCTCATTAGTCTTCCGAGCAACGTTTGACCATCCGGCAAATACTATTAGTAGTAGTATGTGCCTATGTATATGTATGTAGTATCTTGCCAACAATTTATTAGTGCTAACGTCTTTTGCTTTCACCTCACAAATTACGTTAATTGAGAGGCAAACAAAGAAGCGACAAGACGACAGCAACCCAGCAGAAGAAGAAACCAACAACAACAACGAAAGAGACCAACCACCAAGTAGAGTTAAGCCAGCAAGAGACTTCCCAGTAAAACTTATACTTTTATGTATCTTTAAAGGCAAATGATGATAGCCGGCAAGAAACAGAAGAATAATGAGAAATATGTTTTGAAAAAAAAAAATACTACATTTACGTAATTGCACAGCCTAATAAATGTGCAAAACAACCGTACAAAGCAATTATAATAAATTAGTACTGTGTACTTTTAGAATGAAGTGCCTTATTATGGTTAAACATAAAGGATTTTAATATAAATGGAATTATAAAAGAAAGGCATTTTTTTTAAGATTTCCTGTTGCCCCAGAGAACATACAAATTTACTGTTTTATTTCTTATATTATAATAAAGCTAAAGCTTAAACTTTAGGTGTATACTGAATACCGAATAGTATTATCTAAACTTCTACAAAAATGGAATGGATTTTAACTGTCTTAGAACTTGTTTAGTATATTAAATAGTATATTAAATATATAATCGTATTCGGAAATCAATATACATATATGGATGTCTCTGGATATTATTCGATTAGTAATACAATGAATACTCAGTTTCATTCACAGTGTTTAATATTTATTTGGGATCGCTGTTAAGAGAAGAAAGTAACATATCTTTGTGATGTGCTTGATATGTTTATCGAAATATCGATAAGAACTATTACTACAGTCTTTGTTTTTTTTGGAGAGTTGCCAGATCACCACACCCAGTATAGATCAACAGATTAATCAGAATTTTAAAACAAAGAGCATGTGTATATATGTGTAAGTTTGATCTTTTAAATTATACAACATACTAAGAGTACAGCTAAAATTTGCTGAAGAATCCATTATGGCCAACTACAGGCAAAGTGTGAAGTTAACCATAAAAATAGTTTTGGTTTCTGCCTCGTTTTATTTTTTTGTTGTTGTCTATTTGTGGTAAGTTCTGGCCCGTTTGTGCTGTGCACCGTTTACGAATGGCCAACGGGCCCAAAAGGAAAACAAAACAAATCTGATCATAGATTTCCATAGGCCTATATATGGTCAATTCTAAAGTGGGCAACAAGAAAAACGCGTAGACAGCGCCAAGATGGTTAAGTTAAATATTTATTGCATATTGATGTCGGGCCATTTAAGGCTCTGTGAGCCGCCTTTGTATACTACTAGTTACAAGTACTTGCAAGACGGCTTTTCCGACCATATCCTTAAACTTAAAACAGTGGCAGAATTTAAAAACCTTTGTCAAACTGCCAGAGTTTGGAGGGTTTCCCATTTTCATATTTATGAATCTGATCAAATAGTTCCGTTTGTATTTATTTGATTTATATTATGGGTATGTTTATGCATATACATTATTTAAATATAGTTTAAAATACATTTGTTTTTCATTTAAAAATAGACTGCATGCTCTGGAAGATAGTAGCAGACTGGTAGATACCCTGTAAAAACTGGCATAGTTAAATAAATTCGTATTTGGACAATATAAACACTTGAATTTCAAGCATAAGGAAGTACTTAAACAAACTTATACAAAATTATTTATGTGATGGACTTGAAGATACCCTGTAAACATATTTATATATCATAACTACACATGTTGTCATTGAAAATAAATTCATTTTAAGCTTGTCTAAATTTCAAAAGCTATAAAATGAGTATATACTAGTTTATATACATGTGATCGACTTTTAGATACCCTGTAATCATATTTATATTTCACAAACTCACATGTTGTCAATGAAAATAAATTTCGAAAAGCTATAAAATTAGTATATACTAGTTTATGTTCATGTGATCGACCTTAAGATACCCTGTATATAGCTAAGCTAGCTTAAATTTACATATAGCCAATCAAAACAGTTTAATTTTGAGTATAGATATAATTTTAAGAGCTCTTGAAATAGTTTACATATGCAGTTGATCGACCTAAAGATACCCTGTAAAAATACTAGGCTGTCATAAGCGCACATGCAGTCAAACTAAATAATTTAGTTTCAAGCAGATATATTTTTAAAAGAGTAAACAAAGTAAACTTTAAATGTGGGCGACTAGAAGATACCCTGTATATTTGTTGAGATACAATAATATCACATATAGAAAATAATTTAATTTCAAGCAGATATATATATTTAAAAGAGTTTTCAAAGAAAACTTTCGCAGGTGGGCGACTAGAAGATACCCTGTATATTTGTTGATATACAATAATATCACATGTAATATATATAAACACCTAAATTGTATGTTTAAGGCTGGAAAATACAGAGTGAACTCACATAAATCAAATTAATTTCAATTAAATATAAGAGTATAAAATTTAGGATCCTATAACCCTAGACTTTCAATAGAAAGATATTTTTAAGCTTAAGAATAACTCCTTCATTTAATTCAACAAATCTTTATTATAATATTTTCTTTGCAGTTAAGATGGCTTCACTCAGCGCGATGACGAAACTAGGACCAAGATTTCTGGGACTTTTACTCCTACTCGGCAGCTGCCAATACACAGTTGGTGTTCTGGGCAAATCACAGATGTGCGAGGTAGAAACGGGCCAGACAAATATAATACTGGATATAGAGGAGAGTCGGGGCGATTGTAAGTATTTGAGAACAGATTTAATCGTACTCTAACATACTTAAACTCGTGCTTATGTGTAATTATAAGCAGTTAAGTTCGAAATCTTTGGCTGTGGTGGAACACTTTCAGTCTGTTGACTTCATTAGGCCCGAGAGCCTTCAACAACTTGGACATTGATGGAGGCTTACGACGTTGTGCATCTTGGCAACAATTTATCGTCGTTTTATGCGCCTTTCAGGCTTATTTTGTTCAAAACCTCCTCTTCACTCCACTCTCCTCTCGCTTCACTATAATTCACAATCTGTTAGACACATTTCAGTAGCCTCAGCTCCAGCCAAGCTCTTATTATAATAAAATTGTTTCATACGCCCAACGACAGAAAGACAGTGAGAGAGAGAGAGAGAGGAGGGAATGCGCCTTTGATGCAAATCGCATTAAAGTACTTACATAAGAATGTAGCGCTTAACACGCTACGACTCTTGGCCAACTTCAGGTTTTCAACCAGGCTCATACTCGTACTTGGACTCGTTATTAACTGATAGTATAGGGTTTCAGACAGGCACATACACCAAGTTGCCAGACTTGCAGTCGAATTGACAGCCGAGGGGCACGTCGAACACTCAATATATTTGAGACTAATCAACAGGATCGACTTTCGTTGCCAACAAAGTGTATGAAGATTAAATTTAATAATATATATATATAGGGATAAATGATAATGGGGAGCAGACAACTCTCAGACTCTCAAGTGAAGGAAAATGCAATTAAATAAATGTAATAGTATAACAGCAAATAAATTATGAGAAAACTAACTGCCAACTGGCAAATAGCCAGGCCTTAATTAAGCAACGTGAGAAGAGACAAGAATTGGCAAAGGAATGTCAAGCACGGCGAAAAGGAAACAACAAGCGAAGAATTCTAAAAGAAATGGTCTTACTCCGATAGGGTTTCAGTTAGATACTCAGGAGAATAAGTACACAGAGCGAAAAACTCAACTTGAAACTTCAACTTTTAAATTGCTTTTCTACTAAGTTTAAAAATATTCAAGTTGAGAATCTTATTATTAGTTTAAATTCGAAATTTATGTATTTCTGGAAGCATAGTAACTTCTAAACGAGGTATTTATCTAGTGACGAAAGCGTATATTCAACTCCCAAGATATAAAAATATTGATTTAAGATTTGACGAAACTTTTCTGTAAGACTTAGCTGTGAAAAATCATTTGCAACCCGATACCCGAACTTCTATAAAGATTATTCGTAATTATTTCAAGCAAATCAAGAGTTTTATTTAAATCAAGTTTCCTTTTGTCTTATATAATGATTATGTGTACTTGGTTGATGAATTTGCATGCTCATTTTCATTAAATCGTACTTATATAAAGTATATCATAAATACTTCAATCGAGCTCACTCTTTACTTAATTGTTGTACTACTTTTTACGTTCAGTGTAGAAGAGTACTTGAAGAGTACTCACATGCTGCCGTTGTTCCACCCAACTTAAATGGATAGGCATTGACTTGTTGCAACTTGTGGCAAGTTGTGGCTGAAAAACCGGAAAATAGAAATCGGAGCATTGATTTGGTTTCCTTCCACACACACACACACACACACACACAAACACACTCTGCAATAATTGCAGCGAAGACTTTCTAGACTCTAGTCGACTTATACACATGGTTCAGACTTATATCTTCAAGAAAAAAAAAACACAAAGTGAAAGGTTTCCTTAGCGGTATTCTCTCTCTCTCTCCCCCTGTCTGTGTATTTGAAAATCCGCCAGTTGAGAAAGGCCTATTCAAATTATTTTTTTTATATATATCATTTCATCTAAAGTTATTGGACAACCCACAACGCCGCCCGAACTACCAATTTATGGTGATCCCAACACGGAAATTGCTTTGGATCTAGTCTTCCCAAAGGGACAACCGACATTCCTATTGGATGGCAAAAAACTGAAGCTGTTGCAGCCCCTCGATCGCGATGAGGAGAATCTCAGTCACATTGTGTTCCAGGTGAGCTCCATTTTCAACTTCCTGCCCCTCTTTGCTGGCCAGACAGACAGACAGACGGACAGACAGACATCTAATGAATGCGACATGCCACATTTAATCTACACAATCTACAGAATCAACTGAATTCACCATGCCTCTTCTCTGTTTTTTTTTTCCTACCCATTTCCCTATTCTTCTTTCAGGTCTCCTGCACCATTCGCGAGTCAAATAAGAAGCGCAACAT
This sequence comes from Drosophila histrio, assembly GCA_958299025.2. NCBI lineage: Eukaryota > Metazoa > Arthropoda > Insecta > Diptera > Drosophilidae > Drosophila > Drosophila histrio. Next base: position 29,658,543 of record OY282581.2, read on the forward strand.
TCCGCTTATTGTGCGCGTGTCCGATGTCAATGACAATGCACCGCGTTTCATGAACACGCCCTATGAGATCACTGTACCTGAGGTGAGTAACATATTCTGCATGTGCTAAAAGACAATTTGAATTAAGTAAGTAGAGCAAATCCCATTATAAAACAATTCTTTTTTACCTATCTTCATAACGAAATAAATATGTAAAGTGTGGCGACGTCAAATTACAATAATTAATGGAAGTAGAGCAGACACATTGAATACTACTTTGTTTGCCTACTTCAAATAACGTTCTTATTCTTATTTTAAAAGTAGAACAAGTTCCATTGATTCCCTAATAGAATTTTGACAAGTAATGCCAAGAATACAAAAAATAAGGGAACACATTAGAGACAAAAACTAGGAGAGTTGTTATTACAAAAAGTATGTTAATATTGATTTCCTGTTGAAATATTAATCAATTACACTAAAAGTGTCAAAATTGAGGAAAACAAACTTGAAACAACGAGCTAGTAAATCTTGTAATTCAAAAATATAAATAAAGCAACAAAAATTAGGATATATACAGAAAGTATTAAAATAAAAGAATATCTAATATCAAAACAATTTTTATAAATATCTTAGCATTCTTAAAAACTATTTTTCACTTTTATCTACTACTGTTAAATATCTTGCTTAGGTTTCAGAAATTGTCTGCATATAAAACCAATTGAAAACAAGCCGAACAGTCGGGATCCCGACCGTAATATACCCTGTGACTATACAGGGCTTTCTCCCGAAGTAATTCTCTTGTAATTCGTTTTTTTTATTCAATTTGTGGGTGAAGGGGGCGTGGCATAGTGATGACATTTTCTAGACACATCGACCTCAAAATATTTATCAAGTTTGTTAAATTCTAAGTCTCTAGGTATTAAATTGCTATAGTTATGAACCTTTCTTTGAAGGGAGCTTGTCATCCAAAATTTGAGATAAACTTGATCTGCCTTCAAATATTACCAGTGCTGGGGGACCAAGTTCAAGCTTCTAGCTCTTACCATCTCTGAGATCCTTTCGTTCATACGGACGAACAGACGGACAGACAGACGGGCGGACAGACAGACATGGCTATAACGATTCGTCTGTATATGATGACTGTTACTATTGAAAGGAATCACAAGTGTCTGTTAATTTGGAAAATATTCCAATGTACTTTCAATGATTGTACTTTCAATGTTTTCAATACGTGAATTTGCTAGTATTTGTTTTAATTATTCACCAACCATATATTGGTTTTCTTTACATTTTTTACTTAGTTAACCTGTCTTTATCATTATCTTGTTTACCTGAAGAAAAAAATCCTTTTACAACTACAAGTTAATGAAATATTTAAACCGTGCACACAAGTGTGGCAACGCCATGTCAATACGTGTAATTCTGCATCTTGTCAAATGTCAGGCCTTGTAGCAGATGAATTGCCCACTAAAACTATCCAGCTAACATCAAGTTAACCATCCCGACGGCACCTAGCCAAGCTAGAGGGCTTCAGGCCGCACCTTTGCGACACATATAATCAATTTGAATATGTCAAAGTAGCCATCTGGACACAGAGTCGTTCTACCAGCAAAACGATTTTATTCATAAATTATTCATAATGCAGCATGCGAAAAGGGAATCAAAAGAACAGCCGCAAAAGGTGATTCACAATGTAGAGGAACATGAAGTGGAGGATGATCATGATGATGATGATGATGATGATGATAAGTTGAGGAGTTGACTAGTATTCCTTAGGCAAATGAAAGTTTATTTGATTAAGAAGCAGCTGCTTGGCGAGCTACATAGTAGTAGAAGCCTACGTAGATGATGACAGCTTATTTGATTAAGATTTCCATTTATAATTTTACCAGAAATACCAGGAAAATATTATGAAAATAATACAAACAATATACTTTAATTATGCATTTTTAAAATATTCTATATATATATAATTATAAAACTATTCTATTCAGATCAAATAATAAGATAAATTTCTATCATTATTATATAATATTTTAAAATTTATAATCATTCCTTTGCTAGAAGCAACTTGAACAAGCATATATTATTTGATTAAGTAAAGTAAAGTCTTCTGTAAATTTCCTGGTAAACTTTTGCCTCCAGGGTATTTCTTCGTGTGGAAACTTCTGTGAAACTTCTGCAACTTGTTTTGGACTTTAAAACCGACTTTATAATCATAAGCTGCGTGCTGCGAGTTGTTGTCCTTTGTCTGTTTTGCAGCTGGGCCCGAGCTTTCATATCGTGCCTGGAACGGGATCTGTTTAAGGTAGAATATTGCAGAGTCTTCTCTAGTCTTCTCTTCGTCTGATTGTCTGATGTATGCACATAAATTTAATAGCGGGTGCTGCAGTCTAATAATTAATTGTGACAAATGCCAGCCTCACACAGTGGGAATTGATTTTGAAAGCAGATGAATATGCAGCGGTTCCATTTGAAATGAGTCAAAACGGGGAAAATTACCAATGATTTTTATTGGTTTGCAGAATTCTCAACCGTTGTCTACATTCGCCGATAATGATAATGATGATGATGATGGCGTTGGCAATGGCAATGCTCCAAGCTACCAAGCTAAAATCATTATTATTGGACTGAATGCAATTGCAATTGGTCTGGCAATCAGCTAACAAACAAACCGTAAAAAGCCATCAGCCTTTGTGTTGCATTTTAATTTATAAATGCGAAAAACAACAGTTCCCCGAGTTGCTCAGTTGCTCAACTAATAGTATCCCCTGAGATTGGCATTGATGAAGCTCATTAAACAAGCAATTACACCCAATATGGCAGCATTCTCCTAAGAAACGGAACGGAATGATAAAAAAAAGCGGAAATCTATAATTTTAAATAAACATGATCTATAGTAATATCAACTTGGGTGTTGATGAAAGAAATTTAATTTACATTATGCCAACATTTAGTTAAAGTCTCTTATAACTAACTGCAAGATATGTATGTGTTTGCAGTATATAAAGAAATTAATTACAAATTCTAAAGAATCTCTCTGCTAGAGTTTTGAACAAGACAGCAAAGTGTTAACATTTTTGGAGTAAGTTCGTTTCAATGTTTAAGTCTTAGAATCAGTTTTTGATTTATATTTCTAAACTCAAAGTTTTGGTCTGAATCTTGATTCAATTTAATACAAAACAAATTCTGTTATTATCCCAATTTCAAACACATTTTTCTTGTCTTATTAAAATATTTAAAAAAGGTATCTCAATATCTAAGCAGTTTAACTAAAAATAATGAAATTATTATTAATTTTCCACTGTTTCAAAATCAAATTAAAATTGTAAATATATTAAATAAAAGTAGATAGTTAGGTATTTAGAAATGGGAAGTTTATGTAATTATTATAAAATGATTTTTGTATAACTGCTTCAAATTTATATTAAATTTATAAATAAATTATATAAATTTGTAGACAGTAAACTATAAAGACAGGGTGAATTTTGTCTAAATATTTGTTATTATTAGATAGGTTTTTGAGAAGAAATTGATCATTTTAAAGATAGGATTGGTTTTAAAAGTATTGGTGTTAATTGTGTAAAATTGTAGATAGTAAACTATTAAAACAGGGTGAAGTTTGTTTAATTATTTATTATTATTAGATAGGTTTTTGAGTAATAATCAGATTCCAGTTTGAGGAATAGATCATTTTAAAGTTACGGTGGGTTTTAAAAGTGTCTCTGTATAATTTTGTGAATTTTTGAATATTTGTAATATATTTGTAATAAAACTCATTATCATAACAAGAAGTTATCATTATGGAAGTTATCGATCGATCGATAGCATTGATAGCTAGTCGGCATTCGTTTTAAACCTCTCTCTCTCTCTTTCTCTCTCTCTCTCTGCCCAGTCTACATCATACCCATTTTGGTGCCATTTATGTTTACAGGGTACAACAATATCGAATGGACAGATATACTTACAAGTCGCCATGCTGCTTTTATTGTGTACGGGCACGCTTAACAAATAATTTCGTGCAGGCGATACAAATCTTTTATGCCCCTCCACCTACACAATGTTGCATATATATATGTTATATATATATACATATATATATATGTGTGTGTGTGTGTGTGTTTGTATGTGCATGCACAATGTATGTACATGTGTACATGTAAATACAAAGAAAATCAACAATTTCAGGCAATTGCCAGATGCAGCGCAAATATTTATTCAACAGAGTCCAAGTACTCGTATATCACGTTCCGCTCGCATACTCAAACCTGGCACATTTCGGTGGTGTTCGGTGGTGTTCGGTGGTGCTCGGTGGTGTTTGGCGGTGTTCAACCTGATGCACGATGCGGCGCGTCCCAACAGCCAAATGTTTATCTCACTTAAAGTACATATACCGCACAGTTTGGGGCCACCATCAGGCAACCATAAACTACATATAGTTGCTCAAGTAATTGTTTTGACAACGCCATATAAGAATTTTGACAAATAATAAGAAAAATAGTAAGACACAACTAGATAACTCATAATAATGGATTAATTCAAAATGGGAAACCAAAAACTAGAAAGAGTTTATTGAGAAAATTAAAAATAAAGGGAAATAAATTGGTAAGGGAAAATTTAGAAAAAGTTAAGGTCAAACAGCTATGATCGTTTGCTAATAAACTATTTTGAAACAATTATAAAAAATGATAAAATTACTTATCATTTTATCTGGTACTACCGTTTAAATATGTTAAATATTTTTTATTTTGTCATAAAAATTAGTTAACTTACTGAATTTGGTTTTTATTAAAGGAAGTCAAGCCAAACAGTTGTCACAAATTATATTTTGAAGGATCTTAAGCAATTATAATATAAAATAAAAATATAATGAATAACCTAGAATAAACCAAATTAATTTTTATCTTTGCCAAAAACAATTACTCAACCAGATGTGCATATTTGGTCCTTCGAGCCATAGCCTGTAATAAAGAACTTTGTAGTTGTCATGTGAAGATGCGTCTGCCGCTTCATAACTACTACATAATAATAATCAGGTTTGGTTTTTATTAAAAAAAAGTTAAACCAAACATACCGCATAATTTATTTTTTGAAGAAACATAAGTAATCTTAATAAATAAAAAATATAATAGGTAACCTAGAAATAAATAAATAAATTTTTATCTTTGTCAAAACAATTAGTCAACTAGCTGTGCATATTTGATCCTTCGAGCCATAGCCTGTAATAAAGCATTTTTAGCTGTCATGGGAAGATGCGTCTGCCGCTTAAAAACTACTACATAATAATAATCAGGCTTGTTGTTTATTAAAAAAAGTCAAATCAAACATATATACTAAAATTTTTTTTTTGAAGCAAATAAACAACTATAGTAAAGTAATAAATATAATAAATAGCTTACAAATAAATAAATAAAATTGTATCTTTGTCAAAACAATTACTCAACTAGCTGTGCATATTTGGTCCTTCGAGCCATAGCCTGTAATAAAATATTTTATAGCTGTCATGGCAAGATGAGTTTGCTGCTTAATAACTACTACATAATAATAAGGTTTAATTGTTATTTAAAAAAAGGTCAAACCAAACATATATACTATAATTTATTTTTTGAAGCAACATAAACCACTAGAGTAAAGTAAAAATAGATAATAAATAACCTACAAATAAATAAATAAAATTTTAGCTTTGTCCAAACAATTACTTAACAAGTTGTGCATATTTGGTCCTTCGAGCCGCTGGCTGTAATACTGTAGTACTTTACGGTTGCCATGGGAAGATGCGTTTTGCCGCTTAATAACTATTACATAATAATAAGCATCAAATTGCATAGCAAATACCAACAACAACAACTGCGCCTCTACCTGAATTCACTTGCCATTTAACATAAAGCGCTATAACAAAAAAAATGTACGAAAATCAAAAGTTCAGCCAAATCTTCAATGACTCGTTTGGCAAAGGCGTAAAGTATACGGCGCATTTAGTATATATACTTACTTAGTACCTGCTGTGTTTAACCTCGAGGAAAGAGGCAAACACACACACACACACACACACAAATATACTTATGGTTGAATGTAAAAGGCTGTTTTGCCCGTTACATAACTGCACTTTTGGTGCATCTTTGTCTGTTGTTGTTGTTGTGCACGTTTTGTCGCCCAGCTTGTTTCTGCTGTTGTTGTTGCTGTTGCTGTTACTTTGCTATTGCTGTTCGCCATGGTGCTGCTTCAACAGTCAAACAACAACAAGAACAGCAACAGCAACAACAACAATTGCATTGCATTTGCTACCTAATTTTCATGAACATGCCATTTTTGGTTTCCGTCGCAAACGTATTTAGCATTTTTGCACGGTATAAAACGGTAACAATCATTATCGTAGCCTTTATTGTTTTTTCCATCTAGAACTCAAAATTATCTTTAGAGTGCGGCCAGATCTGAGGACTCTGCCCAACTGCAATGCAAAAAAACTTATGTATATATATACATAAAAAAGGTTTGCATTCAGTTGAAATATATATTAGTATTCAAGTAGTGCTAGTACACTCGAAAAAAAACACACACAATTGCCCTGATTCGTCTTCTAGGCAAATGTGTTACTTTGTTAACTATTTAGCTATTATAATGGCTAGACTTTGTATGCGGAATGTGCGTAATGCTCAACTACATATATTATATTATAATAATTAGACCCTTTACTTTAAAAAAGTAAGTAGGGTCTATTAAGTTTGTCAAAAAAATGTGTGTAACAGGTCGCAGGAAGTCCGGCAGACCCTATAAAGTATATATATTCTTGATCAGCAACACCAGCCGAGTCGATATAGCCATGTTCGTCTGTCCGTCCGTCCGTCTGTCCGTCTGTCTGTATGAGCGCCTAGATCTCAGAGACTATAAGAGCTAGAGTCACCAAATTTGATATTGTGGTTCGACTATGGGCTAAGCAGATCAAGTTTATCTTAAACTTTTGACACGCCCCCTCCCGCCTTCGTAAATTGAAAACAAAATTTTTGAAATCCCATAAAACGATAAATAATAAAGCTAGAGTCCTAGCACACAGGACAAGCATCGGAGTCCTAGTGTATCCTGAAAATTTCATCGCGATCGGATAATAAACTCGGAAGTTATTCAAGACTTAATATTACTCAGTGTCGGGCTAAAGGAAGAAGAAGAGCATATTGACGTAACAACGCGTTATGGGAACTATTAGTGTTACTCTTATTTCCATTTTGAAGAATAAGTAAAGGGTCTCTCATAGTCGACTTCGACTGTAGCCTTTCCGACTGGTTTTTATATTAAATTGAATATAGTTCGTCACAAAATTTGATATCAGAAAATTTGGGTCGTGAATATGCCTTCGTCACTAGACTTTTACCGCGTGTAGATGTTTTTTTTGTGGTACGAAAAGTTCAACTAATGAGGATAAATATCGCCATAATATTTAGTAAAGATTAAAGCGTCATAATACCACAGTTTTTTTTAAAAAAAAAAAGGCTTTTCCTTTATATTTAAGAAATGCTTGTTCTAAAAAGAACTTATTTCTAAAATAAAGAATTCCAGATAATTAACTAATTATAATTAGATATTTTTCTAAATACTCATATCATGACTATCAATGTGCTAAGAACTTTAATCTAATTAATTAATAATGTAATAAATATAACAAAAGATATAAATATAACAATTCAAAAAAATTACTGTGAAAATGTGTAAGTCTTACCTTAAGTTAATTGTTGAATTTCAAACAAATTTTGAGCTATCCAACTCTTTCCGATAGATTGTCGAATTTTTCAGAAATTTTGTCTTAGCACTAACCTTTGTAATAAAGCCTAAGTGTTTTTTTTATATTTTAATAATTAAATAATTTAATTATTATGTATTTATTTTCTTACAGAGCACACCATTGGGTTCAACAATCTATCGTAATATACAGGCGCTCGATAAGGATGCTGGAGTAAATGGCCTAGTCGAGTACTTTATAGTCAAGGGCGATACTAACAGGACCGAGGATGAGAAGTTAACTAGCGCCGATGGCTATGGAACATTTGCTATATCATTTCCACATCAAGGACAAGTAAGTGAAAGATTAAAACATGATTTGTAGTAATATAATTCTAATAAATAGATATACAATTTATACAATTTACATCAAATTTCTTATTAATTGATATTCTTTTGGGTAATTACAGGTAACAGTAGCTAAGACATTGGATTACGAGAAGATTCAACGCTATTATCTGACAATTGTGGCATCCGTAAGTAAACAAATCAAAATTAAGTCTTTTTATTTTACATAAAAAAAGTTTACTTTTTCTCATTATTATTTTATACCCATAACATAAAATGTTTTGATTATCACCAACTAAATATAAAGTTCTAAGAAATTGATACATTTAAACGTGCTTTTTTGGTGTATCAACCACTCTTTCAAGTTAGTATATATTTTATGGTATATCAACCATAACCGAATAATTTTTAGCCAAAAGAAAAGCCATGATAAACATGATTTTGTTGTTGGTGCGCAACTGGCAACCAAATAACAACAACAACAACTAAAACAACGGCAACAATGGAGTATCGCCGGTTTATGACATTTCAAAAGAATTTATTTGACATTTACATATGCGCGCCTTCCCCAAGACTGCTGTCAATTTGGTCCGGCTTTGTCCGGTATCTGCCTGGTTTATTTACCTGGCTGCTCCTTGGGGCACTGGGGCATCAAATTACCTGGCGTTTGGCATATCGCGCTCACCAAACCGTTGACAAGGCAATGGTAGAGGCTAACCCATTGTTTTCACATCCATAGATGTGACAGCAGAAAGCCTTAATGTTTAAAAACTCATTGAAAGATAAAGTTAGGACTTATTGAATGTTTTAACAGATTAGCAAATACTAAGAACGTGTACTCGAATGTCCAAAACAATTTGCGAATTTGTTATAAAATATAGAAAACTATTTATTGAAGATTTTACTGAATTGACTTCAATGAAAAACTGTCTCATAGAACTGACGAATTAGCCTAATTTATAAAGGAACTGCAATTTTGCGGTTTGGAATTCCGAAGAGAAATCTTTTCCCTATTCGTTCAGAATGGAATGTTCTTGAGACTTAAGTTCAAAACAATAAAAGATATAATTTAAATAATAATATAGAAAATACATAGATGAAAATACTTGAGAACTGGGGAAATACTTAGAAAAAGTGTCTACAGATTTCCTATTTATTATTTCCTTTTCTTACAATTTGTTTAGTATTATGGTCCGAAAAATATTTTAAATTTAATTAGATTTAATCTTTGGCATTTTAGGTAAGCTCTCGGTTGATTAACTTCTCTTCAAGTTTTATATTTGTTAATTCTTTGTTAGACAATTTTAAAAACATTCAGGAAGTAATTTCAATTTGATTGTATCTCAATTTTAACATTTTGACAAATTTCCTATTTATTTATTCATTAACAAGCGGAACAGTCGGGACCCCGACCGTAATATACCCTGTGGGTCTACAGGAACCCGCTCAAATTCACTTCAGATGAAATTCTCTAGTAATTCTTTATTTTTTAATTTGTGGGCGAAGGGGGCGTGGCATCGTGATAAAATTTTCTGGACAAATCGAGCTCAAGATACTCATCATGTGTGCTAAATCTCAAGTCTCTAGCTACAAAACTGCTTTTGTTATGAGGTTTTTGAGCTAGAAAACTGCTTGCTTTATGAGGTTTTACTTAATTTGAGGGCGAAGGGGGCGTGGCATCGCGATTAAATTTTCTGGACACATTGACCCTAAGATTCTTATCATATGTGCCAAATCTCAAGTCTCTTACTGTAATATTAATCTTGTTATAAGACTTTCCGTTATGTAGGCAATGGGGGCGTGGCATAGGATACAATTTTCTGGACACATTGACCACAAAATATTTATCATATGTGCAAAATCTCAAGTCTCTAGCTTCAAAACTGCCCTTGGTATGAGGTTTTTGATCTACAAAACTGCTTGCTTTATAAGCTTTTACTTAAATTGTGGGCAAAGAGGGCGTGGCATCCAAAAAAAAAGATAAACTTGATCTGCCTGCAAAAATTTCCAGTGCTGGGACACCAAGTTCAAGCTTCTAGCTCTTACCATCTCTGAGATCCTTTCGTTCATACGGACGGACCGACGGACCGACAGACCGACAGACCGACAGACCGACGGACCGACGGACAGACGGACAGACGGACATGGCTATATCGACTCGGCTATTGATGCTGATCAAGAATATATATACTTTATTGGGTCGGCCATGCTTCCTTCTGCCCGTTACATATTTTTAACAAACTTAATATACCCCCACAGGGTATAAAAAGAATTTATTTTATGTATTATGAATTATTATTATTAGATCTGATTTTAGGTAAAGTCTCACTGTATTAACTTCGCCTATGGTTTTTGTTTACTTTACCGTTCGTATGGACACTTAATAATCATTCGGCAAATAATTAAATCTCTCATTTAATATCTTCTTATATATCTTATATCTTCTTCTTATATATATCTTATATCTTATATATCTTCTTATATCTTAGGATCGTGCGCGAAATGTTGCAGAGCGTCTGTCTTCAACCACGACGCTGACCGTCAACATAGCCGACTCGGATGACATGGATCCCTCCTTCATTTATCGAGGATGCGTTTTGCTCGACGGTGCCTGCATCAATCCGGAATACACTGCCTCGGTACCCGCCGGATCGGTGCAGGGAGTGTTAAATGTGCTGCCCGAAAGAATTCAGGCCGTGGATCTGGACACGATTAGTTCGCCGATAAATTATAGTTTTGCCAGTGGAATGCCGGGTAATTATGCGGACTATTTCGAGATCGATCGGGAGACGGGAGTCTTGAAGCAGACGAAGGCAGTGGACACATCGACGGCAAAGAGATACGATATCATTGTGAAGGCCGAGGAAATTTCGCCACCTCCACGACGTTTTACGACGGCCAAACTGACGATTGCCGTGAAGCCCGTGGATGCAAATCCTCCGGTTATATCCTCCTCCGACATCGAGGGTTATGTGGATGAGAATTCGGCAATTGGCACCAGAGTTTTGGATGCAAGTGGCAAGCCAATAACATTCCGTACAACCGATGAAGATTTGGGCGAAGATGATGTTAAACCGGATTATATTTATGAGTTAACGACGCCCTCGTTTAATGTGACAAACGATGGTATTTTGATAGTGAACGAGGAGGGCTTAGATCGAGATCCTCCCGCACCGGGGCGGTATAAGTTCCAGGTAGTCGCCCGCGAGCCAAAAACAAATGCGGCAAGTGCTCCATTGAGTCTGACGGTGAATTTGAAGGATGTCAACGATAATGCCCCGAAACTTTCGATGGTAGCTCCGATTTCCATTGCGGCCGGAGATCAAAATGAGCCACGTTTGGTGGCCAAGATGATGGCAACGGACATTGACGAAGGACCCAATGCCGTGGTGACCTATTCCATCTATCACGTATCCAACAATGGCTTACAGAAGTTCAAGATCGATGAGAAGACGGGAGAAATTGAAACCCGTGGCAGATTATTGGCCGGAGAGCAGTATAGCATTACGGTACAGGCTTCGGATATTGGCGGACTCTCCTCGCAGGCAATTGTGGAGGTAACAGTTACTCCGGGACCAAATACCAAACCTCCACGGTTTAATAATGCCGTATATGAAGTGCAAGTTAGCGAAGGTGCGGAAATTAATTCGACAGTTACGGTAATACACGCCGATGATCCGGAAAACGATCCCGTTGTTTATTCCATAATGTCAGGCAATGATTTGCGTCAATTTGCGGTGGGTCAACAAAGTGGAGTGATTATGGTGATAAGAAAACTTGATCGGGAGAGTTTAACACGCTATCAGTTGATCGTGAAGGCGGAAGATAACGGCGGACTCTCTAGCAGTGCGACCGTAAATATTAAAGTCACGGACATTAATGACAAGAATCCGGAATTTGCTGAGGAAAGTTTACCCTATGTCTTCCATGTGGATGAGGGAAAATCAGATGCGTTCGTGGGCATTGTACATGCCACAGATGCCGATGAGGGTATAAACGCAGAAATTACGTATTCTATACCCACGGATATACCCTTCAGCATCAATGCCAAGTCGGGGGAGTTACGCACTGCGACGGAACTGGACTATGAGCGTCTGAATGAGTATAGATTTGTGGTGACCGCCAAGGACGGAGCTCCGGATGCACGTTTGGGCACGGCAAGTGTTACGGTTCTGGTGCAAGATTTGCCGGATGAGGTGCCGAAGTTTACCGATGCCAAGATAAATGTGAGAGTACCAGAGAATGAGGCGAACTATTTGGTAGCCACTGTGCAGGCTTACGATCCGGATACGATGCCGGAAATTACATATGTTTTACGTAAAGGCGATGCCGAACTCTTTAAGATTTCTCCGTCTACGGGAGAGATACGCACCACAAAGGGTTTGGACTATGAGAAGCAGCGACAACATGAATTGGTTATTGGCACCATCGAGAATGATGGAGAGAATCAAGGAGACACTGTGCGTCTTATTGTCGACGTGGAAGATCGCAACGATGTGCGTCCGGTGTTTATCACAGTTCCCGGTCCCGTGACAGTGAATGATGATCAACCCATAGGTGCGATTATTGCCCGAATGCCGGCAATTGATGCCGATGGCACTTCGCCGGGAAATGTAGTGCGCTATGAACTTGTGGGACGTGGAAAGGCTTTGAAGTACTTCCAAGTAGATCCGGATACGGGCGAGGTGAGCATACGTGATGAGTTGAGCAAGGCAGAGGATACGGAATATCAGGTAGACATACGTGCCTACGATATGGGCGAACCTCAACTCAGTTCCGTTGCCATGTTGCCCGTGTTTGTGCGTCATCTGTTGCTCGATCCCACGAACGAGCAGGAAACAGATCGCAATGCGGATGGAGAGAAGGGACCGCTCATGAACTCCGACACCATTGGATTGGCATTCAGCGATGACAACTACATCATCAGTGTGCCGGAGTCAACGGCCGTAAATAGCAGCTTGAAACTCATTCAGATCATAAACTCGAAGAAACCGTCGCGGGAAACTCCAAACTACAAATGTGAATTCTCTCAGGGCAATGATCAGGGCATTTTCGAACTGAGCTTAGAGGATTACGGCTGTGTTCTGTTGCTCGCAAAGCCTCTGGACTACGAGTCTCAGACATCGTACACTTTGGAGTTACATCTCACCTCCCACAGATATTTCGTCAGTCCAAAGAAAGATCGCGCTACGATTAAGATCATTGTGCAGGACGAGAACGATAATCCTCCCGAATTCGTCTTCAATCGTTTCCACGGCCAGAATGACACTTATTACGCCGTAATCACGCCGGAAATGGACATCGATACGACAATTTTACAAGTGCGTGCCACAGATCGTGATTCGGGTAAATTTGGCAGCTTGAGCTATAAACTCTTTGACGAGGAAGATTCCCCCACGAAGGAAGAACAACCCGCCAGTTACTTTACAATAACTCAAGATTCCGGCATTCTGCGTACGGCAAAACTCTTCAATGAGGCCACAAACTTCCCCATGACATTCTACGTGGAGGCGAGTGACAATGATGCCTTGGATCAAGAATCTCATAACACAAGAGCAAGGATTGTAGTAAATAAATTAACAGATTCACATCGTATGGCCTTGACCTTTTCCAATGCGGCACCCAGTAAAATACGCAATCATTATTCAGCCCTGGAAGTCTTGCTCGAGGAGAAGACAAATGGTTTGGTTTCGGGCATTGAACGTTTCAGCAATCGAAAGTATTTGACGGACAATGGCACGGTCTCGGAGAATCCCGAGGCCACTGATGTCTGGTTCTATCTAATCGATCCCAAGACGGAGAAGTTATTGGCACGCAATGACAGTCTAGTTCAGGAGACACTGTTCGGGGCTTCTACGAGCATGGATCTCAACTTGGCAGCCTCGAAACTGGTGCGAGCCACAGCCGAAGGCATCTTTGCGCCGATTCAGATGAAGGAGCAGGTTCACAAGGTAAGAGATTGTAGGGAAAAGGAAGTGTGGATATTTATATATCGCAATATAATAATCTAAAGATATAAGGGCCCAGATTAAACACCCTTGCAGATCCTTATAGATTGTTGAATACGTTTTATTTATAAAGTTATATTTATTAACAATTTATTTAATTTAGTTAAAAAATCATAGAAATATCTTCATCTTCCTTAAATATCTTTACATTCTTAAAGAACTTTATCATAGAAAAATTTCAATTTAATTTCTTAGTTATATTAAGACCCCTCAACAACATATCACTCTAGTGACGAGTGTATATTCAACTCCCAAAACTGTTAATACCGATTTTAAAGATTACTTAAATAAATTAATCATAAATATGATATAATATGATAAATACTATACCTTCACTCAATGAAATATTTAATTTCAGATCAAAACTACCATGGCGTCCCTGGATGATGAAGTCTTCTCCTTCACCCTGATAGCCATATCCATAATAATACTCATACTGGGTATTATTGGCATTATTTACATATGCGTTTCATGGTCCAAGTAAGTGGAAGAACTAGCAGTAGAATTCGAATATTAAATGATTATTTCCTCTCCCTTTCAGATACAAGAACTTCAAGCAGAGAATGCGACAATATTCGGCACCGACTCCGACGAGATATGATCCCGTGATCGTGAATTCACAGGCAGGAAATTCCGGAGAGTCGGTGGCCAATATGAAGGAGTATGAGACACAAATGCTGGCCATGGCGGTGCCTCCAGATGGAGATGAAGATCTGCAGCTGGATTTCAGTGCCAAGAATCATGCCTTCTCCTTGGACAATGTCAGCTATATAACTCACAAACAGAATGGCGGAGGCGAAGGACAATCGAGTCCATCGCATTCGGATGCCACGACTGCTACAATTTCCACGTTGCGGCGCAACAATCTCAATAATTTGGCCAACAATATTAATAATAACAATCTGACGATGAATAATCGTCAGAATACCTTTAATCGCACCCTGGAAATGAATGCACGCAACAATGCGAATCCCTTGGCCATTCCGGGAAACAGTACGCCGGGCACATTGACTCTGGGCAGGATTAAGCACCATAATAGCAATCACTATCAGAATGGAGGTTACAAGATAGACTCATCGAGTCGCAACAACTTGGCCAATGTTCAGAATAACGGCTACAGCACGATGGGGCGACGTGGCAACACCTTTGGGGGCGTGGCATCCCTCAATGGCAACGAGCTGATGACCAACACACTGGGCAGGAATAATCAGCAGAATAATCGCATATATGCGGGAGAACTGCCCATTGCCAATCCCCTGTTCCAAAGGTAAGTTGGAGATTCCCTTACAATGTAAAGAAAATGTTAAGAGTTAAAGACAGGAAACTATAGTGACATTAAGAAAACTAACAAGGAAAATTCTAATGAATTAAATTAAGGAAATAAATAGTTTTACTTTATCTCACTGCTAATTTTCTAGTTTTGTATTCCTAGCACTTTTTGTTAATACTTTTGTTTGTCAAAATTCTAACAGAATATCGATATATATTATTTACTTATTGATTTCTTGTTCCTTCTAGATCCAATGGGGATTTAAGCCACAGTCACATGAGTCACACCAATGAGAATGTGGTTTTTGGCAAACGGGACTACGGACAGATGAGTTTCTCGTATCTAAACGATTTGGATCGATCCGAGGTGGAGACCACAACGGAACTTTAAAGGCTCAACGAACTGCAATTCTAAGTAGTAAACAATTCAATGTATTTATTAATGAAAGACTAAGAAATTTAGTTGCCAATTTTGAGAAAGTTTTATAGTTAATTTTATAACTTAGTTAGCAGTTGCCATTATAATGAGAATGAGAATCTGTAAATATAATGTATAAATACAAAAAAACAAACAAAACAAAACTGATAAGATTTAATTATTTCTTTTGTACATAAGAATCAAGCAACTGCAGTCATTAGTTTTCTTTAAGTTAAGGGTACGAGCTATATGTTTTAATAATACAAAAAAAATTATAAACAATTAAATTAGTGTTCTTTGGATCAGCCATAATCACAACGTAGTATCTTGGACACCTTTTGCATATGTAGTGTATATATATTTTTGTTAAACAGAAATCAATATTAAATATAAACAAATACATATTCATGCTTTTTTTGTATATATCTATATCGAAATTATATTGTGTACCGAAATATCAAAACTTTGTTGTCAAAATTAATATATTGATAAGGATTTTTTAAAGGTAAGTTTGTTTTGTGTAAATTGTTGCAGTTTTTTAGTTTAACTCATAAAATCAATTTATATGATAATTAGTTGAGTTTTTAAGTGATTTAGCATAGATCTAGTTAACTGATCTATTATAAATCACTTTTGTGTGCCATAAATTGATCAAAACTCAACTAATTAACATATAAATTAATTTTCTAACCTTGACTTGGCATTCTTGATTTGTATTCTACAATTATTTGGTATTTTTATTTAAAATATTCTATATACTATGCCATCAATTATTTTCACTACTTTTTTTCTTGCTGTTTCCTTACTTTTCCAGTTAACTGCATTTATTTAAATACATTATAAAACATTGCATTTGCAATATTTAATATATTTCGCAATTTTTAAATTAACGACTTTTCTGCTCACGTCAAACTCCATAAACTGCCAGGGATTAATTCGCTTACATCGTCTGGTCACACAGTTTATATATTTGTTGCTATCGATTATCGAGTTTTTGCACATTACTGCAAACCGGCAATATGGCAAAGTTGGATGAGCGCATTGGCTTTATTGGAGGCGGTAATATGGCCTTCTCCATCGGTTCCGGCCTCATACGTGGCGGGATTGTGAAGCCCAGTCAGGTGATGACGTCGGGACCACACATAGAGAACCTCTCCCGCTGGCGTGACTTGGGTGCAACCACAACCGATGATAACTGCGAAGTTCTCGAGCACACAGACATTATTTTCATATGTGTCAAGCCACACATACTGGGACCTTGTGCTGCGCAACTTAAGGACAAACATGTGCCGTCGGCCAAGGATGCCCAGAAATTGTTTGTCTCAGTGCTGGCGGGCACAACGTTGTCAACGCTGGAGGAGAAGCTTGCATTTATCGAAAGTGCAGGATTGAAAATGATACGCACAATGCCCAATACATCGATGCAGGTGGGAGAGGGATGCACTGTGTATACGGGAAATTCTCGTGTCGGGCATCAGGATCTGGAGAAAGTGCATTTGATGTTGAACTCATTGGGATTGGCACAACAGGTGCCCGAGGCAATGATCGATGCCGTTACAGGCATTGCCGGTTGTGGTCCCGCATTTGTTTACACCATTATTGAGGCTCTGGCCGATGGAGGAGTGAAGCAGGGAGTTCCCCGTCAAATGGCCATACAATTTGCCGCCCAGACATTGCTGGGAGCTGCCAAGACGGTTCTCCTAACGGGCAAACATCCGGCGGTGTTGCGCGACGAAGTCTGTTCGCCTGGCGGCGCCACAATTGTTGGCGTGCACGAACTGGAGAAGGGAAACCTCAGGTAGGTGTTAAACAACTCAATAAACATACATTTTACGACTGTAGCCGTTTCATTTTTAGAGCCACACTTATTAATGCCGTGGAAAAGTCATCACAACGCTCAGCTGAGATGGGCAAGAAATGAAGTGACCCCGTTTAACAGCTTCCCACAGTCTACGCTCCCTATAAACTACCAGCAGTTATAGTTAATTGTGTTGCATTATAAATGATATTACGTGTTTACTATATTAAATGATATATTACGTATTTACTAAATATAATCCTTGTCTTTGTATTTGTATTTCAATTTATTCACGATCTTTTTTGCTGACATACTCGACACACTTGGATGGATCGGTGGGAAAGTATTCCTGGCACTTGGTCATCAGTCGTTTCAATCCCTGTATATACTTCCGTTGGGTTTCGTCGTTCATAACGTGCGCCACGTTCTTGGAGAAGATCTTTTCTCGACCCGTTCTGGCGTGAATTCCCACCATGGTGACGCCAATGGGCCACGGAGCGTTGCCAATGGCCATTTCCAGATACGCATCGCTGGCGGAAATATAGTTGCGATTCAGTAGATGCTTGCAAATGTCCCGCAGACTGTCCAGGATGTCCTCCGGCAGCGTGTGATGCTTAAGTTTACGGAACAAGGGCTTTACATATTCCTTGGTCTGTGTGTAAATTACACGCGTCATTTTCACCTTTGTCGACATCTTCTCGTGCTTGGTGTAATTGGCAATTTGATCGTTCCACAGTTTTAAGAGAAAGGTGAGCAGTGTAATGATCACATCCATGTCGTAATCCTTGTTGCGTCCCATTTTCTGGGCCATTGTCTGTATGCTCTCCCAGGAAATCGTTTCGTCCAGCTCGGCAAAGTCGGATTTCTTATCTTCCTTGGCGGTGGGTGTGTTGGCAAACATTTCCTGCAGATACGCTGCATCCACCTGCTCCATGGCCTCTTGGAAATCATTGCGGAATCCACGATTTGCCTCCGGTTGTGAAATCTCGCAGATTCGCAGTCGATCAAATGCTTCCGGCTCTGTTTCGCCAAATAATAAAACTGGCTCGCCGCGCTCACGTAATCGGCGTATTACCTCCGCACGTGGCAGTATATTTTGTCCGTCGGCCACAAAACTGTAGGCACCTTCGGCCCGAGGCGCCTCAACGGATTCCTGTTTCTTGTATCCCACTTTCTGCAGCACCTCCTCTGTGTCCTTGGCATTAAGTTCGCCGCGGCGAAAGTATTTCTTTTTGTCGTCCACCAGCTGCTTCTGTTCGAGTAGCTTGCGTTTGCGCGCAATTTCAGCTTTTAATATATCCATTTCGAGTTATTTATTGACGCAAAGTTAAAATGTAAACATTACAAAGATGATACTAAAGTCGCAATTAGCGATGCCAATAATTCCGATATTATTGTATCATTGCTTATCGATATTTAAAATTCGTCATCACATGCGAAAAAAATACTAAAAACTTTTGTGCAGCCCTGAATTACAACTGCAGCAAAACATGCATGGCGCGATATTCAAACTAAATTTAATCAATTGTCAAAATTCGTATTAATTTGTATTCTAATTAGCAAAAAAGTGCTATCATTTTAAGCTTTATGTTTAGAGAAAGCCCAAACATAGTTTACTTTCGTCCGTGTGACTTTAACTACTATTTCTGTGATCCAATGTTGTTACCCATTTCAAAAACATAATTGAGCTACCAATGGTTTTGTTTTAAATGTAGATTAATTCCTGTCTTACTTTACAAAACAACTGAACAAACAAGCGAAGCCATCGAACAAGTGAACAATGTGAACTATACTGAACCACTTAGTGACTGAACCCACAATCTTGGAGCTAGTTCGTTCGTTTCCTTTGGTGAGTAATTCAATCGAACTTATTCTGCACGATTCGATACAATTCTACTACCCTGGTTTACATATGTTATCAAAATTCAGTCATCGTATAGAAAGACATTCTATTGGGAAGAAAACCAACAACCCCACGTACAATTCCTGCTAATCCCTTGAAGTTTGCAAAATGCCAAAGAAAATGGGAATTAATTCGAAGGCAGCGGAGGCGCGCGATCGCAAGGATGCTAGCAAAAAGGCAATACAAGAGCGCAATGCAAAGGAGGCGGAAGATCGTTTATGGCACGACGATGACAAGAATTTGGCCAAAAAGCAACAGCGACGCGAAGAAGAAGAGCGAAAAAAAGCCGAAGCTGTGCGTCGCAAGGCGGAAGCAAAGGCTCTATTGGATCAGGAAGCCAGCTCAATTATAACGCAACGCAAGCAACCTTTAGCGAAAATTAATCGTCAACAGATTCTGGAGGAGGTGGAAAAGAAACAACGCGTAATAGATGCCATCAATGAAGCCAATAAACCCCCTCCCAGTCGTGTTGTGGTGCAGCAAGAAACTATCGAGGAGAACTTGAATCGATCTCTGGCCGATACCAGTGTTGCCACCAACGTGGATGAAGCTCTTGCCGTGCTTAGGTATTTTTGCGAAATTAACTACATATTTATAATTATTTAATTAGTTATTATTACATTCCTAATTCATAAATACTGCTTTATAAATTCATTAAAATGTTTCTCATTTTAGTGTCAATGACACCGAGGAAGACATGCATCCAGAGAAACGCATGCGAGCTGCTTACAAAACGTTCGAAGCGAACAATCTGCCGCGCATTAAAGCAGAGAATCCTTCGTTGCGCATGTCCCAATGGAAACAGATCCTGATGAAGGAATGGAACAAGTCACCAGATAATCCCTACAATCAGGGACGTTAAACGGCCACGACTTGCGGGGCATATATCTTGTGAATTTAAAGGAAAGCTCAACTGCCTAGCAGTGGGAACCCAGTAAGATCCAAAAAGAAGCAGAATCAATATAATTTACTTTATGCATAGAATTTGATTTAAGAATGCAAAATAAAATTGCCAACTTAATTTATTATACAGATATCTGCTAAAAAAACAATTTCATACACTACCATATATGTATATTGTTAATGCATGAAGTGAACCTTATTTCGTATGTAGAAATTGTTGGCTTAAAAGCTTACGTGCAATTTATAACCAATTTACCAAATAATGGTTATGCAATGAGCAAACGAAAGCTGAAACCTTCATGGTAAATGAACACATCTCTGAGCATTATTGTCGACTGTTTTCTTTCCAAAATTAAATAGCCAATAAGTTGTCTGCTCTTTATATGTTTTTTTTTGGCCTGATCTAGTTCCGGTTGCATTGCGTTGGCGTGGGCTTTGAATCAAATGTGATTGTATTTATTTTTATTGCGCTCGTTAAATATTTCTCTTCAAGATTGTGCGAAATGAAAAATATAATAGGTGCTTCCGCTTTCACTGACTAATCTTTCTGATAAAAAAAAACAACACAGCAATACCTAGACATAAATATGTGCAAATCTCAGGCTTAACTTTGTTTACAAGTGATTTATTGACATTTTATGTTTATTGGTTATTTTGAATAAATATCTTTAATTTAAACAAATTTGTATAATTTATTCAAGTTCTTAAGTCAAATTAAAATTAAAAGATATTATATAATATGCGTTTTTAAGTCAAATTTGAATAGAACACTTAAAATTAAACGTTAAACAATTTTTTTATAATTTATTTATGTTCAATTGAAATAAAACACTTTAAATTTATCGATTTTATATAGTTTATTTCAGTTTTTAAGTCAAATTTAAATTAAAGAAATTTTTATTAAACTATTTCATACAATTCATTCAAGTTTCAAGCACAAATTTAAATAATCCACTTTAAATTAAACGATTTTATATAATTTATTCAAGCTTTAAGGACAAACTATATAAATATCTATAAATTAAACGACGCTATTAAACTTATTCAAGCTGTTATTTTTAAATTTAATAATGCACTTTAAATTAAACGATTTTATATAATTTATTCAAGTTTTTATGTGCTATTGTTTTCACTTCAACACCTCAAATACATTTTAATTAATAACTGTTGCGCTTCCATTCCATTAACGTTCCACACTGTCTGCTTACTCCTATTGGGATCCACACTGTTAACAGATGCTGTTAACATAACATAGCAGCTGTCGCCGCTCAACTCATCCAGCCGTTCATTTTGACTGTGCTTTCTTTTTAATAAAAAATTTCTTCAGACACATCGCCGCTTCATTCTTCATTCAGTGCGAGACCGTTAACGGCAACAGACGCGTCGCTTAAACAGTGTGTAAAGACGTGTGCAAGAGAAATGTAAAACGTTAAACCAATAGAAATACAATATTGGAATTTATTGTTAACTCTTCGTGTGTGTATGTGTGTGTGTGTCGAGAAAAAAAAAGAAAGAAAGAAAAAGAAAAGTGCCTGCAAAAGAGACGTGGAAGGAAAATAAATTTGATTTTGTACGCCGTCGCCATCGGAAATCGCAAAAACGGTAATTGTGCCCTCTCGCTGTGCGCACTTTGTTGTTGTGCGCCGAATACTTAGACTGATAAATATATCAATTAACCAACTGATCGGATCGGTCGGTAAAAGGAGACGAAACTATTTCAAAAATAAACAATATGGATATATATATAGTATATGTACATATAACAATTAACAAAACTAACAAATAATTGAGTGGAAATGACGAAACTGCTTGGAAGTGCACTTAACCGTTATAGCTTATTAGTACTCCAATAGGAAGAGAGCGAATTGAAGCACACACAGTGTGACCTTAGTTCTACATAGAACTAAATGCCCTATAATCCATTAAAAAGGATCAACGAGAGAATGACATTTACTAGAAATAGTATACAGTCAGTCAAGTAATTTTGTTGACAATAAGCAATACTCACATTTTATTTTGCAAAGAATAAATAAGACAAAACTTCATTTTTTAAATGTCAAGTATTTTTTAGAACTTTGGAAACTTTGTCTCTTTTTATTTTATTTTAGTTGCTTATAGTTCTTAGAACAAGTTAAGTAAACAAAATAATTATATACATTGATTTTAAAAAAAGTTAAAAATAATAAACAAATATGTGTTTTTTTTTACTTTATGTAGGAAAATACAAATACATTTACAGTAAAATCTTTTGACTAAGAAAATAATGAGTCTTTTTTTATTTTTTTAACAGAAATAACTTGTTCTTGATTTTTATTTAATATTTAGTATATATGATTTTAGTATATAAAGTAATGATTTTGACAACTAATCTATTATTTAGGAAATAAAATAATTAAACCCAATGGATCTTATTAATTCTGTTTTTTAACTTCTTTTAAGAACCATAAGGAATACATGAGTGAGAGAAAAGTATATTAAAAATTGTTTATATGTTAAATTATTGTCATATCTTAATGAGAATGCATTGCAAAATAACTATAAAAAAGATACCAACTAAACAGTAGGAAAGACTTAACGCAAAGGGTATCTATAAGTCGTTTACTCTCCGCTGTAAAAACGTTATTTGTCAAGCTTGTCTCTTTTTTATTGTTGATTACTTTGATGGCAAACTTTTTGCTGTTTTTTCCTCTTGTTTTTGCATATGTTGACATATTTTGTAAGCTGTCAAGAACTTTTTCATCTAGATGAAAGAGTTTTTTTATTTGTACATTAGTTAACTTTTTGCACAATCTTATGCGATTGACCCACAAACAATATGTATATATGCTCCAGTTGCACACAAAATTGTGAACTTAATGTATCTATTGGTTAGATATAGAAAGACAGAGAGAGACATAGATAGATATTTTCTAACTCAACTTAATTTCATCTTCAAAAATGCCGCTGTTTGCGTGTTTTGTTTATGTTTTAATTATTTAATACATGGAAAGGGGCAGCATATTACTTGCTGCACGCCAAAAAGTTGTTGCATATTACGGTTTGCATAATTGATCAGAAATCAAATGAAGTAATTCGCTATGAATTCAGGTCAAATGAAGCCCAATCGAGGGCAATTTAAATATATATATAACAGAACTGTTAACCGACCCATTTATTTTTATGCCACGCACGGACGCACTCAAATCAATTGCAATTCTATTGAAAAGACGCCAAGTTGCTGCGGCGTATGCGCCAAAAAGTCAAGTGACCATAAAAACAAGAAATGTTGCAAGCTGCAAGTGGCAAGCTGCAAGTTGTGCATGGCACGCGGCAAGCTTGTTGCCAACGTCTGCTTGGCCAAAAATTTCATATGAAATTGCTGGCAAGATAAATAATTCATCTCACTTTTTCTTGCTTATCAGATCATGTGACTACAAGATAAGTTGCAAGCTGCAGTCTACAAATTATTTATTTGACATAGTTTGCAAAAAAGATAAATATATATTTTTTTAGTATTTAAAGTAAAATTAGAACAGAAGCACACTTTAAAATATATATATAACTTATTTTCAAATCGGAAACAATTTTAAAAACAATTGTTTCTGTTTCTATGTAATAAATTGTATTCAACAAATATAATTATTTTATATATATGGATTTAAACGGTTTATTTTCATTATTTTTGTTGGAATGCTCCAAGTTGATATTAAATCATAATAAATAAATTATAGTTAAATTAAATTATATAGAATTTTAAATTTATGAATGAAAACGAGATCAAAAACCTTAAAAATAAGCAAATATTCTAAGAGAATAGGAAGTTTTTCAGCAGCTACGATAAATGTATTTTAATTACCTTTCAAAATAACTATATATTTATTTATTTATTTAACATCGACTAAGAGTTCAAAGTAATATAAAGAAAATCAATTTAAATTAACAAATAATTTTAATTATAAATTTGAAAACTAAAGGATATAAAATGTTGAAAAGAGCTGAAATATTTAAGCAGATCTATGACTAACAAAATGCAGATATTGCAACTTTCAAGTAGTAAAGTTTAAGCTGCCATTACTGCAACTTATTAATATTTTTACAAGGTGTTAGTTACCCAGAAATAATGCAAATCTTTCAACAGTTAAGTTACATGTTATTTAGCTTACAGCGAAATTTGTCATTTATTTATTTATTTAACTTCAACTAAAAGCAAACGATAAAAATAAGTACTAAGAGTACCAAATTAAATTTAAAATAAATAGATTTAAATAAACAATAAACGTCAATTATATAAAATGTTAAAATTTAAAAATAAAAAGTTAAAATAAATTGAAAAAATGCAAATATTTAAATAGTTGTGTGGCCATAAAATGCAGATGTTGCAAGTTGCAAGTACTAAAACTTTTACAAGGTAATAGGCAATTTTTTCAGCAGTTAAGATATGTAAATGTAATTTTGCCTAAAACGAAATTAGTCATATATTAATTTAGCTTAAACGAAAAGCAATCGCCTTAAAAATAACTAAGAGTTTCAAATAAAATTAAAAACAAATAAATTTAAATAAGCAATAAACTGCAATTGAATAAAATGTTAAAATTTAAAAATGATCAGTTGAAAAAGTTCAAATATTTAAACAGTTGTGTGGCCACAAAATGATGCAGATGTTGCAAGTTGCAAATAGTTAAATTTTAGCCACAATTTAAGCGACTTTGTGTTCGTTTTTTCTTTAGCACATTTTCAATTAAGATAATTGAATTCATTCACTTTAGTTTGCGGTGACATGAACCATATTATATCCTTGCCACCTGTGAGTGACACCTCAGTGCCACAGTTTATATATGTCTGCCCCTATGCCACACACACACACACACGCACACACACAGCACTTTCATTTTTTATTTGCCGTGATGCGCGTGTTGTTTGTGGTTTTTTTTTTTGTTTACTACGAACTCTGTACAGCAAATTGTCATTAGGCATTTGTCGAGTGGCTCTTTTTGTATTTAACTTAAAGACTTTTATTTCGTTTTGTTGTGAGTTGCCTACGATTGACCATCATTATACTAAGTACTACAATGTACAATTTCTGTTTCGCCAACTAATTATGAACGGCGGCCTGAACTTTTCAGCAACAATTTCACCATTTCTTTGTTGCTTGAAATTAAACTAAAAATTTAAAGCACGCACTGTAAGTTTTGCCGGATTTAGTTAATGGGGTTATGCATTACTGAATGTAAATGAATTTGGAATCGGATACGAATTGACCGTTACTTACTTACTTTCTAGTGAAAATGCTCTAGGTCTAGGTAGCATATATATGCTACTACTATATCTGATAGATCGGAATAGTTTAACAAGTGATTCATGGTGCTTTCCAAAGTCAAACTAGCAAAACTTTAACCACCAAACTGAAACTTGCTTTTGAGTAACCACAACAACAACAACAGCTAAAACGACAACAACAACAAGCGAGCCATAAAGATCATCCATGTATGTACATAACATACATATCTGTCTGTATATATGTATACATATATATACATTTGTCGGACTGTCTTTATGTAAATATGAATGGCCGACGCCGATTACGCACCTTAAAAAGTGAAATTTTTGGCATTGTTTTTTTTTTTCATTTTGCTTTCTGTTTATAAGACTTGATCTTTTTTTCTTTTTAATAATAAAAAAAAATGCAAATTCGTTAACTAATGCTAAGTAGAAGTATTATAATTGGTTAAGAAAGTGTGCAGAAAATTGAAAGCTAAACAAAGTATAAAGCCGACTAAGTGCTCAACTAAAGAATACTTTCTAAGAATCATTTATGCTTTCTTCTGTTTGCTAAACTGTTAGTTAAATACTATATTACTTGAATGTATTTAGATAAAAGTTTATCTGGCATATTCTATAAATCTCTAATAACTCAAAATCAAAAGCAAATGTCGATGTTTCTGTAGGCAACTTTGGTTGCTTTACAATATCAAAATAAGAGAGTTGAGAAGTTTAATTAAAGCTAAGATTTATAGAATTAAATTCACTTTATTATAAAATGGAAATAATATATTATTTTTGCGACAAATTATAATAAAATAACATATAATTTTGTTAAATTTGCAGCTGATTTTTGTGACTGACAAAAATATGTGTCATCAATGAAATTACTGACAAAAGTAATTGTCATTAACTTCTCAGATATTTGTGGAATACAGCTGTATTTCTCTAGAGATTTTGATGAGAATTGACAGCTTGATTTTTAAAAATAGTCAAACAAAAGATGTACATTAAATTGAAACCAAATGTTCAATAATTGGCATATTTATTACAATAAAATAATGTATTTAAAATGTATTTTATGCCTTATAATTCAGTATACATATTAATTTAATTTTATTTAATGCACTTAAAATTGTATCACAAGTTGTAGCAATTATTTTGATAGTTTAATGCTTTGGTTTCTTTTGGGTTGTTAGAGATTTAAAGAACATATCTGCTTATGATAAGTACTATATATTTAATGTACACATTAAATAAGCTTAGTTCCAGCAACTTTATCTTCAATCATTACACATATGCGTGAATGATCTGCCCAGTTTTCAAGAAGTTCAACTCAAAATACTTTCTCGGCTCACACAGATGCCATCGGTTATGTCTTCAGATCTCTACGAAATTCCCAAGAAACCATAAGACATAACACTTTCTAGGCTCAGAGCTTTTCTTCTGTAATTGAGATATAACATAAAAATGTTAAACAGCAAATGTTATTAACAGAATGTTAGCAAAATGCTTTGGCAATGCGTCAGCTCGTTTGGTCAGCTTAAATATGAGTGTTTAGCAGGCAAAATGTTGAACAAATAGAGACGCCGTCCACATTCCAACTGTGGCAAGGCAGGGAGGCAGATAGACAGGGAGGGAGTGTGGCAGCAAGGCAGACAGTGTACATTTAGTACTCGTACTTGTTGCTTAACGAGGTCAACTCTTAAATTCTCTTGTTATTTGACCTGCCTTGTCTTAAATCTAAATAAAATAAGTTTAGATGGAGAAGTAAAAGAAAAAGAAAAAAAAGAAGCACATCAGCTGTAGATCTTACACTGTTTACACTCGCACGGACAAATGCAGATGTGGTTTACGGAGAACAAAACTAATTTCACTGATTTTCATTACTTACCATTCTGGTTTCGCCACTCTTTGTTTTTTGTATTTTTTTTTTGATTGTGGTTAAAGTTGAGCATAAAGTCGTTAAACCATAAATATTTCTCTCTCTTTGAACTGACTGCTCTGCGTGTTTGCTTCGTCGTCGTCGTCAGAAGTTGAGCGAGAAATTTTTGGCTGTCAAAAGTGAAAGTTGCAGCTGCAGCCAATGCCGTTGAAAGAAATGTAGAAAAGTGGTAGCTGCTGTTTGCCCCGCCTGATGAATCAGCTTACACTGGCGACAGTTTAAAGTTGAGACTGCTACTGAGACTGAGACTGGGAACAGGCGCCGCGGTTTTGTAAGCTGGTTTCCCCTCTTTTCAGTTTTAAAACTGACTCAACAATCGTTAACAAACAAAAGCTAACAAATTTTTCGTTATTACGTTTGAGTTTCAAGTTTCGTAGACTTTAAAGTTAATAATAATATAATGTGCAAAGTCATGATAATTGCAGCGTATTATTATTATTATTATTTTGATATTCTTTTTATTGTGCTTCCCATGTAATGCCAGGGTGTCAAAAGGAAAGTTTTAATTACCCCGTCATATTATGTAATGTGAAATTGATGCCTTATTCATTTTTAAAAAAAATTGTTTAGCTACTCGTTGATTTTGATTGAATTCCCCCGCCTAGAAGTGGGTCAGGGCTTAGCACAGTTCGTTAAACTTTTGGCCACATGCTTCCGTCGAATCAACGTACCGAGCGAGCTAACCATAACTCTCTGGAAATATTTAAATTTAATTAAATTAGCACTTTCTACACGTCTTCAACGACTACGACGACGACGGACGGTATTGATTTGTCGCGGCGTTTCATATTGAATAATAATTTCAAGCAATTAGCACAGTGACCCAATTGCTTATATTAAGAAAATATTTAAGCAGGCGATAAATCAAATAATCACAGCAAGTATAAATACAAAGAAAAATCTATAAAATAATATGTCAATATATAGTTAAAAATATTTAAAACAATGTGCACTACAATCATCAGTTTGTGTCTTAAGTCTTTTGTTTATGACCTACAATTCAGCTAGTTAACTTTTCCAATTGTTTATATATCTAAAGATGCTAAAAGTTCATTAGGATTGCTCAAGTTTGTGCCTTAAGTCTTTTGTTAATACCATATAAAGAGCTATAAATGTTCGTAAGTGAACAGTATTGACAGGTTACAAAGATACATAAGCAAGTCTAAAAGTCTATATATGTGCATTGCATTCAATACTTGAGGAATGTATCAGAATTGAACACAAGTTTGTGTCTTAAGTCTTTCGTTTGCTAACTGTAAAAATGCACTTTATTATGGAAAATGTTGTGTACTATTGACAGATTATAAACATACATACAGGCTCGTAAATACATACGTATGTATATAGACAGCTTGATAAGGAATGTCCATAGCATGCAGACATGCAACAAGTTTGTGTCTTAAGTCTTTCGTTTGCAAGAAATTCGCAACGCTGTTGTGGGAGTTAAATGCTATAAAAATACATACTTACTTACATACACATATGTCAATAGTGTATCAAGTGTATAAGGAATGTTCATTGCTTACAAATTGGCGACAAGCTTGTGCCTTAAGTCTTTCGTTTGTACCCTATAGCTAAAGAAATGTAAAACATTTACTCTCATTCAATGTGTCGTGTGCTATTGACAGGTTTTTCGTGTTTTATATCAAAAAAACAGAAAATCAGGACACATTCGCTTCATTTAATATTCTTCTAATACCCTGTATAGAGTGGAAAGGGTATATGCAAGTCAGTAGATGATTTGACAAATGTAAGCTGATGACTTAAACTAGATCTTTGTTTTGTGATAAGTATATTTTAGTATATATGTACTTAATCCATAACAGAACATTTTATAACTAATTACAGGGTCTCTTTTTGTTGTATAAACTTAAAAAATTGATTGAAAAGCTAACTATTATCTACAGCAGCCAGGGTTTGAAAGTTATACTCGCTACAGGGAATCTTTTAGCTATTTTTTTTTATACTTCTGTGGTTTTCATTAACTATTGTCAACAGTTGAGTTAAATTTGTCAGTTTTTACCACATAGTTTCCTTTAACCCATATCCATCATTTAGTAGAGCTTACAGGTTATCTTTAAGTTATCTATGCTATGCTCTTTTTTTCTTAGAATCATTAGAAGTCGACTGAAGACTTAATATGACTTTGCTGTCATTTCTGAATGCACTTTATGTTTACAGAGTATCTATTAGTCGTGCATGCCATACTATAATTATTAAAAAAAAAATATTAATTAGCATGCTAATAAATCATAAGTATTCTGGAATTTCTGCATGCAAATAAAGTCTATTTTTAAATTGTTTTTATTATTTTATTGTAATGGATTTTGTAAACAAGATTTCGCTGAAATTTGTGCACACACTAAATATCTACAGAGTGTCTTTTAGTCGTGCATACACTACTACAATTATTATTAGTTAGCATGCTGATAAAAAATAAGGCAAAGTCAACGCGTTGTCGTCGACAGCATCATTGCTACTTGTGCGTAGCGAGCATTACAAAGTAAACAAGTTTCCTAAATTATGACCCATTTACCCAGTTAACCAGTGTAAATGTTGTTGTTGTTGCTGTCGAAGTTGTCGTTGTTGTAATCTGCCATTTTTTTCTTGAGTTATTCGCAATGCAAATAGCTGTTTAGCATCGAGATGCCATAAAGAAGCTTGTTGTTGTCGCTGCATTTCTGATTTCGATTAAGAAACTCAAACAAAAAAAAAAGAAAAGGAAAAAGTAAAAAGTCAAGAAATGAAAAGAAAACCCAATTACGAGTATTCCAAGAGCGACACGGTCTTTAAGAATAATTGATAATTCGTTTGACAATTTAAATGAAAGTTGATTGGTACCTCGTGCACTTGCACTGAAAGCACTTGAAAGCAAAATACAATTCAACAGACAGACGAACGGACAGACAGACAGACGGACGGACAGACAGACGGCAATAGTAAAACTTGTCGCCGCTTAATGGCCATGCAGAGTCATGTGGCATTGCTTGTGGCATTGCCAATTGTTTTGCCACAATTGTTTTTATAGCTTTTTCAGAGCAAAAACTCGATTTATTGCCGCAACGGCAGCAAACAAAACGCTCAATTGATAGAAGATAAGGGTAGAAAAAATGCGTGTAAATTCTTAGAAAATCTAGAATAGATTAAAGATTATTTCAAGAGTATAAAGAGAATTACTTTATAGAGTATTAACACAAAAAAAGGACATTTTACCAAATTATTTGTTTTAATATATTTTTTTTATCAACTTCAACTTTGTGTCTTCCCTTTTTTTTTTGAAATGCTCACCTTTTACTACAGGGTATTAACTAGCTAAGTCCAAGTAACAGCAGCTGTGCATTTGGAAAATTTTCACTTTTCCTTTTATTTGCTGTTTGGTTTTTCTTCGCTTCATATGAAAAGCAAAGCATGCCAATCGTCAAGCAGCCTGCGTAAGTGCCAGCACCAAATCTGGCGAGATCTAGTTGCGAGTTGCGAGTTGCATTTGCAGTTGGAAGTCAACACAACAAAGTCACAATGCCAAGTTGTAATCACAACAAAAACAACAACAAAAAAGAGGCGTCAACGCGTTAGCGTCAACAAAAATAAAACAAATAGCAACACTTTAGCGAGAGTTTCGTAAACAGTGTTTCACATAATAACTATAGATGTCTGTTAGTATATAGTATATACTTAGTTTGAGCAATGCGTAAGAATTATGTTAGGATGCCAAATTATCTTCAGTTTGTCATAGATTAAATAATTCTGTATATTATTCCTAGAGTAATTGATATATTTGATCTAAAGCAGAATCTCTTCGAAGCTGAATCCAATCAGAATAATAGTGTGACCGTCAGACGATTATTGTACTGTCAAAAACGCTTCTCTTTCCCACTGCCGCTCATTGGCAAACCAAAAACCAGCACTAAAATCCCAAGCAGCCTGTGTGATATCTAAAGCGGAGATTCGGTTGAATCCAATCTGAATAAAAGTGTGACAGCCGTACAGGTTATTTTATTATCATAAAAGCTTCTCTTTCACTCTGCCGCTCATTGGCAAACCAAAAACCAGCATAAAAATCCCAAGGAGCGAATCTAAATAAAAGGCTGACAGTCAGACAAGTTATTGTATTATCAAATAAGCTTCTCAACCTGATCAGGAATTTAAGTATATACTTTATGTATTCCTACATAACTTTGCCACTCTATTTCTAAACTCTACACACAAATTAGATAATAATAATAAAAATAATAATAGTTTTACTAATTAAAATCCTTACATAATCTATTTGCAGCTACCAGGGGAAAGCAACTCAGATCATTATGAGAGCCAGATACCCTTTCCTTGGGCTGTTCATGCTGCTCATGTGCGCATCATGTGTGATTGCGTCGAAGTCAACGGATGAGACAGCATCGTCTTTGTTGCCATTGGAGGCACGCAATGTGGATATTTCTGGAGAGGATGATGTCATCTCCACCAGCTATGTACTGCCCAATCAGATCTTCAACGATGGCAAACCCTATTACGCCAAACAAGATCCCATTTCGGGTATACTTGACTTTACAGCCAAGAAACCGGCAGGCATTGAGCCTGAATTTAATGAGGTGCTCAACTCCAGGGAGAAGATTGTGCTCCATGGTGGCTCCACTCCAAATATACATGACTTTCTCAACCTGCCCGTAAAGTATTCTTCATCGAAATTCGTTTATCCGCTGGTCTCCAGTTCGTATGCCAATCTCAAGTATCAGGGCAGCAACAAGAACTATGTGACAAACAAGAAACCTACTTCGGTGGCAGCACCAGTTACAGTGGTGCCTCCCAGATACAGTCACAGTGAGACCTACATACCGGTGACAACCACCAAGCTGACGGCAGTAACTCCCACCGAGGCGGGTTATTTCACCACCACCACCACCACCACAACGAGAGGTTCCACTGCGAGTCCGACAACGAGAAACACGCCAAGGCCGACTCCCAGAACCACCCAGAGCACCACTCGCAGCACCACACCGAGCACTACTCCCAGCACAACTCCTAGCACCACCACAGTGAGATACACGACTACAACTCGTCGCACGGCTGTCAATTTCCCTGACAATGCGTAAGCATAAATAACTAAGTTTGTGCCCATTAAAAATGGGCAAAAAAGGGTATAATGAATATGTGTGAATGTATGTAACAGGCAGAAGGAGGCATCTCCTATCCTATAAAGTATATATATTCTTGATCAGTATCAATAGCCGAGTCGATTGACACCTGTCCGTCTGTCTGTTCGTCTGTCTGTCCGCCTGTCCGTCCGTATGAAGGAAAGGATCTCAGAGATGTTAAGACCTAAAAGTAAACTGAACTTGATCTCCCAGCACTGTCGGAATACCTCAAAACAAGAGCACTATTATAGCTAAGTTTAAGAAGTGACAGTTTTAGACACTTAATAAAAGTATTGTAAGCAAAATTAAATTTCATACTTCCATATATGTATTTATTTATTAAATATATAAGTAAAATAAATAGATACATATACTAAAATGTCTGATTTTCTTCCGCCAGATCGGGTGAACTACAAAATGTGCGTCGTCCCACAATCACTGCGAGCTCCACGACAATTTTGCCACCACGTCTGATCACCACACGCAAGAAGTTTGTGCCGCTAAAGAAAACCAGCCCGAATCCAAGTACAACAAGTGTTCCTTCCACCTCCACCACCACCACCACGACCACCGTCAAGTTGCCGCTAACCAAACCCACCTTGAGCAGCAATGATGTCAAGTTCACCACACACCATCCCACACCACCTGCTGCGATTTTCCCCACAGATCCAACGACCACAACCAAAGTGTATACGAATCATCCTGTGGTTTTCTCCACAACAACAACAACGTCTCGTCCCTCGGACATTGTAATAGATGCAACCAAGTTGCCTAATTTAGATCCAGCAGATGTTTATCACACATTGGGAAAAAAGAAAGAGCAGCAGGAACAGGAATTGGAACGGGAACAGGTGCAGGATAGAGTGGTTCAACCCTCCGCAAAGCCCACAATGAGCTTAACAGACATTTTCAACAGCCTGGCCGAGGAGGAGGTGGCTGTGGCCCACAACTATCAACAGAATCAAGGCTTTGATGCCCAGGGAAATCTCATTGAACCCATTGCACCAGCTCAACCATCGCCATTTGCAATGCAACCACAATATCCACTGCGTCCCAATCCCGGTCAGAGTGAGCAGAAACTAAACACAGAGAACTATGGCAACGAGTATGTGTCGTATCAGGTGCAACAGCCGAATATGTTACAATATCGTCCAATGCCGGGACAGATTAACAATGTGGTCATCTCGCCGGGTCAGCAGTCAGCGTCCTTTGTGCTGGGCAGTCAACAGCAGGTGGGACAGCATTCGGGCAACTTTGGCCATGTGGAGCAACAGTTCTCCATAGAGTCATCGCCTGGCGTGCAATATGGACAGGTTATCAATGAGGATATTGGCAATATCAAGCGTCCAGCCGCACCACAGCCAACACCGCCAAGCAGTCAACAACAGATGCCAAGTGTGCAAGTTAACAATAAGTTTCAGCATGGCCCCAACGACGCATCATCAAATAGCGTTAATGGCGGCGTAATGGGAGTCGGAGTGGGTTCTATAATCGGTGTGGCACCTGGAGCGGGAACTGTTGGCTATCCACAGCCACCACCAGAGGCACCAACTCCCTATCAGCAACTACCGCTGATTGGCTCCAATTTGCGTCCCACAAAGCCACAACCAACAAAAGTGCAGGAAACCATTTCGAACGTTGTCTCAGGTTCGAAACCCGCAACAGCTACAACGACTTTAAGTCAACCGCAGGATACCAAGGAACTCTTGGTCTCCACCAACATACGTTTTCCGGCCAACGATGAAGAGTCCTCCATTGAGCAATCTTCAGCTGGTATTCTGCCTGGTCCGCCCGCTGGTCCCAGCATCAATGGACATGCCCAACCCTTGAGTCTGCAGCAAATTCAACATGCCAATGGCAATCCTGTCGTCTTTCCCAAACTCAGCGATGAGGATACATCCGTGCAGATTCAACAGCACGAGGTGCTCAACATCAATCAGCACAAGCAACAATTGGTAAAGCAGTCGCAGAAATTGAATTTTTACGCAGAGTGAAACAAATATTGTACTAAAATAAGATCGCAAACTTAGTAAGAAATCAAACTGCAAATGTGAGGTTTTAGATACAAAATATTTGACTTTCGCTCTGTGTAGTCTGGTAAATCTTGTTGTTCCTTCAACTGATTAAACTTCATTTCTTTTGCAGACATTCCCTGCCCAGTCGCAAGCTCAGGGCAACCAGGAGCAAGCTAGTCCCTCACAGGAAATGCAGCCACCGCCACCACACTACGCACCTCAACCACAACAACAACAACAACCGCAACCACAATCACAACCACAAAACGCTCCTGGCAAACGTCCGCCTTTCTACAAGGAATTCGATCGTAAATCTCAGGCAGCTACACGTCCCAATGTCAATCTGCCCAATATATTGCCACAATTTCGTCCCAATGCCAAAATCTCCAATGGTCATAATCCCAGCTTAAAGCAGGAGCCGGGCAATATTCGACTGCCTCAGCAGGGCGGCAAATTGAATTATAATCCTTCGAATTCGCCACAATTCGCGCATCGTCGCCAGCCATTGCAGCAGCAGCAACAGATGCAACAAGTGCAGATGCAGCAGCGTTATCCCATGAATCGCATCTCGGAATATGGACCGACAAATCCCGCAATGGATGTTAATAGACGTATCTATAGATTGCCTGCTAATAGTCCACAGCGCATGTTGCCACATATGAGAGAACGTCTCTACGCCCGACGTCCCAATCTACCCAATCTTCCCAATGGTGCTATGGCACCTCATCTCCCTAATGGTCCCATTGGTCCTAATGCTCCTAACGCTCCCAATGCGCCTCCACGCGCTGTCGACGGTTATCCCGTGGAACGTCATGCTCCCATTGCTGAGGCCTATAAGCTAAATCCCGGCGATCTGGATGACTTTGAGGAGGAGGATCTGGTTATTAATGATCCACCACAGGCACCAAGTAACGAACGGCCGGCACCAAGTGATAATAAGCTTGAGGCTGTTGTCACACTGCAAATGCTGCAATCCCAAAAGAAACCTGTAAATGTGGATGACACCGGAGCTGGTGAGATTCAGGTGACAGCTGATAATGATGCACAGGATGAGATCTATGGCGGTTATCCCAAGGAGGAGGAGGCGGCAACTGCCAGTGAAATACGCGATACCACCGAATATCAGAATACGCCGTTTTCGGTAATACGCGAACAGCCGCAGGAACCGATACTCAAAAACAAAAAGCCGCAATCTTTGCAACAGCAAACAAAGGGGCAACAACAGTTGCCCAAGCAAAAGTTTCCCTATGCCATAGAGAAACCAGATCCATCCTATACGGAACTGCATACGGCAGCAGCAGCAACAGCTCAAGTTCCCGGCGTGCTAATTGCTCCGCGTATCATTAACAGCGCATTTAGCAGCGGCACAGAAGCTCCCATTGCAATTGCTTACACTCCCACCGAACCGAATCTAATGCAACGTCATTCCTCCCATCAACCACAACATTCCCCCCATTCCGGCACTTCGCTGTACAACGCGGAATCGCAAACGGAACAAGTGCTGAACAATGACTTTGATTTGAGGGGACATAACTATGAAAAGGATTTCATGGCACCCTTTTATCCCAGCGCCAGTTTAGGAGCTGCTCCCAGTGGCAATCCCAACTGGAAGATTGTCTCAGCAGCGTCGGATCCGGCGGTATATGAAAAGAACAGCATTAATCGTGCGGATGTTGAGCAAATTGTGGAACAAAAACAAAATTTAACAGCCAACAATGCTACGGAATTTAGCACAGAAAAGTACTTTGAATTGGACAGCTTTCAGCCGCAATTGCAGGGCGGTTTTAAGCCAATTTATCCGCCCAACTATGTGCCAGTGGGCGACAAAGAAGAAGTAGAGGAACAGCGGCGGGTGGAAAAACCAGCTGAAACAAAACCTTTGGCTTTGGCCTTAACAGGAGCTCAGATCTTAAGCACAGGAGTTAAGATGTCCTCCAGCTCCTCTTTAAGTCAAACAACAACCTCAACATCGACAACATCGACAACAACGACAACAAAGCTACCAGAAACTACCAAATTGGCCAAAATCAGCGAGACAACAACAACAAGCACATCGAAATCTCCACAAATTCCAACCAAGAAATCAAATTTTGAAACAAGTCTGGCAGCTTTGCTTTTCGGTGATGATGAGGAATTTGAGGATGGTGCACGGAAATCTGAAACCGTTAAGAGAGCACCGTCTGGGCCAAGAAATGTAGCCAGAATGGGACCACGTAGTCTACGTAGCTAAGCACTTAAAACTTGGCTATAAACCATATTGCTTAGTTCAATTTTAGTTTGTACTTTATTGTATTTATTTTGCAAACTTTTGCAAGAGCTTTTAAGCGAGCTTTCTAAAGCTCAATTTAAGTCGTAAGCTCAGTGCACGCTAGATGTTAGCCAACAATGGACTTACCAACATATGTAAACAAATATGTTGAACGACTTTTGCGAGTCCAATTTGAAATATGCGCATATGCAATTTACACGATTTCTTATTGGACTCCCGAATCGTCGCACATGTATTCAGATCTACGTACAAACCTCTTAAATATGTATAAATACGAGCGCATGACCACATTAAACATTAATATTTATTTATTTATGATACAATAATTTAATAAAAGTAACCATTTATCTGGTAAAAGTATATAAAAATAAAATAATAAATGTGAAATGTCTAATTTATTTATTATTGAATTCTTATACACACAACGATGTTGAGATGCATTTACCTACGTTTTTACACATTATTATACATTTTAAAAAATACATTTGTTGAATTTAATGTCAAAACATAGTCAATAATGTAGTGGGTCAAATATGCTGGAAGCGACTGTATATGAAAGTCTTTTTAACTCACGTTCCCATACTTACACACATATTTACACAGTGGCCAATCGTGACAGTGCTGGCTCTCAACTTCCACATTTTCTCTTAAGTTCCAGCATACACACTTAAATGGCGGCCACTGTTGAAAGCATCGCACTGTACACTCTCGCTAGCTGTAAGCTTCTGTTACTTAGTGCCCGCTGTTAACTGAATAACAGTTCGCTGTTAATGTTTAATTTTTTATTGTGGCGCCAGAATGCAGCTTTTAAATAAGCTCGCTTTGACTTCTTAACGCTCTGCCAACTGAAAGAACAGGCAAACAGAATAAGCAACATATTTTTTGTTTAACAAGCGTATTTAGCATTATTAGACCATAAATTGGTTAAACACAACTTCCACAGTTGCAGTTCTGTTACTTTGAGCATGCAAAAATGTTAAACTACAGCACGCTGTTAATATTCGATTTGTTGTTGTTGTGATGTCAGATTTCATAAAAATCGATTAAGTTTGCTTAGTCTTCTATCAACTGATACCAGGCGAACAGCAAAGACAGCAAGCGGCGAAAGCTCTATGATCCAAACAGAGAGCGAGAGCAGCAGTTAGAGTCCACAGTGGCGTCTCTGTATGCGGACTTTGTGGATGCTAACTGTCAGAGCGTTGTAGTTAGCATCCACAGTCTACGTAATAATTGAACGCACGTTAAATTCAAATTTGATATTTGAATATTTTGTATATTCTTTAGCAAGTCGCAAAGGTTATAAAATTTTGCAGCAGTTATAAGTGTAGTATAAAAGCTGTAATGATTCAAATTTCAATTGAAATAAAATTTATTAAATTAAAAACTATACTGTACCTTCTGCCTTGCAAACCACAATCCCCTTCTCTCTTCGCCCAGTTAGTTTGCAAATGCAAAATCATTGTGTAAAAAGACATATTTTTTATTATAAAACTCGCATAATCGATGTCTTCAGTGGAAATCGTGTTAGTTGTATTTTTTTTTAATAATACACAAATATTTTCAGAACATTCCCATTGACAGATAAATATTTCATATGTATTTTTTTCCTTTTTCTTTATCTTTTTCTTTTTTTTTTGTAGTTGTTCAGCGATGCGCCCGAATGTTAATGAGTTTTTAGTTCAATTTTAAAAACAATTGTAATATAATACTTGAGTGTTAGCTCGTTAGATTGACACAAATAAATGAATTCAATTTAACAATGTGCAATGGAGGTTGACGTGCTACGTGTTTTCAATGTTCACTTGGACGATTTGAATTATAATGTTATTGTTAATTCATTTTACATATATACAACTTATGCCAGCGACTTAAATATACTATATACTCTATATATATATATGTATCGATAGATAGATAGATAGCATGTTATATATTGTTCACTCTTCGAATCGACTCGTACTTTATATGATCAGTTAATTAATTAATTGTTTTGTCAATTATTTGTGATAAAGAAAACTACAACCAATCCGCAAATTTAGACTCAGTCTTTGCCATGCTTTTCAATTTGCTAAATTCTAGACCAATTGCAGTCGAATTGACATAAATAATTGTAAATAAAAAACCATTTGTTCAAATGATATACTAAAAAATGCAATTTCCACATTTTAAATTTAATAATTCTATACTATTTTCTCATTGTTCTTTTTTTTTTGTTGTATTTTTTTCTTTCTAAAAATAAATCGTATAATTGTTGATGTGTGTTTATATTTTGTTTGTTTTAATGGTATTTTCATGTCTTACAAGCTCGAGTTGAAAAAGTCTACGTTGATATTGTTTGTTTATTAACTTGTAGCTTATGCTAGAAAATTACATTTATATTTAGTTAATATGTAAGTATTTATTGCAATTTGCCGTCATATAGTATTATATGTATATATGTATATTTGTTTAAACTTAATATTTCATACAGATTTGGAGACAAATATGTAAGAACTATCGAATCGCCGATACCCTGTAACTAGAGAAACAAATTATCGAAATTACAATAAAATATGTCAAAAATTTACAATTACAATTATATATTATATTGTATATTACATGCATCATCATCATCATCAATCATCAATCTCATATCAATCATCACAAACATTAGACAGACGGACACCTCCAAACCAACTGGGGCTGATCATCAAATATATATATATGTATATTAATATATATGTTTATTCTACCCCCTTTAACCATATAAATAGATGCAGGGTATCCAAGAAATTATGTTTATATAAATATGTTGATAATTATTATAATTATTACAGCTATGCCGTTTCATTTGTTTAAATCTATCAGTTATATAACTAAATGATATAATGATATAATAAATACTTTTGCTTGATTACATTTATAACATTTACTAGTTGTTGGCTTCACATAATTTATTAATATAAAAAAGGACTAGGAACCAGTATAAAATATTTAGAAAGGATGTTCCAAAGTACACACACTTCAATTTCGTTACTATGCTTGCTAAAAAGCAACATATATGATTTTGCGTGATTCATTTTTAACTGCAATTTCAATATCAATAATAATTATAGTGTGTATTTAATTTGGTTGAAACTTAAGGATTCAGTTGTAAACTAAAAATTGATGTGTTGAAAATTAAAGAAAGAAGAAAAAACAATGCGAATATCAAGATTTAGAAATCAAGATTAATAAATTATGAAGTTTAATTAATTAATGGCTAAACACCCCCCTGTCCGCTGCCCATGGCTTGTTGTTGTAGCTGCTGTTGCTTCTTCTTGTCGAATATGGATAACTTTGACTTGACGGCGCCTTCACAGACCATCATACGTTGTTGCGCCGGCTTCTTGTCCAGATCGAAACACAGCGAATCCGCATTTAAATGCCGCTTAAAATCCGAATATCGATGCGAATCGTAGGACAAATAACTCGAACCCAAAGCCGAGGCAGCAACGGCGGCGGCCACAGTTCCATTTCCATTCCGATACTGAACCGAGGGCGGTGATAAATCCTGTCGCTTACGCTCAAAATACTCGACAATTTTGGCAATCTGA
The DNA here is from genome assembly GCA_958299025.2 of Drosophila histrio. Classification (NCBI taxonomy): domain Eukaryota; kingdom Metazoa; phylum Arthropoda; class Insecta; order Diptera; family Drosophilidae; genus Drosophila; species Drosophila histrio. Next base: position 29,699,047 of record OY282581.2, read on the forward strand.
GCGGAACGTGTGCTGGGCAATGCCGTAAATGAACGATCATCCCAGAGCAAAGAATCCGAGCTAATATCATCCGAACTATCGGTGTAAATCGACGAAGTGCGATTCTTGCAATACAATAATTGATTTGTCGCAAACGGACTGCGTTGCAGCAACGAATGTATTTCCGAATCCAAGGCCAGACGATTGATAATTCCCGCCGTTGCCGACATTTGCGTATCACTCACATTTCCACTCACAAACGCATGATGACAGGTGTAACGACGTTGATGATGCGTTCGTGGTGCAATAATTTCCGCCTCAAGTTCATCCATCGAGTCCAGCGCCGTTGAGGATGAAGTATTACCCGCAACGGCAGCGGCTTCGTTATCAATCAACAGTATGGATGATGAGGTAGAGGGGGAATCATTGGGATGTTGTTGTTGTGGATGTTGCTGGTGTTGATGTTGTGCCGCAGCAGCTGCTGCCACAATTGCCGCTGTTGATGACGGCGTCGCGTAGTAACAACAACGACACAAACTTGCCAGTTTATCACTGCAAAACAAGTGAGCATCAAGTTAGTAAAGATGTAAATAATGCAAATAAATAACACTTAGTATATAAAGTACAAACAAATCCCAGAAAAAAGCCTCTACACAAGGTGAAAGTTTGCTGACGAAAGCATATTCAAGCGCCAAAACTTGGTATATCAAATATTGCTACAATATTTATTAAATTTAATAGATAAACTATTCTAAAATTAAAAAGTATGGCTTTTTATGCACATTGCGCCAAAATTTCTATCTAAACATAGTATATCAGCCATAGTAACATATTCGAGATTAAAATGGATGCAATATTTTGCGATTTTATCGTCGATAGAAATATATATATCAATAGTCTGTTTCAAAAGATAACCCATCTCTATCATCAGCTCATCATTAGATAACATTCAAAAATGGTAGGTCTCTATTTAGCGTCCTTTACTTGACCCCGACTCTTTAGCTAAAATATACGTCACCAAAATAAGCCCACCATTAAATATTTAACTATTTATATATATTTAAAAATGAGTAAATAAACAGCGCCTGCCATTAAAAAGCCAACTATTCTAATATTTAATAAAATACTAGTAAATAACCTACTCCAATTGCAGAGTTGTTCCCCTTACTTGATTTTATTATTCGCTCCCGTGTCGAGCAACAACTGCGACTTCAACTGTTCGTAACAACAGTTGCTGTTGCTGCCACCAACGACGAGGGAACCGATGCCACACAATTGTCGATTGTAGCTCGTATTTGTGATGGCGGCATCCGATTCCTCGTTGAAGCAGGAATAGAAACCGCTTTCGATGGAGTCGCGTCTAGTGACGTTTCTCTTCAGGGGCAACAACTCGCAGGAATTCTTCAGTTCATTCAACTCCAAATCCGCATACGAAGCGGACGTGGATGTCTCCTCCTTTGCCTCTTTTGTGTCGGGCGCATCGTTGTCCAAATTTGGCAATTCTTTGGGCTTTTCCTCCGCTTTTCCACTCGCATCTGTGGCCGCTGTTAACGTGGACGTTGACGTGCTGCCTTTCAGTTCCAAATCACTGTTGCTATACTTCATAATGCTGCCGCTACTGCCACGGAATAAAGGATGCGTATAAAGTGAATTGGCGCGATATTTGCGAGCTGTGGGAATTGTCGAGGGACGCACGGCGCTGTCATCGCTGCTCGACTCGGCATCGGCGCAATTGCCGCCGCCATCGAGATCTTCACCCTCCGAATTGCAATCATCGCAATCATCAATATCAGCGGTAGTTGCAGAAACTGCTACTGCCTGTCGCTGTGGCAATTTCAACTCGATGGCGCTGTATTTTCTAGTTAAACGTGGCGATACAGGCAAACTTTTTGGTTCCCCAATTGTTGTTGTGGCTTCAATTTCAGCCTTGGTTTTTACCAGCTCCTTGAAAAACGGTGCCGACATTTCAAAACAAGAACTAAACAAATCTCCAACGCCTGCCGCATAAGTCTTGGGATTTGCACCGAGTATTTTCTTAACACCTCGCAGTTGCGCCAGCGCCGTAAATGGATTCGGTTTGACGCCATTGTGATCTTTATTTGTGGAGGGTTTATATTGTGGATCCTTCAGACACATCGTTTCACCCACTTTACGCAGCGTCAGCACCGCAGAAACTGGCGGCGGCAATGGCGGCGGCTCTGGTACATTTGTCATGGGTGAAATCATGGGTGTCGTCTGTTGACAAACTCCCGCCAATTGTCGCGGCGGCGTCGGTGAATGTGTAGTGGATCGTTGTCGCTGCATTTGATGGCAACGTGCCTTGTCGCTAGGCGATGTGTGCAATGGAAAATGTATGATATTCTCGCTCAACGAGCGTCGATGCAATAGAATTTCTGCCTCCAGTTTTTGTGTGACACGCCGTACACGGGATTTCAAAAGATGCTCGTCATATTCACAACTGATACCCGTGCTGGGAAAACGAAAGCCATTCTCATCCACTTCCCATTTGCCGCGCGGTGTCACAACACCCGCTGGCGCTGTACAAATGGCAGCGACTGTTGTTGTCTCCGTATCGCTGCCCATCGGCGAACAATTTATCAATTCCAGCGAACTCAATGGACTCGCAAATGTCGAAGATTCCTGCTCGTATTTCTCCAGCAGCAGCGTTAACTTCTTGATTGCATCGGGAAAAGTCGGACGACTCTTCGGATCATACTGTAAGACAGAGTTATGATAATAATTATCGAGTTAAACTCAACAAATGTATTCTTCATTCTCTGCACTTACCAGACAACAATAGAATGCCAGTCTCAGAAACACAGGAGGCGTATCCATGGGACAGAGTTCCACAAACGCCAAGTAATCCAATCCAAATGAGTCTGTCCTGGGCATCAGATCGGGATCAGCCTCGATCCGTGCAATTATCTCGCACTGAATTATGCCAAAGGAGAAAACATCACTCGTCTGATCGTACCATTTGCCATTCAGACACTCCGGGCTAACCCAATAGGGCGAGCCAACAGTCTCCAACCGCGATCTGCGGCTGTAAAGAGAAATTTAAGACATTAGAGTAAAAGTATAGTATTGTTATGTTTCACAACTTCTACCAATAATTACAGGGTATCTTTACTATTATATCATGTGTAAGACATAAATTTGAAAAAGGTTTAACTTACGTTTTCTCTGGTATTTTAGCAGCCAATCCAAAGTCACCAACAACAGCTTCATATTGTCCATTTGCGAGTTGACGAATAAGAACATTCTGTTTGAGGAATATCAACTTGTTAGCTTCCATATTTATTTAAACAACGGAGACTCACCTTGCTTGTCAAATCCCTATGGAATATTCCCGCGTCGTGAACATATGTCATTCCGCGCGCTATACCCAGCGCCAGTCTTATTTTCTGGGCGGCGCAAAGCACCACCTCTTTGTTGGCCAGAAGTTGCTCCAGTGAGCCACCGTTAATATACTCGGTCAGCGCGTGCAGTTGGCCTTCTTGCACGCAGACACCCATAAAACTGAAATCGAAAAGGAAAAATATACATCAATAATTTATTCTTAGTATTTTCGACGCTCTTAAATATGTTTCTAAAATGTTATGCTTTAAGCCTCCTCAATCAAAGGCTCTACTTTTTTTTTATTCCGATTAGTGGCCCTTAAATATACAATTTTAAAAAAATATATAAAGTTGTGAAATAGAAATTCAATTTAATAATTAATTTATAGTTGAAAATAAACATTAAATGTACATAAATTCCAAAATATCAAACACGCATAAAGTAACAAAGAATTTCCCATTCTTGGGATTTTCTTGTATTATTTAGTATTATTTGTATATTTGGGTATTTTTGTAAATTTTTGGGTATTTTTGATAATTCTTTATTTATTTGTTTGCTATTTTTGTAAGAGTATTCAGTTTTTCTCCTCGATTTCTATTATATTAAACTTTAAAAAAATTGTTTTTTAAATAATTAAAATAATAATTGATATTTAATTATTATTATAAAATTCTTTGTGTTTTTTCAAGTAAGATAACATTTTTATTTAGATGAAAATGAGTTTTAAAATAATTTTAAAATATTTTATTTAATTTTTGTAATAAAAATGAGATTTTCTCTTTTTTTGCGGCTTTAATTCCAAGTCATCTCTTGTATTTGCCATCCCTGGTTCCAGTGATGACCCCACTCTTTTATTTGTTTCTAAATTTGGTTTATGAACACTGCACTTTGCAGGTGTTTAATTAATATTTTTCATTTCTTTTGTTTAACATTTTATGATTTCGCTTTCAGCGTTTTTCGTGTTTTCTCCAATCAGTCAAAAGTCTCTTATCATTGTGCGCACATGTTCGTTTAATAATTTGTATTTTAGATGATTTTATTGTTCTCAGTGTAGATAAGATTTCTAGGGTACTTTAAGACATGTGGGAATATATCGGTTGTTATAGCCTATATAATCTAATCATAATGGCAAACTCATAAGGTAATTTTTAATTGTATTCAAAAAAAACAGAAAAGATTTTTAATTGTCCAGACTACAAAAGAAAGTCGAGCAATTAAATTAAAACTGAACTCGTTCCATGAAAGGGGTTCAATTCCCCCAACAAAAATGCTTAGACTCGTGTCGAATTTGATAAAGATCTTTTATCATGAGATCATTTTTTAATTATTCACGTATTTTTTCACCCTTGGAGTTGAACTGGAAATTTTCCCAAAGAGCTGGGAAAATTGCTAGTACTATTATTATAATTAAAAAGCAAACATTTCCCACATCATACTTTAATACCTGAACTTAAGCCAACATTTGTTCAGTTTGAAAACTAAGTCAAAATATTAATTAATAAACAATTATTAAAAACAATAATTAAATACTTTTTTGGCTCTCTGCATCTACAGTTAGCTGGTCAACACAAAAGCTGTGAACAATGAATACACAACTTGAAAAGAAAGCTGCTGCTGCGGCTGCTGCATGGCCTAACCGAAGTTATTGCATAAATTTGAATAGTTAATGGTGCATTTGTTGTGCAAAGTTGATTGAAGTATATTGAAATTGATTGAAAGTTTATGACATAATTTTTTTGTCAATACAAAACATAAACAATTCATTGTAAAAAGTGAATGTTTGCTAGCAAAATGCAATTCGTTTTGATTATTATTGAACGATCGATCGATTTTACTTAAGATTGAAGTGTTATTCTGATCTTACTAAACGAGTATCAGTTGCAGTTAAACTCAGGGTAGTTCAATCAAAATTCAGGAAGTATACTGCATATTTGGTATACAACAACACACGATTATATATCGGAGTCAAGTTCAGTTTGTATTTAAATATTTATTGCTTGTTACGCTCTTTTGATTATATGATTAGCTATAGTTTTTCTTTATGCCTGAATGACTCAGTTTATGACCGACGACGAGACGGACAGACAGACAGACAGACCAGATAGACAGACTTATTTGCAATATGGAATCTTAAAACTCGTGCCACTCGCCCGTTGCAAATGGAAATGTCAAGTCGCAGGGCCCAACAACAATTGGCGTGCGACAAAAAAAAAAAAACAAACAAACAAAAACACAAAATGAGAAAAACGCTTAAACTGTTGAGTTCATATATGACTAACTACTTTATCTGAACTTGAACTTAGCACAGCCTCGCACAATGCCAGCATACACGACCGAGAGATTGTATATACTTATATTTATACTCTAGCAGAGGGTAGAATCGTTTTGGCACCAATCTGCGTAACTACAGATTCATAAAGTATACATATAAGTTCTACTTACAAAATTTAATACAGATGGTTTGGTTAATATCATAATCGAATAGCAAAATTAAAAGGAGTAGACACAAGTTCAACGATTAGTTTCCTAATTATCTAATTTTAAATTTAACCTTCTTTTCTAATTTTGTTTGTTATAATATATTAAAATTTATTTATTATCATTACATATTATTTAGGTTTCATTTAGTTATTATTTATTCATTATCTATTTCCTTTGTATTTATTATTATTATTATTATTTAAACAAATTAGATACAAGTTGTACAATCGGCTGCAAATTCTTTTTTTAAAGATCTTCCGATGCATTTTTATATAGAATTAAATATTCCTATTCCTTTTAAGTATCATACCATAATTTATTCATAACGTATTTGTATTTATATTTACTAATTTATTTAAGAAAAGTAGATTCAATTGGAAGATCGTTTCAAATTACTTTACATTTAAACATCTTCCTAAAGGAATACATCTTCCTTCATTTTAACTATCAGTGTAATTTATTATACTAAATAATTATTTTCTGATAATTTGTAATTTATTTATTTATTGCATTATATTTTTGCAACAAATTTACTTACCTCAATATATTAGGATGAGATAATTTATTAAGCAACTGAACTTCCCGCAGCATATTCGGTCGATTTGCGCGCAGTTGATTCATTTTCAGCACCATCACCTGTCCCGTTGTACGATGCGTGACCTAGAAACAAAAGAGAAAACATATATATTATATTATATTAGTTTAATATTTTGTACTCGAAAAGCGCATAGAATTAAAACTGATATACAACTTTAAATGGTAATTCGAGGTGATGGGGAAAAGCATTTTGGGAGAATACTTGTATAATAATAATCTAAAGTACGGCAAGTAATTTTCCAACAAGTTTTAGGAAAACATGTTATAATTCAACTAGACACTCTTACAAAAACATATTTAGAGCTGTAATAATTCACTGATATGAAACAGTTTAATAAGTATAATTCACAAAACAATCCTTAACATTTGGGAATATGATGAGTACTCTTCAAAATATTTAAATATAATAATTATCTGATATAAAAAAAAAATATCTTAAATATAATTGCTAATACAAACAATCCTTAACATTTTGTGTATTAATCCATAAGGTATTTCTCCAACAAATAATACAATAATAATTACAGGTTTTGTTGTCAAGCACTCCCGCAACTGTTTTTAATCACATGGCTTAAAGATACATGATCATAATTTACTCATTTTATGCATCTGCCAAGTCGCAACGTTTGTTATGTCAACATTTCGTTTTGCGTTTGTTGCATTTTTTTCTGGTATTTTCACTTTCAACCAGGCAGCAAAATAATGGCCATTGCGGAAATAAAACAACAACGACGACGACGACGAAAGCGACAAACGCCACCAAAAAAATGTACAAAAAATAAATGAAAATAAAAAACATCCTTTTGCCACCAAAAAAAACTCCAGCAAGATGTAGCTGTATCTCCAGAAAACCAGTCGAACGTCCGTTTGAAGCAAAGTTGACAGCGAGTAACACGATGCAAAGAAAAAAAAAACCCGCCTGGTGTAGTTTGTTACATGGTCAATTCAGCTGCAGGTTTGCCCCTCTTTTTCGGGGGAGGGGGGGGGGAATATTTCCAGACGAAGACGAGAAACACGTTTCTCTGAAACGGCATTGACCACGTGTGACATCGATTATTGCATTGCACCGGCATCGAAATAATTTCAACTATTTCCACACGCAGTTTTCGTTTTGGCTGTTAACAAATATTTAATGCGACTTAAAGGTTGCATTGCGTTTTTTTTTCCTTCGATTTTTCGATTTTCATTTATTGAGAGCTGCGAACGAGTTCGAAAAGCCGAAAGAGATCAACTTTTTCAATCATCTTTCAACAACTTCAACTTGTTGCGCCAACAACAACAACAACAGCAACAGCAACAACACTTAGCGGTACAATGTCACAGAGTGAAAGAAACGTGTTCTGCGCAGAGAAATAACTCAACTAAGCATAAATACCATATAATGATAGAGTGCCAAAAAAATATTTTCCCCATTCCTTTGAAAAAGGGCGGCAAAATTATAAATGAGAAGCTCCGATGGTCAGGATAATTTAACAATAGTCTGATTAATCGATAATAATTTTATATTAAAGATAACTAATTGCAGTAAAACAAAGTTACATTATTTACACTTTATTAAAAAAATTTAATAATATTTAATATATGATACAAAATCATTTTTAACTATTTAAATATTGCAATCTACTGTTTTTTGTTTCTTTATTAAACATCTATTGAACCATTATCAATGATTTTAAAGTCCTTCTTTGAATAGCCTTTATTTTGTCAAGTTTTTAAATCATAGGCCTTCTTTTAAACACTCTGCGCTTTCCGCAATCCTTGGTAATTTCTTTATTTTCTTTCAATTGCTAAGCAATGTTTTATCGACTGCTTGGAGTTGACATTATATACATAAATCATATACATATATTTTTAATAAGAGCAATCTTAGTCTTCTAGGTGTCGTTGTCATGGAAAACGTGGGGTTCTGGCCAGAGAATAAATTGAGGTCGTTGCCATTAGCAATACAAAACTGTTAGCCAGTTAGTCGACCGGCTTGAATGGAATCTGACCTAGTTTGCTTTCTTTCACGCCTGCCTAGAGAGTCTCGACTCGTCTGTCGTCTCTCGTCTCGTCTCAACTTGCTTTCCGTTGTTTTTGGACATGCTTCTTCTCCGTTGTGCAACTCTTCAACGTCAAAGTGGCCTTCATTCCCATAATCAGACGACGACAACGTTTACATTTCTACACGAAACTACTTATTAGCTAAATTGTAAAATGGTCAAGTGCGCAACAAATCTAATCTAAAGTCCACAACACGAGCCAACAATTTTCGAAAAGAAAAAAGACAAACACAATAGCACATAACACATAATCTCATAATTATTGCAGATAGTATTAGTTTGAGCATCATATATCAATAATCCATAATCCATTAATTTATTTAACTGGGTGTTAATTTCAGCTTATTTTCATACATATATATACATATATCATTAAGTAAGACTTTACACAATATTTGATTGATCCCGTTACATTGGACGTCGTCTACTACTGACCGATTGCTTTCAACAATTTCATTTCAACGGCCCAATGCATTTTATGTGCTTTTAATTGTTAACGGAAAGTCTGCAGTTATGCAAATGTTTTGCTTCGTTTGTTGCTTTACCTTTCATTTCTGCAAATGTTTAACAAATTGTTATTTCGAGTTAAGCAAAAATAATTTAACAAGAAACATGTTATTCAATAATGCTATGGCGCCCAACGTATGTGTGTGTGTGTGTGCGATTTTGTTGCACAAATGCAACAGCATAGTTAGCATAGGAAGTGTAGTAAATAATATTGTTATATACATATATGTAACAGAGGAATACTCGACCAGCAGTTACTCACTAAGAACAGCATATTCAACAACGTTGGGCGCCCAATATTTGTATAATAATATACTTATTAATATTATTATTATTGGATTAATATTTAATAATGGAGCGTGCTCGACTAGCAGTAAATGCGCCTGATATAACTATGAAATATCTTTTTTAGCAACAGTTGGCGCCCAACGACTGTATAATATTAAACTAACATATTATAATTATCGCAGTAAATTTCATTACTTATAATAAAGCGTGCTTGACTGGTAGATATCCATTACATGTGCCTGTTATATTTATGAAATGTGTTATTCCACAATATTAGGCGCCCAACGTCTGTATGATTTAATTTAAGAAATATTGTATTTAACATTAAAATACTACCAATTTTGTAGTAAATTTCATCATTCCTAAACGACGAAGTTCGACTAGTAGATACCCATTACATATATATGAATGTTATTAATATTTTAGCAAATTTGATCATCCCTAATCCAGAGTGATCGACAAGTAAATACCCATTGCAAGATATATAATTAACAAAACATATTATCAAACCACTGCTTGCGTTCAACGAATACGTTAAATAAATTGCATATTATTAAATTGCAGTAAATAAAATTTGCTCAACCGGTAGATACCCATTACAAGCACATTTTAAATGAAACGGACTTGCTATATGCATGTAAGTAAGTAGTGAGAACGGTATACTCAAGCTAATACTCCGTAAGTGTGTTCCACATTTAATTTCTTTCACTTTACTTTTCTTTCTAGCCATTAAATAGGTAACGTCGTATGACGCCGCAAAAAATCAATTAGATTTTTGCCCGTCTTTACGTAAGTGTGCTCAAAACAGAACATCGAAGACAACTCGGTGAGTGTGTGTTAGTATGTGTGTGTTTGTGTGCTAAATAACAACAACAAATTCCTCTTTTGATTCGCTAATTGGATATTCAGACTGAAAATCGAATGTCGTCGTATGACATTTAAACATGTGACTTGCAATAAAAAAGATAACAAAATCAAACTGGAATATATTAAATTGTTGAGTATAGCAAATAAATCTTAATAGTTACATTGATGGGCAGTTAGTTAAAATGAATTCATTGTTATTTTAAGCAAATCACAGACATAGACCGCTGTATAGGCGCCCAAATACCATTTAGAATAACTTCGTGCATTGAATGTGTAATGCACACATTGAATGGATTCATTGTCCAACCTTAAACGTTACCACACACACACACACACTCATTCAAATAAGTCTGATGCACACACTCAATATTGTGATATTTAATGATATTCTACGGGCAAACAACACTCCCGTCCCAATCACGCGTTGTTGTTAAGCCGAGAAGTGTCCGTGTAATTAAAGTTTAATGTTTGTGTCGTTGTGTATTTACCCGAAGCACTAATACTCTACTCAATTCCTTTGTAAGTCAACTTATAGAATAATTTAATGGTTCAAGACGCTTCACTTACAGCTTAAAGCTCTGACCGGAAACAGAAATGTTACCAAAATCATGACGAATTCATTAAACTCTTTAAAGGTGTGACAAGCATTTCCTTTTTTATGACAACGTATTGTCGTGTCGCGACTTCTTTAGATGTTATCACTCTCGCAGCATACTGATTATATAAGCTCGACAAAAAATAAAAAACATGAAAATGCCATTAACCCTAAGCTAACAAATTGACGGTCAAGTTCAACGTCAAGGGTTACAGCTAAAGCTTCAACTTTGTAGTGCCATTTTGTACTTGAATTAAAAGTTTTAGGCTCGTCGCAATTAGAGAAATTGTCGAATATTAGCAATGATTAAAAAAAGGTTAACACATGTTCGTTAATCTTTTTCATTAGTTTAATTCATTGTTAATTGCATCACTAATTTATCTTTAATTCTTAGAATTTTTCCATTCATTTTTAAGTGAAAAAAATCAATTATTTCACTAACACACTCAGATACTAAGTACGTTCAACGGAAAACAGCTTTTCCACACAATCGACAATCCCCTCCAAAAATCGATGGACTTTATTTTGCTATCTGCTAATTCAAGGACAAGAAAAATGCAATTTTTACATATTTTATACACTATTAAAATAGAGAATTACGCCATTGTAATTCTATAAAATGTGTATATACTTTTACAAGCTTATAGACAATTAGAGCTATTTACCAAACATGATAAATGCAAGAGAAATAAGATAAAAGATAAGCGAGCATGAATAATTGTTAAAGTATATAATTTAAACTTTAATACACCGTATTTACAAGCTTAAGTTAAGTTTTATATTTAAAATATTATGTAGTTTAATTTCTTAATTTATGGTCTACTTTTATATCTGTTTATCACAGTTCGATTAAAGGGACTAGCATAAATTAATAGAATAAATACTACTTAACAACTGAGTACAGGGCATCTGCTAGCTTAGCAGTCTTCACTCTCTAAGCATACCTTTCGGCAATTTCAAAGACAATGCGCATATCAACGACATTACGCAAAGGAATGCGAGTGAGTAAGTTGCTACAGGGTATCGTCTAGTTAAACCGTCTCGCCACAAGAATAGAGAAATTCTATATCAGATGTGTCAACAGTAGACTGTTGACTGTTTTTAATGGACCAACACTCAAGCTTTGCGTGCTGTTGTTTAATTGGATCTAATTAGTTAGTGGGGGAAACCAGTTGGACTGGTTGCGACTTTCAAGTTGAAGTTCATCAATCAACGCGTACTTTTGACGTCACAAGAATTTGCGGAATTGTAATAAAAGAAAGATAAATGCGTTGATAATAAGATAAGAGAAAAACAAACTTTAGAAAATCATTTATTAATGAGAAACACACAGAGATACAGGGAGACGTGTGTTGATTTAGCGGCAATGAACTTAACCAATTAATAATTACAGCTATATAAAAAAAAGATGAACTAGACAACTTTTCGCAGTTATCTAGATAAACAACATGACAACAACAACTACAATAACAAAACACACTTCACATGTGAATAGAGTATATACAAAATATATATATATATTTTTTTTTTGCAACGCTTCAAACAAAGTAGAAAAGTGAAATGCTGTAAAAAATACTCGTAAATAATTGCTGTTGCTGTTTTTGGGCCCTCTGTTTTTTTCTCTTTAAGATCGGTACAGTTGGCTGAACAATTAAAGCGTTGGCCATGGCCAAAAGGCACGCCGCGCTTCAGCTAACTCTATTTCATCTATTTCAAATGTGAGAAAAATTATGTTTCCACTTGAAAACTGTTCAAGTTGCCGTTGTTGTTTTTTTTTGTTTTTTTATTGTAGTTCGTAAACCCGTCGGGCAATATATTATCCGTACACTTCACGCACCCACAAAGCAATTGTACCTGCCATTACCTCCCTCCCACAACCAACACACACACACACCCTCCTCCCCCTTGCCCCGCTGACACCTACAAGTTGTCGCGTGTTCAGTTGAAATGGAAAGTGTGCATTAATTGCGTTTGTTTTCTTTTCTGTTGTTGTTTTTTTTTTTATATTTTGCATCACATGCAGTAAATATTTAAGAAAACAATAAACAAAACAAAAAAATTATGCTAAAAATATTTCAAATTCATATTTAATATAAAAGTCATCCTTGTTGCTTATAAACATATCAAAATTCCCACAATCATTTCATTTCCCACTGTCACAAAGTCATGAGACAATAGCGTAGCGTTATATACCCGCTTTATACCCTTTGTATTGTCATGCCAAGTGTGTAGTATCACATAATGTTTTATTGTTCAATTTCAGATACTCAACAGAAAACAACCATAAAAGATAAAATGCCGCAAATATCAAGATAAGCTATCAGTGTCACAAAATCAAATGACCAAATTGCCAAAAAAAAAAAAAATAAGCATTTCATGATATTGTTAATAAAACTGCTAAATTTAGATTCTTACACTTATTGTTAGCTATGCAATTTAATTTGATAAAAAAAATATATGTACGTGTCTCCACGAAAAATTCGCAAATATTTCAACGAAAACTGACTGGAAAATTGTTGCTTGTTTTAATTCGCGATCAGAAATGAAACACTTCAATTAAATTAGATATTTACACTTACTATTTTTAATTGTAGAAAATATATACGTGACTGAACGAGTATTTAAAAGAAAATGATCGGAAAAACTGCCAAGTATGCGGTCACAAAAAAAAACAGTTAATTAAAATTGCCAATAAAAATGCTAAATTTAGGTTTTTACACTTATTATTTATTTAATTAAACAAAATATACTATAGTATGTCTGGCCGAGAAATTGGCAATTATTTCAACGAAAAGTGTCGGCAAAATTGCCATTCAGTTAATAAAATTGTTAATAGCATTGCTAAGAATCTAAATTCTTACACTTATTGTTAGCTATGCAGTTTAATATGATTAAAACAGTTACGTATCTCCCCCAAACTAATTGGCAAATATATCTCAACGAAAAGTGTCGGGAAAATTGTTGCTTAGCCAAAAAAGAAAAAAAAGAAACCACTTGTCCAAAATTACGCTGCACCATGTTGACCATTCATCATGGCAACCTGTTCTGCTTAACCCGAAGCCACCTTTCCCAGTTTCGACGCCGCATAGCTGTAATACTACAAAGTAGACCCCTCCAAAGTTGTGTTTGTTGTGTGTTCCCATTTCGTCATCAAATCCTCACAAAAAAACGAACTCCAATCTGTCAGCTTTTGAATGAAGAAACGCATAAATATATAAAGAGAACACAACGAGTTCACAACTCGCCATTGTTTATCATCGAGGCAAAATGCGAACGACATTTGTTGCGCTACAATTTCCGCTCTCTTATGCCCAATTCATGCGATGATAAATCTTATCTGTCTACAGTTTTATGTCTGTCATAACCTCAAAATATAGATTATAATGCTGGTATCAAATCTAGCTTTTGCGCATCATCAAAGATTCCAGTTATCAATGTTGACCATCAAGAATATGCAGTTAGTCAAATAATTGTTGTGCCAAATTAAATATTCAAAATCGCATTCATTTTATTTTTATTATCTAATTACGAGTTTGAAAACAAGTTAAATAATAAAATACTTAAAATACATCAGGTTAAACTGTTATCGAAAACAAAAAGACAATTATGTTATTTTTTTTATATATTTCTTTTGTCTTCAAACAAATTCCGCATCATCTAATATTCCAGTTATCAATGTTAACGATCGTGCTAAATAATTATATATTTCTATATGACGGATAAGCCGAATTTATTAGCAGCAGTAAATAAACATACGATCGTCGCTTAGGGGTCAATGACACGCCCCAATGTCCCAACCATAATGTCGCCTACTTTTGTAAATGGGGGAGGGGTCTTTTTGTGATGACATAAATAAATGTTCTTTATCCTTCATACATTCATTCACATATTCATTGTATATATAGAGTCAGTGATGGATTTCCGCAATTTATACAATTTCCATATAGGCATAAATGCAACTACAGTGGAACGTCATTGTAAGAAACTTAGCAGAGAATGCATTAAATATATAGTTTAGTCACATTTATTTATTTATGTATACTATAAAGTTGTTTTTTTTCGCACTTCAAGTTCAACTTATAAATTATTGTGCTTGTCACGATTTCAATTTTTTACATAATTTTATTCGACAAGAAAAATCAAGGTGAATAAAAAAATATAATAATAAATACTAAAAATTAAAATAATAAAGAATTAAATAATGATATAGAAGTAAAGATACTAATAAAGAATAAAAGCTAATAATGAACTAATAACCGAAAAGGTTCTAATATTTATAATATACATTATAAAATATAAATTATTTGCTGATTTTTAAAACTTTTTTTTTTATTCTTAATATAAAAATAATTATGAAAAATGATAATCTATATTTATTTTCTCTTATTTTCAATTGTTATTATTCAGTTTTCACAATTTTCCCATTCATTCACATCATAATTTTCAGCTAATATTGTTTTAAACACATAACTCTTATTTGAAATCCCTTCCTTAAACAAGTTTTGTTATTTATGTATTCACTTTTCTCCAAAGTCGTTTCCTACAGCTAAGCTCGACTGTATTTTGTCAGCTTATGACCTTGACCCACTGTGCATTATGATGTTATTTATTAGTCATCATCTAAGTGTTTGTAAATCAAGAGAATAGAGAATATTTAATGGAGCTCCCCTCTCCCGATTCCCATTGCATTCCATTTTACAATCGAGCCCTGTGGATGAGTCAACATCATCATCAACACTCTCGTAATGCTATAACGATCTCCGGCAATTGTAATTAAGTACTTTACACAAAGAGCATATAAATTCCATTGTTCAACTAAATAAATAAAGATTATCTAGGTGAATAATCTATGGAACAGTGTAAATACACTTTCCCACATACACTCTCGAGGTGTGAATTTAATGGATAATGAGTTTAATTGACTTGTCCAAACAGAATCTTTATAGTTGAATAACTTTGGTATTTAGCAAGCGATTGTTATGCAATTTTGAATATATATAAAGTTGCTATATATACCTATAGAAATATCATTCCAAATCCATTACAAGGCAACTTTGGCATTTCATCAAATATATGTAAGTTGGCCAACTACATATAACAAAATATGCAAAGCAGAAAATATTTATGTACTAAGTATGAAGAGCAGAGGAAATGCTTAGAATAACTACAAACAAGTAAAGATCAAACCGACGGACATGGCGTGAATCATCTTGAAAAAGTCTTGCAAAATAGGAAATTTTGAGATATAGCGGCTAACAAACGAGGTGTATACAAATTAGGGCGGTGCAAAGCAGCGTAAAATGATGAAAAATACTTAGAAGAAGAAAAACGCCAAAAATGATTTTGAAAACATTTTGAAGACAATGATGGGGTGGTGAGGCGGCATAAGGGGAAGGGGCGTTACAAATGGTTTGGCAACGACGGATGCAGACCACAAACATACATATGAATGTTTGAATTGTGGGTATTTATTTGATTTTCTTATATATATGAAAAATATATGTCTAACAAGCGGAACAGTCGGGACCCCGACCGTAATATACCCTGTGGGTCTACAGGAACCCGTTCAAATTCACTCCAGATGAAATTCTCTAGTAGTTCTTTATTTTTTAATTTGTGGGCGAAGGGGGCGTGGCATCGTGATAAAAATTTCTGGACAAATCGAGCTCAAGATACTCATCATGTGTGCTAAATCTCATGTCTCTAGCTACAAAACTGCTTTTGTTATGAGGTTTTTGAGCTAGAAAACTGCTTGCTTTATGAGCTTTTACTTAATTTGAGGGCGAAGGGGGCGTGGCATCGCGATTAAATTTTCTGGACACATTGACCCTAAGATTCTTATCATATGTGCCAAATCTCAAGTTTCTTACTGTAATATTGCTCTTGTTATAAGCTTTTTCGTTTTGTAGGCAAGGGGGGCGTGGCATCGTGATAAAATTTTCTGGACACATTGACCACAAAATATTTATTATATGTGCCAAATTTCAAGTCTCTAGCTGCAAAACTGCCCTTGGTATGAGGTTTTTGAGCTACAAAACTGCTTGCTTTATAAGCTTTTACTTAAATTGTGGGCAAAGAGGGCGTGGCATCCAAAAAAAAGATAAACTTGATCTGCCTGCAAAAATTTCCAGTGCTGGGACACCAAGTTCAAGCTTCTAGCTCTTACCATCTCTGAGATCCTTTCGTTCATACGGACGGACCGACGGACCGACAGACCGACAGACCGACAGACCGACGGACCGACGGACAGACGGACAGACGGACATGGCTATATCGACTCGGCTATTGATGCTGATCAAGAATATATATACTTTATTGGGTCGGCCATGCTTCCTTCTGCCCGTTACATATTTTTAACAAACTTAATATACCCCCACAGGGTATAAAAAAATAAATCATCTACAGAGCGAGAAACGTAAACATTTCATGAATGAATTTTCTAAATATTTATACAAGTTCATACGTTATCATCATCACACTAAGCAAACAATAACACTATTAAGTGTGACCATTCTAAACTTTTAAAGCTAAACTCTGATAACATTAATTGTGACCAAGCCGATCAAATTGTAGATAATAGTATTGGAAAAGGCGCTTAACGGAATCATTACAACAGAGTTAAGTGAGACCGTGGGAAATGTGATAAAGAAATTTATTGTATACAACAATCGGTTTTGGTATGAAGTAATATTCTTTTTCCATTACAAAGTTTAAGTATCTTTTCTGCTCTTTTACACAATTTTATCCATTATTCGCATTTTATGAAGAAATGTACATTTGCTACCTGTTAAATGTACATTTTAAGTATTCATTAAAATTATTAAATAAAGCCATAAATTTACTTAAACTTTGTAGAAGAAAGAGGTAATCAAATATTATTTTAATGGATTATAGGATTATAAATATAATGTATATATAAATTGTATTACAAAATATTTTTCAGTTTATGTGATCTGACCAACATTTTTACTATAATTAAAATCTATATTTTCTTCTAGTACATTTCATAATTTATCTGCCGTTTCAGAAATTATGAAAACATTCCATTTATATAAGTAGTTGTTGTTAAACAAGATCATTCGCAGTAAGTGTGACCAGGCTAAATATAAATAATGGACACAAGGGAACCCCCTCTTATATATATATTCGTTTTTCTACATACACACAGGTACACATTTTATTACCACACACTCAGATATATATATATATATATATGTGGCATATATAATAATTCAATTTTTGAATCATGCTCAAAGCATTAAATATTTGGCACACACTCAACACCCGAACACTCAAACACTGAATACAGTGTCACAAATCGTACAAATCGTAAATTTGTGGGCAGAGCAAGCGGGCGTGGTTCTATGGCATGCGACGTGGGGGCGCGTGGTGTACAGAAATAGCAGCAATAACATACGGAAAGTGGGTGTGCGTGTGTGTGTGTGTTGCATATAAAGACAGCTTAACAGATGACAAAGCGTAAGATTTAGTGAATGTTTTGGCTAAGGCGCATAGAACACACCATAGATGTGAAGGGCCAGGCTGGTTCCCTACACTTTGGCCAATTCGATGCGAAACTGCAACTTGCAGGCGGTGCGAATGTTACCCACTTGCAAGAGGTGAATGAATCTGAAAATATGTCTCCACGCTAGTTGCACACGTAATTGCTTGTTGCTCCAGCGGAGGCTGCCTGCCCCTACCCCTGCCCCTCATGCCACATGCCCCAGCTGCCTGCCGCATGTGCAACCAGTCGACGCATCGTTTTCGCTATACGCAGAGAAAGAAAAACCTTACTAATATGAAGTTCGACGGAACTCCAATTAGAAATTTGTGATTCTTCAATTCCAAACTTGATAAACGTACAAAGTAAGTCTGAAAGAGTCTTGAATTAAGTTGAAGTCTAGATTTACTTAAAATAAATACGAAAATTCATTTCATTCATAAATCAAGACAGTTTTTTCAATTTCTTTATATAAGTGAAAAGAGTCTTGAATCCCAAATCAATCCCAATCTCAAATTAAGACATTTAAAATCTTAAGTCAACAAATCCTTAATTAAGATATTTACAATCTTTAATCAATATATAAAATATTGAACTGCTTGTTTTGTAATATTTAAACTGTACTTGAATCAAGAATTAAATATTAGCTTGAAAACACGATAAAATATGACCAAGTTTCCCGACTTTAGTAAGATTTCAGTATTAGTAAGAAATCAAGTTTGAAACACTTGACTATTTTGCTCTGTGTACAACTTTAACTTAAGCAGCCAAACTGCAAAACTGGCGTAGGGGAGAGGAGAAAGATGAATTCTATTCGCATTTTGACTTGTTGATTGGCGCCGTTGACGCTTGCAACGCATCTGTTGCCACTCAACTGCAACAGCGAATCTATAAATGTCGTATATGATAGATATGCACTATATATATATACTTATATACCTATATATACATATTTATTTAAGCATCACCGTCGAGGACTGTCTCTCTGTTTTGACAACATCAACAGAATCTTGTGTTGTGCCAATTCATTGCCTTGAGAAAACGATTACTTTTTCACTCTGTTAAACAAATAATAATGACATATTGTAAATGTTGAATGGCGTTGTTTTGCAATGCCACAATAAACTTGGCATTCAATTCAATATTCAATTTGCCCTTATTCTTTTGATTGTAAGGAATGCTTCAGCATTCATGTACGTGGAAACTTCATGCAATAATGTTAACTTAACATTTCTGTTAACTATGATAACTGTTAACAGCGAACTGTTATACAGTCTTTATCCTTAATTTATTAATCATATTTTTAATGGTAATAAATAATAATATTTTAATTAATTTAACATTAATTTGAACTACCTGTTAACTATGTTACATTACTCTTAACAGCCAACTGTTATACTGCTCGAATTTATTAATAGACCAAGCTAAAAATAATTTACAATCGTTGTTGAAATAAGCTTGACGTAAACAAACTTGGAATTAATTAAAAATTTAAATTATTTGCGCTTATTTTGCAGATCTCAACATTCCGCCGCAACATTTATTAGAAAATTTACAAATTATATAGCAAAAAAAAAAACGTAAGCTAAAAATAATTTACAACTATATTTGTTGACAAAAGTCTTTGGCAATTTTGTAGCTGAACTTTAACTGTGATAAATAATCCTAAATACACAATACACTATCTTTGCTTACAATATAGGAGTATAATCGTTATATGGCATACCAAATGATTACGGTAAATGCTTGAATGAAATGTCTCGACAACGAGATATTGTTATATAAGTTCCTAAAGACTTTCGGTTTTGGATTTCCCATTCAGTGTTTAGGCTTTTGTTATTGAAAGCGTATTTTTGTTGTTGTTGTTTTTTATTTTTGTACCAACTGATTAGTGCGTTAAGCACTTTGAATTTTCGCCAAAAGCCAAAAGCAACCAAGTTATTGTTTTTGGTTATGTAAATGTATTTTTCACTCCATTAAATTTGAAATTAGTTAATTCACGTTGAGTTGGCATTTTAATTATTTAATTTAATTAATATGAGAGAAATAAGGAGACAGACATCTTAGTTCTGTAATAATAATTTAATAGCCAATTGCAGTTCTTTAAATTGAAATAAGCCAAAAGGCAGCTAACGAGCCATAAGTTATCGCTGCCCACTCAAGATTCCAGTTGTGCCTCATGAACTGAGAATGCAACTGGGCGTATACTTATTATCGCAATCAATTTCACGTGATCACGCCGCACAACGAAAAGAAATGGAAAGCAAATAATATATATATATATATATATCGATATCTAATATTTACAATCTTTAATATAGTACTATATAAAGGTATTTTTTTGTAGATTTATATATTTAGATATGATTTCTAGTGCTACAATCAAAGCTTATCAATTGGGGCGCCAGTCAATAAATATAAATTATTGTTTAAATTAATTTAGAAATTATTAAAATTATATACTACGGGAAATCGCTAGAAGAATGTTATTAAAAAACTATGTAGAAGACTTAACTATAGTTATTTAATTTAGCTTTACCTTTTTTTAATGATTTGAGCTAAATTATATATTTTATTTTATTTTTATATTATGTTTTTATTATTATAATTAGGCTTGTGAGTGTTAAATACATATATAAATATTTTTAAATAATTTTATTTGATATTTCAATTTCAGTTTAGTTAAATTTTTAAGGTGTGTTGCAATTTTTACTCTTTTTAAACAAGAAGTCATTTTATTTTATCGACTGACGTCAAATAAATAAAGTATTGATATGATAATAGACCTTACCCCACAAAATAATTCAATTCAATTCAAATTTATGGTCTAAACTGTAAATGGGAAGTTATCAATTTGAATTAACTTTTGCTGCATTCGATTGAAGATTATTGAATTGATATAGATATCAAATTGATGACTATTCAATTAGCTTCAACTCGGAATGATGCACGTTCTGTTAACCGCAGTGCAACCAATTGGGGAAGTAAGTACGCGTGGCAGCAACACATTAATTGCCCCCAACAACACACAACTGCCTGCCGCATTGCAATGCGGAAATGTAAACGAAACAAACGGAATAACGGACAAAATGAACGCACTTCACACGCAAAAGAGGAAAAAAAACCCAACAACAAAACTAATAAAAAACATAAAACACAGGCAGAGAGGCAGACCGATGTTTATTGGTTAAAGCGTATCTGTAAGATACATTCGATCGTTCACCGCGCTTATCTGCAAGATACTCTCTCGAAAAATTCGCACGCAATTCACGCCAATAGAAAGTACACAATTTATAATTACAACTTAATAATTTTCGCCAATAAACAACAATTAAATAAAGTGCATAATACTACACGAGCCCTTACTGAATGAATGAATGAATGAATGTATCGTACATACTTTCATTCAATAAGAAAATATGTAGTATTATCATCATTGTTAACAACAACAACAACAACAACAAAAAACGTGCATGAGAAAGCATAGAAAATAGTTACAAATTTAACTACAAATGGTCGTAGTAAAACACAATGAAAAATTTATAAATAAATATCAGCGAAAAAAGAAAATGAAAGTTTCTCAACACACATAACCGAAAATTTTCTTTGAAAAATGTTAGAC
Source organism: Drosophila histrio (assembly GCA_958299025.2). NCBI lineage: Eukaryota > Metazoa > Arthropoda > Insecta > Diptera > Drosophilidae > Drosophila > Drosophila histrio. The sequence goes on from OY282581.2 coordinate 29,720,865, forward strand.
GAGAAAGTTATTATAGTAGTAGGCAAAGCGTTGCGAAGGTTATTACCAATAACTGCGATTTCATTGAACTACAATGTCACGTTGTATACGTCAAAGTATAGTAGAAAGGAGGCAACTCTCAATTGAGATATGCCATCAACACTCGCGGTCAATCGAAAAGGTTTGAGATGATGTTATCACACACTCGTGACACTCACATTCTGCCAGTTGGTGCAATCTAATCGCATTTGTTTTAATTGATAATGCTGACTAGAATGGTTTTTAAGTGATTCTTATAAATGTTTTACAATTGCTTATCAAAAATATATTTAAAGAAATTAGTTTTTATAATCAATTATCGAAATAGTTATATATATATTTTGTTATGTTATGTACTAAAATTATTATATTATATATATAACTATATATATACTATATTGCAAAATGCAGAAAATTTTGTACTATATACTATATTCAATTTCTTTCATTTACTAGTATGCTTAAAATTCAACAGATTTTATTATTTAGATCTGAAGGCATCGACGCTAGTGCTCGTTCAAAACTATTAACTTTAGCATTGTTTTTAACGTATTATTGTTAATATTAAATATATAAAAATTATAAATAAATTGATTGACGTTAAAATAATATATCCCATTTTATTGTAGGATAAACTTAAATCTTTCCAGAATTTTATTTACTTGAATGTTCAAGATTTAACTTAGTTTATTAATTAAAAAATAATTTATTTAGAATCCAACTTTTGTATTTGATTTTAAACGACTTTAAATACTTTTCTTTCTAAATAAGTTTTCTCCATAAATTAATATAAATCTTTATCATTTAAATTCTTTAATTTATTCATTATTAAATAAGTTATTTTAATATAAACTTGAGACGCAATAAACTTAGTCTTACAGACTATTTTATTAGAATCAAGATAGAATTATACCTGCTGCTACTTCAACGTATTTTCCCTTAGGAAAAGCCTTGCTATTCAAGTGGAAAATTGCACAACAAAGACTATGCCAAATCGAGTGTTTAATAAACATAGTTTTCAGAATAGAAAAAAAAAGCCCTAAATCAAAACCTTAAACTGCTACTTCAAATTAAACGCTATCTAGCAATTAGGTAAACCTAAGTAGTTTTCTAATATATAAGTACTCACCCTATAAACCTCGGAAAAGAAGCCTGAACCGATTTTCTCCTTGACAAAGTCATCCACCGAATATAATGCTGAGACGGCGGTGCGGAGGGCGAGACATGAGGAGCCGGTGACAAGACGATCTGATGAAATGGTGCGAGTAACTGGAGGTGGATGAATTCCATTCCCAACCATATTCCCATTGCCGTTGATTTGAACGTTGTCAGAGTGCGTTGAGGACTCCGTTGGGGAAACAACACCATTTTGGGCCATTTTCGGCAGAATTGGCGTGTTCTGATTGTTGACTGTGGTTGTTGTTGCTGCTGTTATTGGCAAGCCGGAAGAGGAGTGTGCTCGGTAGGAGGAAGAGGAGGAGGAACTACACATGCCTGATGTGCTGTCCTGCCAAAGGAATGGCGCCGAATCAACTTGATCGCAAGACAAGTTAGTTTTTGGCGGGCCAGGTCCACTATGCTGGTTTAGACTCATTTTTATCAGCTACGTCGTATTTTGTTGTTGTTGTTGTTGCTGGTGTTGCTGGTGTTGCTGGTATTTATTGTATTTGTGGTTGCGTGCGGCAAGAATGTCGATTAAGGAATTAGGCCTTGGCCTCGACCTCCGTTTATTCTAATCACGACGTTTAAGCACACACATTGACACGAAGACAAACAGGAGAATAGCTTTTAAACGTTGGCCGATCAAACTTCAATATATACAAACTTTTCTCTTCTTCAGGCACGTCGTAGTAGCACACAACACATTAACATAATCTATTTGGCAAACTACTAAATTGACAAGTTTGACAAAAATATCAAAAATATATATATATATGTATTAAATATAATTATTAATCACACAATTTTGCAGTTGAAAGGAAACTTTAGTTCGTGTGACGTCATTAGCACTTCAATTTTGGCACAATTGAAGGAAGATTTGCGGGGAAGCGCTGTAGAAACGGAAGTCTGCGGAAGATAGAAAGAAATAGGGAAAAATCGATTTAATATAACATTCTTTATTTTAATTATTTATATAAAGTAGTTTGAAAGGCAAGTAATGTATTTGTCATTTTAAAATTAATTATTAAACATAAGCAATAACATTATATTAAATAAACCTATTAAGGGCAAAGAGAATATTTTGGTTTTCAATTTATTTATGTAGTATTAAGTTTGTTAAAAGTGTGTAACATGCAAAAGGAAGCGTGGCCGACCCCAGAAAGTATATATATTCCCGATCAGCATCAATACCCAAGTCGATATAGCCAAGTCCGTTTGTCTGTCTGTCCGTCCGTCTGTCTACCCATCTGTCCGTTTGTATGAACGAAAGGATCTCAGTGATGGTAAGAGCTAGAAGCTTGAATTTGGTCTCCCAGCACAGCTAATATATTCAGGCAGATCATGATTATCTTTAATTTTAGATGCCACGCCCTCTTCGCTCACAAATTGAAAATAACGAATTTAAATGAAAATATATCAGATCAGTACTCCCACAGTGTATATTACGGTCAGAGTTCCGCCTGTTTAGCTTGTTTAGCATGTTCAGCTTGTTTTTTAATAGTTTGTATATATTCCTTTTACTTGAAAATCAACGTCAAGCAAAAATAATTAAATATATATATACATACATACATATATATATTAGATCATATATTTAATCTCATGACGATTGCGTCAACTAAATATTCAATTGAACTTATCAATACAATTCGAATGATTAACTCGTAATCATAAATAAAAATACTTTGTATCTAGAGTTTCCGTTTTGATTTGATTTCCTCTGCTGCAATGAATTTTTTGTCATGTCAGCTGATAACAGTTTTAAATATATTTATACTATTTATTTTAATTACTTTTCAACAATCTATTTTAAAACTTAACTAAAGTCACCTGCACACCTTTTTCTTTTTTAATTTGTTGCACTTGTTTCGTCGTTGTAGCGCGCGAGTTTTATCAAGGTTATTGATAACAAACTTCATTTGCCTTTGAGGCCAATAAAAAAAATGGCAAAAGTACACCTTGAAATCTAAATATTCAGATAAGAACAATTTCTAGCAATTTCGTGTGATTACACTGTTTTTAGTGTACTTATGAAACAAACAACTTACAATTAAATTCCGCTCAAGTTGGTAAAAAAAACAACGTGCAGCTGAGCGCTGATAAATGATGACATAACAAATTATTTTCCACTCGTATTTGTGTGTGCTCTAATCAGAAAAGAACAACAACGAGTTGGCAATTTGATTTTGCACCTTGTTATCAGGGACATTGCGATAAGATAATAGCACAAAAAATAGCAAATCTATGAAGAAAACCGAAACAAAAAACAGTTGCCCAAAAAATATATAGTAGTATTATAAACTATTAATGCCAGAGTATTGCATAAAATGTCGAAATAATTATAGTCATAATAAATAGTAAATACACATGTTATTGTAATTCCCAGCCATTTCAAAATCCCTCCAAAAACTCTCTTAGTTCAATTACTAAGCACATTTTTTTTTCTCCTTTTTTGCTGCTTAACCAAAGATTTCTTTAAAATACAACAAACAAAAAAAAAAAACAGCAGCCCATAATTAGGGTCAATTGCGGCAGGTAACTGACGCCGCCAATTGACAAAACAACAACTACAAAAGTAACAACAACAACTATGGCAAAAGTCAACCTCAAGCTGAAACCTGCTACACTTCATTAGGCTCCATGACAAACTATGTTAAACACACCTGAGCAACAACTCTTCACCTGTCTCTGCCCCCTTTACCTCCGCTCCCTTTTCTTCTACTCTTCCTCTCCCCTCGTGTTCGACACACGACACAAAAAAATAAACACAGCTTGAAATGCAAATATTGTCTCTACTTGCGGATGAGAATTTTAATCAGGTCTTCACATTATCATTTCACAGCTTAAACAGCTTTGATTAAGGAATTCGCAAGAGCATTTTAAATATTTGCTAAACCCTTTATCTCATTTAAGAGTTTTCCTGCTCCGGTCTTATCTCATTTATGAAGAGTTTTCCTCAAAAGAAACTGTCGCTGATGTTGTTTTTATAGATAAAACTCTATAAGCAAATAGATAGATTTTTAAATACTTTTATTCTTATTAAAAACTTTATATATGTTGCCTGCATCATTTTAAACAAATGTATATTTTTAATTAATAAAGAAAAAGGAAGAAAAGTGAATACACAGATAAGATTTAGCAAAATTCTCCACTATTAAATGGAAATGGCTTTAATATGGTTATTTGTCTGATTAACTTTAAATTTAGATGAATTAAGTTAAGAAGGAATTGTTGTGAATTTCAAAAAATTCACACTCCTTGGTAAAAAATATATAATTTAATGTCATAAAGACAAATACTATAAAAATTCGACATGAAAAGTTCAACAAGAAATATTTTGTCAATTTTAAAAAAATATTTTCTTGCCGGTGGCGAAATAAGAGTTTGTTTTAAAGATAAGTATATTTATATAAATTTATTTTTAAATATACATAAAGTGTGCACAGTTAGTTAAGTAATTGTTTTGATAAAGTGAAAAATTAATCATTATTTTTTATTTACTTTAAAGTAGCTTAATCAAGAACTTTCAAAGCAAAATTAAATTAATTTAATTAATAAAATATTGTAGACATAAGAAAGGTTTATTATTTAAAGAAAAACGCATTACAGCATAAGAAATGCAACTTTATGGATGCTATAAATTCAAATAAACATACAGCGAGACATACTAATAAACAAAAAATACAAAAAACAATAAACAAACGGAACAAGATACACAATAGAAACACAGATGAGATACGTAGAATGAAATTGATGTTGTCGCCGTCGAGCGCTTCATCAATTCTAATGCGACGCTGTTTAGTATCTTTAAGATATGCACACGCACACATAGAGAGAGAGAGATACATTCACAAACACAAAGATACAGACGCCAGACTGTAAATTACCAACTTATTTAGTTCATACCACCAAGCAATGCAAATACATATACATACATATATATTTCCACTATTAAATTGACCAAGTATAGAAACGTTTTTAGGGCCATTTTCATTCAACAGTTAATTCTATTTTCGAAAGAAATTTCATCGAGATTTGTTGTAAAATTATCATACAGTTTATAACTATGAGATCTTAACAGAATCTTGTCTAGAGAAAGTGACTCTCGGTCAATTTAAAATTTTTATGTTGATGAAGTTTTTCAACTCATTTTCTTTCATGGTTATTTCTTTATGCCCTTTGTCGAGGGTTTCTATAATTTTGTCACTCGAAATGAGGGCAATTGACCTCATAAAGATTAGATTTATTGTCTGTCCTTGTTAAGGGTAATATAGAAGCGTAATATCTCTGGCTATAATAAAAACTAAACTGTCAGTAAAATTAATTTAGTTACAAAAATAATTAAATACTTTAGTTGATTCTGAAAAGATAGGACAATTAATCTAGTTTACTAAAATAATATAATATAATATAATATAATATAATATAATATAATATAATATAATATAATATAATATAATATAATATAATATAATATAATATAATATAATATAATATAATATAATATAATATAATATAATATAATATAATATAATATAATATAATATAATATAATATAATATAATAATTATTGCCAATCAATCTTATATAACAATTATAATATTTAAAAAATGTAATAAAAAATAAGTCAAATAAAAATTAATTAATTATAAATATAATAATATCATACATATAATAATCAATTAATCTAGTTTGATTATAAAACAATAATCAATCAATCTAGTTTACTAATATAAAATATTTATCAATTAAGCTACCTTATTATTAATAAATTAATAAAAAAATGCACTATACATTTATTAAAAATTTAACTTTCTTTATGTTTTTTTTTTTTTAATTTCTAATTGATATTTTGTATCCAACATCATTTTCTAGCGATTAAAATCTTATTAATAATAGTTTACAATTTTTGACACTAATGATTTAGCAAGAGTATTTAAACGTCGACTACTCGAGGGCAAAAAGAAAGTCGGATTAAGACAGATCTAGATAATACAAACATGATGTTAAACATATTCTAAAGCTGCCATAGAAAATATCAATTCAAAAACTATTGTTTACATCACACACACACACACACACACACATACATCGATTGCATGTTTGTATATGTGGAGCAAAAGGCTTGGTTCCAATGTGATGTTCTAATTGGAATATTGGCAAGTATTCACTTTCTAGTAACTGCAAACTTTGAACTAAATCGCGTGAACGAACACAAGCAAGAGGGAGCGCCAGCGGCGGCGGTAGAAAGACAGAGAGAGTGAGAACTATGCACAATGAAACGTCGCCCCAAAAAGCAAAGCAAATTAACTTTAAATAATAAAAGACAAAACAGAAAGAAAAAAGAAAATGTTTTATTTTCGACTTCAAGTGCAAGTAACATAAGAAATTGGCGAAAAAAAACTAAACTAGAAGCGGCGAAGAACAAAAAAGAAAACAAACGATAGCGCATAGTGCACACATACATACAAACAGACAGACAGACACCGACACAAACACACATACACACAAGTGCAGCGAAAAAAAAGGTACAAAACGGAAACAAATGGCGCATTTGGCGCTTTTTGTTGTTGTTGCCGCCGTTTCTTTTAAGCATTAGCAAAATAAAATAAAAAGGGTAAAACAAAAGAAGACAAAAATAAGGCCAAACTGTTTACTAATTCCCTAAACAGCAGAAAATGCACTTGGCATGCCACAAATCCAATAAGCGGCAACTGAATCATTCACACAATTCGGTGGTAAATAGTTGTATGTATGTATTTATGAATATATGAATGGATTCTAACACACACACACACAAACACACACAGCAAGAAGAAAAACATCTGTCGCTGCATTTTAGCATTTTCCGTTGAAAAGTGGCTTTCCTTCCACTCACTAATAGAAGTGAAAGAAGCCAGAAAAACGGATGGAATTGGAAAAACAAACGGCTGACACCAAAGACAGAGCTTCTTCATCATTTTCTGTCTGTTGCAAATGTGTTTGTGTTATTTTTACATTTCCGCTGCTTACAAAAATATTTACATGCGTATGTATGTATGCATGTGCGCGTATTAACAGCATTCCAAGCAGTGATGCAAATTTAGCTATTTTATTGAAGCTTCTGGAAAAAACAGAAAAAATTGCGAATGTTGATACTGGACTAAAAATCTAAATTTTTAAATTATTTATATATTTATAATGTGAATCAAATTTAAGTGAAGAATTAAATTTACAGAAACTGTTGATACTGATTCAGAATATGTACATAAGCATTATAAGGTCAGAGTCTTGTGCCTATGAATGTTATAAACAATTGCAGAAGGCTATTATACCCGCTTTTAATGAGTGCAGGATAACTAAACATTATAATAGCTCTTTATTTGGCCTGCTTGAAAAATGTCTAGCCTTTTTTTTTTAGCTTTTTTAATGTTGATATAGCTAGGCTCTAAAAATGTCTCAACACTGATTCAAAGCGTACACACACACACATGCATATAGAGGCGCGTCGTTACAGAAGAAGAAGCAGAGCAGACTTCATGTGCAGTTGGAAATGCATTTATGTTATGGCATCAAAAGTGTCTATGTCTTATTTCGATTTTTTTAAATTATAAAATGTTAACGTATTCTGTTTCACACAACATATTATTGATGTACTCTCACACAGTCAAAGGTCACATCTATGGCGGTTCCGACGAAAATGCAGCAGAAAAGAGAACGAAACATGCACACATATACACACATACACGCTCACAGACAACGGCATGCATACACGCCTACACGAACATAGTAAAGCGCAGGCATAGATACATATACGTATATACATGCATATATGAAATTGTTGTGCAGCAGAAATCTCATTAAAAGAAAATTAAGAAAGCGTCGTGAACTAATTTTACAATTTGACCATTTCTTTCTTATTGGTAATATAGAAAACATTATTTACCAATTGTTGTTATAATCCAATAAGTGTGCGTACTGTATGTATGCGTTTTTGTCTGCTGCAGTTGTATTAAATTTTAAACACCAACACAAGCGCAAGACGGCATTAATTTTGTCCAACGAAAATAGTATGTACAATAAAAATACAAATATTTATATGGAAGCAAAATTTCACTAAATATTATTATGCTGTTGTCTTGTTTACTGCAATAATCACACGCACATACGCATGTATGTATGCGTTTTATTAGACGCTACACTGACCATTCAAATTTTGACTGGGTTTTGTTTTTCGTGGCTTTGTTTAATGCACCGGCTGTTTTGCAACTTTTCTTCATTCAAGGAAAAAGTTTAATTTGCAGTAAAAAAACGAGCATTTGTTATATGTTTTATTTATGTTTGCAGTCGCGTAAAACCGTTTGCAAAATAATCACGACGCGCATCCACGTCAAGCTTCGTTTCTTGTCTCGATAATTTTAACACTTAATTTGCCAGTGAGGCTGCATAGTCAATAGTGCAAAAAAACACCATAAAGAAAATACCAAACTCCCACACTAAATACTTAGCCGAGAAATTTGGTATTTTTCTTAGAGATGAGCAATTTGGTGATATTTGTGTCACAGCGACAACTGTGACTGTTACATTCAAAAATTTGAGCGGCTGTCATTAAGGTCAAAATATCACTTACAAATTTAGTTTCACAATGAAGCAGCATAACAAAATATCATTCAGTGAGAAAATATCACACAGTAACCAAATCCTACTCAGTGACATATCATTTTGTGATTTTGTCACTGATACTTTTGATATTTTATCTATGCAGTGATATACTTGTGATGAATATCGTCCATCTCTAGTATAGTATAGTGCTGCCAGACTTATATAACAAATTTACAATGTTTTTATTTAATTTAAATGACAACAAACTATCTATTTTTTCCTTATAAACTTCATGTACTTCTTCGCATTAAAGTTATCCTCCACTTCCTCCATAATCTTGACCTTCTTGCGCGGTTTCCTAGCCTCCAAACGAGCTTTACGCTCCACATCGGACAATGTGCTCAAATCCAATGGCAACTATATAATAAAAACCGATTAAAACTAGAGTGATCATGGATTATTGAGTTAATACAATTACCTTGATTATTTTGCGAGGTTCATGATATCGAATGGTGGTTGTGGATCCATCCGGATGAACAACAACAGTTGGATAATTGCGACAATGCACAGACCGATGTAATCGCGTCACGGAAGCTGTTGCCGAAGACAGTGCGCGCACCTGTTGCAGTCCGTAAGGTATTACTTTAAGCATTTTAATTCAGGAATATTCTAAAATTGCTAAAGTGCAAATTTCTGCGGAAGATTAATAAAAACAAATGCTTTAGCACACATATGTGCCGACAGTGTAACCGTAGATTAATAAAATACCAAACGAGTTTCGACTAGGGCTGCAAAAACATCGATAGTTGCTTTAAATATCGCAAACACCATCGAATTTTTTATAATTAATTTAATTTAATGTCCAAACGTAGCTAAATGTATTTTAAATTAAATATATTAGTAAAGAAATTTCGATTTACCAAATTTTAAACAGATTCAGCGCTCACCATATTATTATATTTATATTATAGTGTGTCTTTAAAAACAAAATAAAAGAATAACAAAAATTTTAATTTTATAAATACTGCGTGAATTTGTTTTAAATAATAAAATCATGTATATATATCGATGGTTGGAAATATCGACCTATCGCACAATGGCAAAAGCATCGCTGCAACCGATTTTGCCATCGTTGTTTTTGCAGCCCTGCTCTCTGATTCGATAATAACTACATTGTTAAAGTAAGTGCTGTGAAAAAACGTATGTAAAAATGAATTATAAAATATTGAAAAATAAATTGAAATTATACAATCCAATTGTTGAAAAGCAAGCATACTACACAAATGTGATTAGCTGAATAAATGCGATTTATTGTAGCATGATTTTTGCACAGCATTTTTGTTGCGGCAAAATTACATAATTATTTGCAGGCTGAATTTTCAATGTGTTAATAAAAAAGAGAAGTAGCAAAAAGTGCAAAAGTTACTATAATAAGTGCAACAAGTGAACAACATAGAGTAATCTCTGATTTGATTTGCATATTGAGAATTAACTTTGAAATTTGACAAACTGAGGAATAATTAATAACCTAACAAAAATAAACACTTTAAAAAGGAATTTATTTTTGATCCTTGGTTTTCTGGTTTTTTTCTGTTGCTTCCATAGAACCTTATGACAGAGCTCGGAAACAATAATAACTTTATTCCATTTGTTGTTGATTTCGGTAGAACAGAAGTATAACCTAATTCTCATTTGTTGTTGCTTTCAGTAGAACAGTATAACAGAATCATGGCAGCCCGTCGCATCGCCCAATCTTCGATCAACTGGACGGCTTTGGCCGAACGTGTGCCAGCCAATCAGAAGAGCAGCTTTGGCGCCTTCAAGACCAAGGCAGACATTTATGTGCGCGCTGTCATGGCCAACCCAGAGAATCCACCAAAAATCGACTGGGCGTATTACAAGAATCTGGTGCCCGTTAAAGGTCTGGTCGATAGCTTCCAGAAACAGTACGACGCCCTGTCGGTGCCCTATCCCAAGGATACATACTCCTCCCAGGTGGACACTGAGATCGAAAAGTCCAAGACGGATATTTCCTCGTACAAGAAGGCCTCGGAGGAGCGCATTAAGAACTATCAGAAGGAAATTGGTCATCTGAAGTCATTGCTGCCATACGATCAAATGACAATGGAGGATTATCGTGATGCATTCCCCGAGACGGCTTTGGATCCCATCAACAAGCCAACCTTCTGGCCCCACACCCCCGAGGAACAGGTGGGCTACAAGTCCAAGGAGCAAATTGAGGCCGAGAAGCAGGGACATCATTAAGAAGCGCCTGTCTCGACTCTCCTTTAGCCACATATTATTGAAAATGTTCTTAATCGAAATGTCAACGTCGATGGAGTTGAATAAAAGTCATTGAAAATGAATAGATACGATAAAAACAAACATTAAAAAAATATATCAGTTTATGGTTTATGCAACCAAACAGTAGGTGGCGCCACATTTGTTTAACAACCCTTTGGCAACCTTGCTTTTCACCTAACGTCACACGAAAGCAATGTATTTATCTTTAGCATTTCTCTAAATTTAAAATTGCAAAATGAATTGCAAATCAAATAATTATGAAAACAGTGTTACTTCTGATTTAAATTGCGCGCCAAACTAGTTCGTTCTGAATAAGCTAATTCCAAGCCATAGGTGACGTTATTATGTTTTGCAAACGAACAACAGGTAGCGCCACAGATTTTTAAACTAGGTGCAAACTTTGTTGTCACAGTACAATATGTTTTTAATGCGCGCCAGGCAGAGTTTAGTACTTATCGACAACAACGATAAGTTCGATAGTTCTGCTAGTGCTAACATTATGTTAACTTAAATTTTCTAAACAAAATGTTAGTTATCTGCTACAGCTATGTTATTTATAAATTATTAACGACTTACATATTAAAATTGCATACAACAAATGGTAAAAGAAAAGCTATAACAAAAAAAAATTGCCGAGTATTAAGTCAAATCATTGACGTTTTAATAATAGCATTATTATCTTATTTAAGGCCAGCCCTGTTGATGAACACAAATCGAATTCACAAAGTTCATTCGTTCCGTTTGCCTTAACATCAGCTGTTAAGTGGTTCACGTTTGCGTTAACAGTTCGTTGGCTCCTGTCAGCATTACGTTGCTGATTTTGCCATTACGTTGGATACGTACGTAAGTGCCGTAGTGCTTTGCATTTCTCTACAAAATGCCCAAATATTGTCTGAAAAGGTAAACAAAGTTGATTTCAAATGATAACTAAAACTGAACCAAATAAAAACCAATAATGTGACAAATGTGGGCAACTAAAACACCAATAGGATATAGTGTTGAATCGCCTACCATTATTGAAAACATATTCACATCGATATGCAGAAAATTACACACTGTTGCTGTTGGAACGAAACGAAGGCTTCGTCGGGCAGTGGCAGAGGCAGAGGCAACGGCAGTGAGAGAAAATTAAAATCAATAATTCAATCAGAAAATCAAAACACGAATTTGCTGAATGATAAATTATGCAATTATGCCAATATGCCAATATGCATTTAGCGTGTTTCTTTTGTGTCATTGCAGTTACAGTTACAGTTGATAAATTCAATTGTTATGCGCCACATTTGCATTTGTCGTTGTTGTTGTTGCTGCTGTTGTCGTTGTTGTTGTTGTTGTTGTCGTACACGTTGTTGCCGTCGTCGCTTGGGAAAATGGAACAGGAGATTGGCACCTGGGACTCGGTGCTGTTGGAAAACCTCTCCGAGGATAGTTTCATAAACAACATACATCAGCGCTACAAACGCGATCATATATATGTGAGTTTATTACGTTATTGAAGTCGGCAATGATTCACAATTTTGAAGAGACTTCGGTTCGAAACATAGATTTTGGTTCGAAACCTGCTTAAAATTAGTACAAAATAATACATTTATTTTCTTGATAGATTAAAACATTTTTCATTGATTTCAAATACGTTAAATTTTTTTTTTAAACAAGAAAATTATATTTTTTTTCAACATTTTACTTGGGATCATAATATAGTTATCATTTATTATTTTTTAAAAAGAATCATTGGTTCGAATCCAAGTTTTTGGTTCGAAACTTGCTTAAAATTAGCACAAAACAATAAATTATTTATCGTAATTTATGAAATTTTAATTGATTTTAAAATTCATTAAAATTTCGAATTTCTGTTTGTTTCTAATCCCAAAATAATAATAATAATAAATATTTATATTTTCTCAATAGTTTGTGGTTTTATTAAGCCGATAAAATTGTTTAATAATAAATGTAGTCAATTGTTATTAAATGATTTTTAGTCAAAGTATGTAATTATTTTTTTTTCGAACTGTAATGTAAATAATTTAATAGCTTCGGTAGATTTTTAATAAAAAATGTAAATATTAAAAGTATTGATACATTTTAAATTTTTCTTAAATTTATGATTTATTTAACTCTCTGTTAAAAATCAAAAATTTAAATATTAAACTTTATTATAAATTTGTAATCTTTTTTAAAATAAAATGTATTATTTTTTTCTACATTTTGTTATTAATAAAATACATTAAATTTAAATTAAAGAGATATATTTAACTGTATTAATAAAATAAAACATAAATGTAATTATAAAATTATGACATATTCAGCTCTCTGTTATTATGTTTATTTTACTATTTTACTCTTTTGAAATTTAATTTAATTATGCCTTAATTTGCCAACCAACTGTAAGTTGTAACAAACTGATAAATCTCTAAATCTATTGATCCTATTTCAGACCTATATTGGCACTTCTGTTGTGGCTTTGAATCCATATCATCACATATCCGAGCATTCGCTGGAAAATATACGCAACTATGGCAATAAAGGCATCTTTCAGCTGCCACCACACATGTAAGTGACGTTTTAACTGCCTCGACAGATATATTTATTAATATACATTCTTTAATTCTCACCAGCTATGGGCTTACAAATCTGGCCTATCAATCGCTCAAGGATCAGAGCGAGGATCAATGTGTGTTGCTCACTGGCGAAAGCGGTGCCGGCAAAACGGAGACCTTTAAAATGATTGTCAATTTCCTAACACACATACAGGATCGTGGCCAATGCTCTGGCACGCCGAATACCCTGCGCAAACAATCCTCCAGCAGTTCAGCAAGTGGAATTGTTTTGCAGGCACACAGGCGAGCATCGAGCAGTTGTTCAGGCAATGCCAACTTTATTATTTGTAAGAATAATGCCGCCAGCCAGGGCACGAATTCACGTCGCCAGTCCCCGTCGCCAGGTCCTGGGTCAGGACCAGGACCGGGACCAGGACCATCGTGTCCAACATCATCATCATCATCCACACAGCGTTCCCGATCGCACACGGAAAGTATTGAACGGCAGGCGAGACGAAATATGCGTGAGAAAATCGTTGACTTTGATTTCTCGCATCATAAGAGCACCGAAAATATAAGCACACTGCTAGAATCGTCTGTCTTGCATCCAACGAAATCCTGCTTCAAGCATCAACAGACACAAGTTAATACCTGCACTGCCAACAGTCGCAACAATACATCGCCCAAGTATTTGCACGGCGGTTGTCGCCAGTGTGGACACAGTAAATGTACACGCGCCCAGAGTTTGGAGAAGGAGGAACGTGATGCTGCATTGCAAATGCTGCGTGGCAGCAATAATCGCCTCACATCCGCCACAGCCGCCAGTGTTCATCAGCAACAGCGTGGCAGCTGCTCAAATCTGGTGCGTCAGCATTCGACAGAGAGTCAAGCGGATAGACAAGTATCTACGGGATCCACGCAACGTATTTCCCTCTACGATGCACACAAGCTAAGCAAAGTGCTTGGCGGCAGCAGTTCTATCTCGCCCACGCCTTCAGCCAGCTGCTCCTCGCTGCAACGACGCCACAAGTCGCCCAGTCAACGGTTAAGAGAGTGCGTCACCTGTGCCGATGTCTTCCTGGAGGCCATGGGCAATGCCTGCACCTTAAAGAACAACAATTCCAGCAGATATGTAAATATATACGGCTATCTAAAACAAAGTATATGCTCTTAATCGTAATCATTCATACAGGGCAAGCTCTTCGATATTGAAATTGACTTCAAGGGCGATCCCATGGGCGTGCACATAACACACTGTAAGTAACTCGAGCTAAAGTTCTCAGGGATTATAAATAAGAGTTAGGAGTTTATAAGAAAGCAAAGTCAGATAATTATTTGATTGAATCTTCTAAATTAAATTTAAATAAAATAATTTTAACTCTTCTTTCTTAATACAAATAATAAATCTTTGGAAAGAAAAGTTAATAAAATTATTAATTGATTGATCAATATAAGCAGATAATTATTTGTAGTTTCTTAGCCAATTTTAGATCTTAAAACGCACCTTAACTTTACTACATCATTAATGAACAATATCTTTAATTGTTGCTTCCATGCTTCCTCTCACTCTCACTCTTAAGATATGCTGGAAAAGGTTTGATTTGCTGCGGCATATTATTAATTACAATTATTATTGGATTTTTTTCATTTAAATATTATTAATTCATTTAATTATTCACAGACTCGCATTACGGATACCGTGATTGGAGAGCGCAATTTTCATATATTTTATCAGCTGCTGTTGGGCGCAGATCTGCAACTATTAAGTGAGTATCAATTAGAAGGAAATTTTCTTATAAATTCTAATTTGTTCAAACATTTTCCACTTGCAGAATCTTTGAAACTCTTTCGCAATGTGGAAAAATATGAACTGCTGCGTAATACAACTGCCATTGAAGAGGATCGTGCCAATTTTCATTACACAAAGGTGAGAAATAATAATGAAACATTAAATAAATTAATTATAATAAATAAATACATACATATATGATAGTTTAGTATGAACAACTTTTGTTGTTGCTGGAAATATCACAAGTGGTCTATTTAAAATTATTATTATTATATAGTTGTAAAGAAGATTTTAATTCTAGATTACAAATGGTTTTAAAGCTAAAGCAACTTAGGCTATTTAGCTAATGATTGTCAAAATGATTGTCTACAAAGAATATAGTCTCCTCATTTGAGGAACATTTCTGTTAGCTTACGTTGTGTATAATAAAATTTGAAATTTTGGCGGAAACACATTAGAAGATGCCCAATCACAATACCAAAGTTTGCTTAACGTAGACGGTCTTCTTCATTGTCAGGCTGGACACATTTCGAACCACCCTCGTAGTTGAATAACGCTGTTGTCTCTTAGCGTTCTTTCTTCAACAAATTTTACATTTGTTTATCTAGTATTGTTTTGATATATTCTAAGTATGTTTAAAATCGGATTACTATATCATATTTTTGTACAAAAAACTTATGAGGTGTTTAAAATATGAGAAGTAGATAAAATTTAAAACTACGCCTTAAGACCTGCGTTGTTCTGGCTGTGTATAAGCTAACTTAATATAAAATTAATTATAATATAACTAAAAACTTGCGATATTTTGAAAGACAATAAGTTGAAATATCTGTAAGGATATCAACACTTAATTGTGCCAACGACAACTTTACTTTCTTTCACATATATATATTTTATTAGTAATATTTATTTGTTATCAATCGTTACTTAGCGCTCTTTGGATGTGCTCGGTCTGAGCTGTGATGAAACCAACTCGATATTTCGTGTTATTGCCGTAGTGTTGAAGCTGGGCAATTTTATATTTGTGCCCGTAACGAATATTGATGGCACCGAAGGTTGCCAAATATCCAATGTTTATGGTGAGTATGTATAGAATATTTCTTTTCGATATCTAGTATTTAACTATCTTCTTGATGTTGTTATTTACAGAGGTACAGGAAACGGCACAGCTGCTCAATTTGGAAGCTCAAATTTTAATCAATTGCCTGACGAGAGCGAACAGCACGAGCAGCACACAGGAGGATGTGGGCTGTGAAATGGATGCCAGACAGGCTGCCAGCCATAGGAACACACTCTGCCGCACGCTCTACAGTCGATTATTCACCTGGCTGGTCAACAAGATCAACGAGACACTCAAGTCAACGCAGCGTGAGAAGAATCTAGCGCTGCTTGACTTTTATGGCTTTGAGGTGCTCGATCATAATTCCTTTGAGCAGTTTGCCATCAATTATAGCGCAGAGAAAACACATCAGGTGAGTTTTTATTATACTAATCATTTATTATACTAATAAGAGTATTTGTTTGTTCCTTTGCAGAACTTTGTTTTCAATGTTTTGCGTTCGGAGCAGGAGCTTTATTTGCGCGAGGGTTTGGAATGGGCACGCATTGATTACTTTGACAACGAGTCGATTTGTGAGCTGATCGATAAGCCCAGTTATGGGATCTTGAGTCTGATCAATGAACCGCATCTGAACAGCAACGAGGCGCTTCTGTTGCGAGTGCAACAATGTTGTGCGGGGCATCCGAATTTCATGACGAGCGGTAGCAATTCCATGTGCTTTCAGTGAGTGCAATCTTAATTAAATAGAGTGTAACTAAATCAATTGTTCTTAACGCTTACAGAATTCGTCACTTTGCCAATGTTGTTAACTATTCGATACATCGATTTCTGGAGAAGAATGCAGACATGCTGCCCAAGTATATAAGCACGGCATTTTATCAGAGCAAACTGACGCTGGTGCAGAGTCTGTTTCCCGAGGGGAATCCCCGACGACAGGCGAGCAAAAAACCGACAACATTAAGTTCGAATATACGCACCCAACTGCAAACGTTGCTGGCCATTGTTAAGCATCGTCGTGCCCATTATGTGTTCTGCATTAAACCCAATGAATGCAAGCAATCGCATCAATTTGATTTGGCGCTGGTGCAGCATCAGGTGCGCTATATGTCGCTGATGCCGTTGGTGCATCTGTGCCGCACCGGACACTGCTATCATCTGCCGCACGGCAAGTTCTTTCATCGCTACAAGCTGCTCAATAGTCTCACCTGGCCGCACTTTCATGGCGGCAGTCAGGTCGAGGGCATTGCCTTGATTATACGCAATCTACCGCTGCCCTCGGCCGAGTTTACGCTCGGCACCAAAAATGTGTTCGTGCGCAGTCCGCGCACAGTTTATGAGCTGGAACAGTTTCGTCGCCTACGCATCTCCGAGCTGGCCGTGCTCATCCAGAAGATGTTTCGCATGTATTATGCGAGGAAACGTTTTCAGCGCATGCGTCACAGTCAAATGGTCATCTCTAGTGCGTGGCGCACGTGGCGTGTAAGTTGCGGCTGTACTTTATCATATGCATGCCACTTTGTACCCGTTACTCGCAGCAGCATACATGGTTGTATAGGGTTTGTTGCAATTTTTGTAACTGGAAGACAGTGTAAAGTGTGTTTATTTATGATCAGTAATGAGAGTCGAATCGATATTAACTAGATCTCAGCGAGCTTAAGATATAGACACACCAAACTTGGCATACAGTCTCTTTTATTTATTATTAAACACCTGTAACTCAGCGACTTTAAGAGCTAGACGCTCCAAATTCAGTGAACAGACACGTATTAGTTTTCTTTTTAATGATGAAAAATGTCTTTTAGTATCAGCAAACATCCCACTTAATCACAATAAGATCTGATATATATATAAAGATAGTTATGACTGTTTTAAGTTTGTTAATGCCTGTAGTAATTTCTATACAATTGAAGCATAAGATTCATGGCTACATTCAATATATATATTTCAATTGAGTAACGGGTATTTTATAGTCGGTCACTCGACTATAACTTTGTTACTTCTTATATTATATTTTCTATTTACATTTTTTTATTATGTAGGAGTGCCGCTTTGGCATTCCCTTCACGGGCCGTAGGCACTTGTGGAGTTTATATCGTGTTGTAAGCATTGCATGACCTTTTTTCCCCCATTCTTTATACAATGTAATCCCCCTTTATTCATATGTGTATACTCATACCAATTTATTTCTTTCGATTGCCAGGCACGTGAAGAGTATCGCACGTTGAAATATAAGCGACAAGTTAAATGGGCCGTCGATGTAATTACCAGATATTATCATCAGTGGAAGATACGACAATATTTGTTAACGATTCCTTTGCGATTGCCGCCAAATACGTTGAGTCCACTGTCCTCTGAGTGGCCAGCGGCTCCTACTTTTCTGCTGGACGCCTCGCGTCTGTTACGCGCCATTTATCATCGCTGGAAGTGCTATATATATCGTAATTCCTTCGATCAGACGGCACGTAATCGGATGCGGGAAAAGGTTACAGCCAGCATTATATTCAAGGATCGCAAGGCTTCCTATGCGCGCAGGTAATAATGTTTGATCGTAATGATTATTACATCAAAGCTAAATTAATTTGTGTCGTTGCAGCGTGGCACATCCTTTTGTGGGCGATTATGTGAGACTGCGTCACAATCAGCAATGGAAAAAAATATGTGCTGAGACCAATGATCAATATGTGGTTTTTGCTGACATAATCAACAAGATAGCACGCTCCAGTGGCAAGGTGATATCTTATTTCTTATACAATATATATACATACTGATTTTCTATTTCTATCTACAGTTTGTGCCCATTTTGTTGGTATTGTCCACGTCGTCGTTGCTTTTGTTGGATCAACGTACGCTGCAAATTAAGTATCGAGTGCCTGCCTCGGAGATTTATCGCATGTCTCTGAGCCCCTATTTAGATGACATTGCCGTCTTCCATGTCAAGGCGGTAAATATTTAAATAGAAAATATATATACTTATATTTTAATGTCCTTACTTGTTGCAGTCGGAATTCGGTCGCAAAAAGGGCGACTTTGTATTCCAAACGGGGCATGTCATTGAGATTGTCACCAAAATGTTTCTGGTCATTCAAAATGCCACAGGAAAACCGCCAGAGATACATATAAGCACAGAGTGAGTAGCCAGCGTGTATATTTAATTAAATACACTTTATATTAAATTGAATACGTCCAGACTTTTTAACTTTTAAAACCCATAGTTTCATAGTTTAATTAAATATAAAAATAGTTTTGTTCCCTATAATTGACAACTGATTAAGCTTAGATCCCTGGGTTAGTCAGCAAAATGGTTCTGATGATAGATATATATGCTGGTATTTCTAGAAACAGCTGTATATCAAGTGATTGCTTTATCTTTTGTCTTTTTCACTTCTTTTGCTGTAAAATCGAGATTCTAAACTATATTTTTGCCTACCAAATTTTACTACAATTTTCTTTGACACCCCTAAATTTTAAGATATTCATTTGTAAGCATTTGTTTTTAGTTTTATGTCTATTTATTAATTTTGTTTATGCATTAAGATGACATTTAATTTATTCTCTGTATACTTTGCAGATTCGAGGCGAATTTTGGTCAACAGACGGTCATCTTATCATTCAAATACGGCGGCATGTCGGAGTTGGCACAAGGGCCGCCAAAAGTCACGCGCAAGGCGAATCGCATGGAGATCATTGTATGATCATTGATCATTTGCCATGATCGGGGTCTGGGTCCAGCTAAGGGAAACAAACTCAACGTTTTAACACTCAATTTATTGTTTGCCGTATGCAATGTTTTCTAGGTCTCATTGACTTGGTCCCCGGGACCAAAAAACCGATTTTAGCCATATTTAAAAGGAGGGAAACTTCAATTCATTTGCTCACAACTGACAATCAGTCTTAGAAAATTTGTTGTCAAAATTGTGCCAAAAAAAAAACAAAATAAATATGGAAAACCTGCAAAAATTTCGTTCACATTCAAAATATATATGTAATGTTAAATGGTAATTAAGTTAAGTAAAAGTAACTAACGAAATGAAATGAACAACTGAATTTATTTAACTAATTTGTCGACACTAGGTTTAATTGTAAGTGAAGCACCAAAAGTCGATTAGCATTGCAACAAACAACAAAACCAAACAAAACAAAACAAACAACTACGTTAGACATTTTACACAAATACAAAATACAAAACAAGAAAAATAAACATTTTACTTACGATGATAATTTCCGTTAATAGAAGAAACCAAGGCATTTCTCTTAAATTTAAGGTTTCATACACAATAATTAGTGAACTAATGCTAGAGACAAAAGAAATATATAAAAAAAACAATATACAATATCCCGTGAGAGAGAGAATACAATATAATAAATAAAAAAAACTAGTGTGAAACTTTTTCCCAAAAATGTTAATTAAGCAACTATTTACAAGCCAGAACAATGTAGTTAAATATTTAAAAAAATATATATATATCTATATATACATGCATAATACATAATAGAAATATATATATACATATAGCGAAAAGTGAAATGAAAACAATATGAAAACACAGATATATAATGAATGTTTGTTGATCTTACAGATCAGAGATACAAATGCAGATGCAGATACAATTACATTATATACTTATGTATGTAGTTGTTTATATAAGTAACTTGTTATTGTTAGTTCAGACAAAAACAACAACAAATGTAACTAATCGTATCTCATTTCGATGTGAACTATCTATGAAAATAGTTTTTATTTAGAATATTTTAAAATACGAGTACTTTTGACAAAAAGCCAAACACAAGACAAGTATAAATATATATTAATATATATATATATATAAATATATTTAAAGTTTAAACACAATCCAACCAGTTGGTAGTTTATAAAACAAATTGAAAACCACAAGAACAAAATTTAGTTTTTTAGTAATAATAAAGCGTAAAGTGTAATGGAAAATTATTCTTTGTACAACAAATGATTTTTTTGCATAGATCAATTGTTAATTGATTTGTTAAACGCTTGAAGAATGTGTTTAGTTTACAACTTGGACTTGGGCTTCTTCAACATTTCGCGTAGCACACGTCTCAATATTTTGCCACTTGGATTTTTGGGTATTTCATCGATAAAGATCACGCCACCACGAATACGCTTTGCTGGAGAAGCACGTTCGTGTACAAACTGAATGACATCATCCTCGCTAAGCTGAACATTCGCCTGCTTGACCACAAATGCCATGGGAAGTTCGCCAGCCTCTTCATTGGGTTTGCCAATGACGGCAGCATCTTTAATCTTATCGTTGGTCAACAACAAAGCTTCGATTTCAGCCGGTGGCACCTGGAAGCCCTTGTATTTGATCAGCTCCTTAATGCGATCCACAATAAAGAACTCAAATTCATCATCATAATAGCCAATATCTCCGGTATGCAGCCAACCATCTTTAATAGCCGTCTGTGTGGACTTTGAATCACCAATGTAGCCCTTCATAATGCCATCGCCCTTAAAGCAAAGCTCGCCACGTTCATTGGCACCCAGAAGTTTTCCCGTATCCGGATCAATCACCTTGGCATAAATGCCAACCTTGAGCACGCCAACACTGCCGGGTTTGCAGAAATCATCAGTCTGCACCAGTACACTCAGTGTCGATTCACTCAAACCATATCCCTGACGTATGAAGGGCACACCAATTCTTTCCTTAATCTGATCCTCTGTCTCTCGACTCAGTGGCGCAGCACCGCAGAGCAGGATCATCAACGAGGACAAATCGTATTTATCCACAATGGGATGTTTGGCCAGGAAGACCATCAATGGTGGCACCATAAATGCCATCATCACACGATATTTCTGCAAGACACAAAGTCAGCATTTAGTTTATATTTATCATAGTTTACACTAGTAATTACCTCAATGGCGGAGAGGAAGAGATTCTCCTCGAACTTGGGCAAGTAGACCAGACGTGTGCCCATTGTTGCAGTTGTGATGAGCGTCAAGCAGCCAAAAGCATGGAACCAGGGAATGACTGTCAGCAGCGTAATCTCACTGAGCGGTATCATGGTAGGTGTGCTGTTCCATAAAAATAAAAATTAATTAAATGGTAAATATTAAATATTATTGTAAGGGGCATATAAAAACTAAGATTAGAAGTAGACCAAAATATATAATTATAAATATTAAAGTTAGCAAAAACTAGGGAAACGGAAGTGTAAGTAAAACATTCAGAGCACAAAAATTAGAAAGGATCGGTTTATTGATGTTTTTCCTATGTATAGGAATATATTCAATATATTGTTCTTATATTTTTCTAATTATGTCCACCCAGTTTCATTTCTTCATCGTCATTTTAATTTCCTAATTAGATTATTACTTGTTTATTCTAATTACAAGTTTTCTTCTTTGCTTAAATTCTTTCCCTGTATTTTCTTAAGTAAAGAAACAGCAAAAACTAGAAAATATAATACAGAGTAAATATATACAATGACTAAATATTGTTAATTAATATTAGGAAAAAAAAGCATTGATGTGTTCGCTTCCAGTTGAATATTTTCTTCAAATAATAATATACATTTGTATTTTATTGATCACGTTACCCAGAAAACTTAAACTTCGATCAAGTATAACAATATCAAGTATAATTATTTCTTGGAGTACGCTATAATAGGTTTATTGAATTTAGCAATACTGTTGTTTACTTTTAACAGCTTGTTAGCACAAAACACATTAAACTATCATTATATTTCTATGCTCATATTGCCGCACAGTGCATTTGATATCATAATACAGTATCACTCACATTCTCCAGAAATAACAGAGTAACTATTAACTATGAAAAATATCAGGCAATTCAAGTCTGTTGAACGTATAAAATCTTTTAGATACTTCTAAATAAGTTAAGTTATAAAGCTTGAAAATTTTTCGCTGATTCCAATCTCATCTCTTGTCCCCAAATGTGGGACGGACATGAAGTACACATATTCTTGATCAGCATCAACAACCGCGTCGATATAGCCACGTCCGTCTATCTGTCTGTCTGCCCGTCTGTCTGTTAGTCCGTCTCTCTGTTTCTATGCAAATTAGTCTCTCAGTTTTAGAGCCATCTGGATGAAACTTGATACTGATCCGTCATTTTAATTTGCTAATTTTTGTTTTCTTTCCCTATTTTGTGTGCCTCATTTTTGTTATTTTTAGCACAATTTCTTAAGCTGAGCTTCGTTTACTTACATTTGCGAGTCGAGCGTGGCCAGCAGATTGAACTGTGTCAGCTGAACACCTTTGGGCAGTCCCGTAGTGCCCGAAGAGCAGACAATTAACGCCACATCCTCCACCTTGTTGGCCATGGGTGTTGTAAAGTCTGGTGTCGTCTTGAACTTATCGTTGTCCATCAATGCGGAGTAGGAATGCACATTGGGATGATTTGTCGAGCTGCCGCTAAGTGCAATAATTGCCTTGACAAACTTATTTTGCTTGGCCACCTTGGCAACGCGATCCAAAGTGATTTTCGAGGCAAAGATGACCTTTGGCTTCGACAGATTGATGGCATGATCAACCTCACGATCCGAATAGGTGACATTCAAAGGTGCCACAGTTGCACCCACTGCAAATCCGGCAAACATTGCGATGGCAAATTCAACACTATTCTCACTTGACAAACCAACGACATCGTTTTGTTTGACACCCAATTTCTGTAGGATTTGTGCCAATCTTACAATCGAATCGTACATAAACTTTGCATTATATTCGGTGCCAGCAACGGCGTCAATCATCACCGTCTGATCGCCAAAGCTCTTGTATTTATCCAGCACATATTGTCCCAAGGAGCGAGAGTTCTGTGCCACCTGACTGGGAATGGGACCGCCATAGACAATATTACCGGGCAGCAACTGCGAAGTCATGATGAACTGCAAGTGCATAAAATAAACACAATAATTATATTTATTTGGTTTGTTGTTTGGACTCTGTAACTTGAATAAGTATCACGGGTCCATTAAGTTCTTTTTTAACAGCATAATAACAGCAGTGCCGGTCTTCATAAAATTGTAGTTCATTCATTCATACATATAGTATAAACACAAGCAAGTATATACATACACACACAAACAAACACGCAGCAATTGCTTTGCACTTTGGTAACTGCTTCTGGGTTCTCTATCTAAGTAAATGTGTTTCTTATAGTATATCTATTGAGTTTATTATCCAAAAATGATGATTTTGTAAGCACATAGAGACTACGATACTCTTATCAATTTTATAGCAGTAAAATTGGTCTAATTATGCCATTCTAGTTTTAAAAAAATAAACTTTATCTGACTATTGTAGTCTGTGCCACGTCTGCCGCCTAAGACAACATTAGTTTTGCGACCAATTTAAAATGCTATCGGAGTTTCCGCATATTTAACTTTCCAATTTGTTTAGCTTTATTTTCTGTATTAAATTTTAGCTTTTTTTTTAATTACAAATTTCCTAGTTTTCCTTAATTCTTTCGCTCAGTTCTCTAAGCTAACTGAATACGAAAATATCGGAAGCAAAAACTGGTAAATTTGATTAATAAAAAAAGACATTTATAGTACAAAATGTCGGCAAACATTAGTAGCAGGTCAAAGTGCAATTCTATTATGCTTTAAACTATGTTCAGTAATTTATTGTAAGTCACTCGATTTGTTATAATACCCTGTAGAGGTATATTAAGTGTTTAACAGTCAAAAGGAGGCAGAACCGACCCCATAAAGTATATATATTCTTGATCAAGTTCGTCTGTCCGCCTGAACGTCTGTCCGCCTGAATGTCTGTCCGTCTGTCTACCTCAATGTCTGTTCGTCTGTCTAACCGTATGAGCGAAAGAATCTTACAGATTATATTATTATTGCGGGTTATTAAAGAAACGACTTAAAACAGTTAAGAAAAAAGAAGATAACACTGACGCGTGTTCATACGTTTTTACAAAATAAGTACAGCGTCTATGACAGTCGAGTACGCTCGACTCTACGATTAGTTATTTAATATATATTAAGCCACCCACCCTTGACCACCGAACAATGAATTTAATATAATTTAATAAATTTTTTTTTGGAATACCCTTTGAACCCGCCATGGCGACTAATCTTATCGAGCACTGAGATACACTCCGGGTGGTTTAAGGTAATCGATTTAGAAACTGCTGCTATCTATAAAAAAAAAATAAGTATGCATATTTTAGATTTGGTGGCCGTTCCAAAGGTCAAGCGTATTTGTCTATGAAAACTACTTAGGACATCTCTTCAAGTTTTACATTATCTTGCACTATTGCCAAGCGCTTATCTTTCTAAGTGCATTTAATACTTGTACACCTTAGATTTATATATTTATCTTACTTACTCAACGTTATTTTCTAGGTTACAACTGGAAGAGCACGAAGGCAGAGACAGAGAGCGAGAGCGAATTGGACACACTCCCGTTTATATGCGGCTTCGAAGACCAACTGTTTTTCTTTTTTTGACGCGCCGTTTGCACGAATCGAAAATTTTCAATACTAATAAACGGCACGATTAGATTAAAGAGATAAGCTTAGTATGCAGCGCGCAGGCGCTTTTGGTAACTTCGTTTGGCTTTGAAAATACTCAAGTAGTTAAACAAATACATATATAAGTGCACTATGGACCAGAAGGCTTTGCAAATATTGTAACTGAGAGCAACCGACTATTGTAACACATGTTAACAGCTGATTAAATTTGCTGCACCCCTGTTTAATCGAATTCAATTATCGATATATTTATAATTAAATATTTGTATAATGCTTATCAGCAACCTATATAAAAAATTGCCAAAGGTCAACTTTATCAATTTCCTTTTCAATCACATAACTGTATTTTTAATTTTTTGTGATTGATAAAATAAAAGTTAACTGATATGAAATTCAAATAAAAAATTAGATAAGAAATTAATAACTTTCATAAACCTTTTACAGCGTCCGTTAAAGAAAATTCTGCTCAAATGGTGCTGTTTCACTCAATTGGCGCTGTTAACGCTTAAGCTGTTTGGAATCCATTTAAATTTGAATCTCAATCGCAATAGACAAAACTTATTAAATAACAAAAAGGTGCTTTGGCAACGTAAAAAACACTATTTGGTAACACCTTGATTTAATAAGAAACTTTAAAAATTGAGTGTTTTTCGGTAAGCCATTAAAACATTTCTATTAACATCTGTTAACACAACATTTTGACATTATGTTAATTATCTTGTCATTGTTTTTGTTATTATTATTTCGACTGCCATGACGCATTAATTGGCCGCTGTTTATAACATTAAAAAGCTTAATTATTGCTCAATTTTAATTAAATAAAAAAACATAAATAAGAAGATGCAAGGCAGCAGCAGCGTTTGATCAACGGGGGAAACTACAAAACATTCAGAAAGGATCAGTTCTTAACTGTCGCATTGGATCTTCAATTCGCCGTAAAGTGCAAAGTGTTCACTCCATACACACCAACACATACACACGCAAACGTACATATGTAAGTTTCTTGCAGATTCCAGTGTTGCCAACTTTTGGGGAACAATAAAAACGTAGTTGTTTTCAGTGAGTGGTGAAAAAGGCTAAATTTTTAGATCGAAAAAATCTAGAAAAAAACATTTATTTTAAACACATAATAACATTAAATAAAACTAAAAAGCAACAATAGTAGAATCAATATCTTAAGTTAAATACTTTAAAAAGTTAGGAATTATTTTAATAGGCTAACAATATCCATTAAAATTGGAAAACAATAGATAAAGGGAAGTTTTCGCCTTAGATTTCTTCCCGCCTGAAAAAAGCTATGCTGACAACACTGTTAGATTATATACCGCCCATAAGAAAGCAATATTCAGTGCTTGGCCTTTGATAGTTACGAATGTGTTGACAGGAAACCCGATCAAGATAAAACGTAATCATTTATTTTCGTCTTCATATTGCGTACTTACAAATTTCATATACTCTTTTTAACAGCGCTTGAAATGCAGAAGTTTTACAAACTTGACATTAATCGCACGGAATGGGAAGTCCCGGAAATGTATCAGCAGCTGCAGCCCGTAGGATCGGGCGCCTACGGACAGGTGTGCAAGGCCGCAGTCCGTGGCACAAATATGCATGTGGCAATCAAGAAATTGTCGCGTCCCTTTCAATCAACCGTGCACGCGAAGCGAACATATCGAGAATTGATGCTATTAAAGCATATGGATCATGAGAATGTAATAGGACTGTTGGACATATTTCATCCACATCCGCCGGACTCGACGCTGGAAGACTTTCAGCATGTCTATTTGGTGACGCATTTGATGGATGCGGATCTCAATAACATTATAAAAATGCAAAACCTCTCCGATGATCATGTACAGTTCCTTGTTTATCAAATATTGAGGGGTCTAAAGTATATACATAGTGCTGGCATTATACACCGTGATCTAAAGCCATCCAACATTGCCGTAAATGAGGATTGTGAGTTGCGTATTCTGGATTTCGGTTTGGCGCGTCCGACGGAGAACGAGATGACGGGTTATGTGGCCACCCGATGGTATCGTGCTCCCGAAATCATGCTCAACTGGATGCATTATAGCCAGACTGTGGATATTTGGTCTGTTGGCTGTATTATGGCCGAGTTGATTACACGGCGTACACTATTTCCCGGCACTGATCACATACATCAGTTAAATCTGATTATGGAAATGCTCGGCACACCGCCAGATGATTTCATGAAGAAAATATCCTCAGAAAATGCACGCAATTATATACAATCCCTGCCACCCATGAAACGTACAAACTTCAATGAGATTTTCCGAAATGCAAATCCTCTGGCTGTTGATCTATTGGAGAAAATGCTGGAGCTGGATGCGGACAAGCGTATTACGGCGGAACAGGCGCTTGCTCATCCGTATCTGCAGAAATATGCCGATCCCAGCGATGAACGCATATCGTCACATTATGATCAAAGTTTCGAGGACATGAATATCTCTGTGGAAAAGTGGAAGGAATTGGTCTACAAGGAAGTCGTCAACTTTAAGCCACCTCCGTCCTTTGCCGAAGTACTTCAAAGCATCAAGTGATTGTGGGAAACACACACACACAAATGACTGTCAAGTATTAGCCACAAAACGTTTTTTCAAAACAATCAAATGAATTTGTTCAAAAAATTACCATTTAGTCTTGTCATATTAATGTATATTGTAAAATATTTTTGTGTTATATTTTATGTATAATATTTTGTTCTTGTTTGATTATTGTTTATTAAATTAGATTTTTCAACTAACAAGTAACTTGATTTATCTTTGTTTTCGTAGTACAATTAATTACACTTATGGCGCAATTCGTATTCAGGTTTTTCTTTCAGTAACGACTGTTTTTACAGCACTGTTAAATGTTTGCTGTTAACAGCTAAAGTTATTGTCACTGTTAAGTTGGGATTGTTTGTACATTTTTACCCAGTAAGAAAAACTTTAGACAATTCATTTAAAATCACTTACTAAATCGCTCGATAACTAAACAATTATTTCGTTCTGAAGAATTTCGATGTATGTAATTAAAAAGTAATGTTTTGGTTATGGATAAAATCTAATATATTTTTGACGCCACTAAAATTGCGTCGGGAAACATTGAGCCAAAAATATTTTTTTAACCAATCAAAACAATAAGTAGATAGATCAGTTTATAGCGTAATAAATTTTGTATTTATTCGGCCAGTTTATAGACATTCAAAATCATTGCTGTTACTAGCTTTATTATTGTCACTGTTAGGCGCGATAACATGTTGAAGAAAGCACCATCACTAGCAGATAACACCTGATGAGCTGTGGTTCATCTCTATATAAAAGGCACAAACAGCTGATTTAAAAAGCAGGAAAACAGCTGATTGCAAACGCAGTGCGGAAATAAATATTTTAACTTTGTTATTCAAAAAGCGAATAATGTTAAGCTTACGTCGTTTTGCCCGAACTTGTTTAGTTAATAAACGACACATTTCCGCCCTTTATATAACCGGCGACAAGGCAAATGAGAATTATGTGACGTTGCAGCCTTTTTTGGACTTTGCCGGTACATTTCGAGACAGGAAAACTTTGGAGCAGAGTATCATCACTCGGAAATTGGAAATTAAACTAGAAACTGTGCTCAGCAAGTATGAGAAGTATCAGAAATACCAGGCAGCATTACAAAACCTAGATAAGCAGCGTGATTCGGTGTCCAAACAGCTGAAAACGCTTACGAAATCAGGCGCTGAGTCCAAAGGGGAACTGGAGTCATTGCGGGAACGTGGAAAATCGTTGCGTAATGAGATGAAAGCACTGAAGCAGGAACTGTATCCAATAGAGGATGACTTTATACACGACTTTCTGCAGCTGCCCAATGAATTGCACGCTCATTGTCCCCTCAACGGACAGGAGAAACTCATCTATCGACATGGACTGCCGCCAAAAGAAGCGCACTTTAAATGTCACTTGGCGAGCAAGGATCTGTTGCATTATATCGACAACAATCGTTATTATCTGTTGGAGGATGCTGCACATTTCGATGTGAATGCAATGCAGGCATTGACACGTTATTTTGTAAATAAAGGCGACTTTGTGCAGACCTCCAATCCCGACTTTGTGCGCTGTGTGCTGTTGGAAGCAAATGCGACTCCACTGGACGATTATCATCTGGTTAAGGAGGAGCAGCTGCAGAATAAACTAAATGTCGCTTATCTAACAGGCGGCGGTGCCTTTGAGAGTTTCCTGGGCGCCATGACGAAGCTGTGTGTTTATCCCTCTGTACTTCCTTTGCGATATGTCGCCTGTGGACGCAGCTATAACCGCGAGGAGGGAAAGATCTATGGACCCCAAGGCAGTCTTTATACGGCCACTCAGACAAATACGGTGCAGAGTTTTGTGGCCACCTCAACAGCTGCCGAAGCCGACGCACAAATGGAGCACATTCTCAATTTATCCATTGATTTCTACAAAGCACTCGATGTGCCCTTCCGTGTGACATACCCACCTGCAGAAAGTTTAACTCCCTCGGAGTGTTTGCGTGCCAGCATTGAAATTTATGCGCCTTCCCTTAAGCGTTATGTTTCCGTCGGACGCATCAGCAACTACGGCAATTTTGTCTCCAAGCGAATTCTCTTCAGTTCACGGCGGGAAAAACATTACGATTTTCTGCATCTTGTAGGCGGACCTGTTCTATATACCACAAAACTAATTGCCGCACTCATAGAACTCGGCATCGAACTGGAAACCTGTAAATTATTAGGTCAAACGAGCTCACAACAAATGACACAACAGCAAAAAGATTTACAAGAGTTCAAAGATCTTTTCAAATAAATACGAAACATTTATTGTTTGTTAACTTAATTTTAACAATAAGTAAAAAAAGTTAAGTCGATAGATACAATTATTTACAAGCTAGTTTAATCTCATGGTCTACTATAAGGCATTCAAAAATACCACCATCATTTACATCATCATCATCTTCATCGTCATCGAAGTCGACTAGGATTAATCGCTGCATTTGATTTGCATTTTGGGGAAACGTTTGCGAAAATTGTCGCACTTGGGCGTTGTAAATGTGAATGCATTCCGGCTGTCATCCAATACGGAATTTGGCATCGGCCGTAATGCTTTCAGCACGTAAGTTGTGTTATATTTCAATTTGCTAAACTCCAGCGAATCTTTCTGTAATATAGATGGAATTTGTGAGAGATAGAGTCAGTTTAATTGTCTTGGATATTTTTCTACAGATCATTCTGTCATTCTACTGTTGAATTGTTAGCTTAATTGCATTTTTCTTAGATTCCCCTTTCTAAAGTCCATCAGTACTTGAGCTTAAACTTCTTAATGTAAGTTTTCTTTTTACTAAAGTTGTAATAACTTTTCAGTCTTTATTTAAAGCAGGAATTTTCTTTCTATAAACAGAGAAATCCATTTACTCTACAGTTTTTTAATTACAGATAAGTTTGTTCTTAAACTTGCATACCTTTCCTTCATGTAGCTGTAGCTTTCCTCCCATCTACGCTAATATATTAACAGACTCATTGTTAGATCACTTCATTCTTGTAGGTAGATCTCTCCAGTTTATCAAGTTGCAAATACCACGTTCAATAGATGAATTAACCCTTAAAAAGAACCGTTCTTAGACCTTCTCATTCTTTAAATGCAGATGGCTTAGTTCTTTGAATTTTCTATATGTATTCCTTTCTCTTTTAAGTAGATTACTTCTTATAATTCCAAGTTTTCCTTTAAATTCTTATCACTTTGTATCCCAATCCGAGCTAATTGAAGTATTATATATTTCCCCAAATTATTGGAGATTGTTAGCAATCGAAATACTGAGAAACTACACACTACACTCTTAGAATGTTTACCAGCACGAAATTAAAACCTCTCACACGTCATTGGCCCTTGGCAAATTGGTCAAACGTGTTTCACGTGTCAAACAATGGACTACAAATTGCAAATTAAAATTGAAACTGACACCGAGAGGAGGCAATAGATGATATGCCTAATGAATCGGCGGGTGGCACGAAACAAACTCGTGGCATGAACGTAAGTAAGATCCATTGTACTTACTTTGACGCGAATTGCGCTGAATTCGCGTTGTTCGCAATTCGTTTCTTGGGGGCACAATTCGTAGACTCTGGAAATTGAAAACGAATATTGTTTTGTAAACAATCAAAACAACATGAATAACATGTGTAAAAGGGAATGGATGTTGGGAGTGGGAGGGTAACACCTACTTCTCCTTGTGTGGCTGAAAGCCCAAAATCTGCACAATCATGCCAAATTTCCGGTTCAACCGGAAACGCGCTTCATAGGACGCACTATTCAACTCCGCAGCGGACGTTGTGCTGTGTATCGTTGGCGTGGAACTGATTTCTGGTTGAATATGATGATGTCTATGTCGGAGACTGTTGTGTGTGGTACAATCGAGAGTTCCAAACGGATCAACGGGTGCCTGAAGAGTTGTATTGTACAGCAACGCCTTCTTGTCCGACTTCAGGCGTCTCGATCCACTAATCGACATGGCCTGCACTTGGATGTAGTACGAGGAGTTGGGCAACAGTTTCTTGATCTCAAATTGATGTGTCTATAAACAAGAAAATAGATTAACTTGGGATGTAATAGGTGGTAATTAAAGAAACTAGTTGGGAATAAGAATATTTATAATAAAAATAATACAAGTATTATTTAAAAGAAGCCCCAAGACCACGAGCGCAAAAAGTCGTGTACGGTATTTACTCAGCCAATGAGCCAACAGTTTAACATCTGTTAGATTGCACTACCTTTTACTTTTGAAGTACAGGCACTAAACACCAATAAAAAAACCCTTCAGATCAGTTGTAGTTGGTCAAAACTTACATCCTTGACATAGGCCTCGTGTCGTATTAAGGATCCCTCATCGCTGCTCACATAGAGCGACCAGATGATCTTATACTTTTCCACGGGAAGATTCGACTTGGATGGACACCAGATGAGCTTGACACTCATGTAATGTCGTCCATCGTATTGCTTGGAAATGATCTTCAAATCATTGGGAGCCTTGGGCGGTTTGGGATCTGTAAAAGGGTTAACTTATTTAATTCTTTATAAGACTTTTCTTAAATCAATGGATTAGTCAATAATTGTATTTATACTAGAGTTTAGAGACTTGGGATTTGTCTTGCTTTTAGTTAAATTGAACTTACTGCTGGGCAAGGTGAAGGCATGTGAAGGCTGCGAATAACCACGGAATCCATGAGCATTAACTGCAGCGACTCTGACTTGATACCAACGACCTGGACGTATATTGAAGAAGATATCCATGCTGCCACGAATATAGAGTGGAATTAATAGGTATTGTTGGGTTATATACAGAATTTGAGTACCTACAATTTGCTGCGTCCATCGGTGGTCTCATAGATTTTCTCCACCTGCTGTGACTGCCAGACGCCCAGTTTGCGTGTTGCAAACAAACGTCCGATGTGAGAACGCACCTCCACATGGAAATAGTAGGGTAACAATGAGGATTCAATAGTTAGTTCCACTTTGTGACTGCGTGGCAATTTATAGCGTAAGATCTTCGGTATTGGCGGCAACTCTGTGGCATTGCGTACTCCCAGAGCCTCTACACAGATGGGACCGCAGGCGGAGGGACAACATTTGTGCACCTCGATGCAGTCATGATCGTGGCCACAATTATCCAGACACGAGAGACGTGCCTGCCTTGCAAGGAACATGCTGTTGTTGTTGTTGCTATTGTTGGGACAACTTCCCGCTCTCGGGGCACGCAACAATTCCAATTTACACTGATCGAGACAACGCTGGGATTGAGTGCTATTCTCACAACGTGCCAGACACTGTAGCTCAATGATCTTGTCCTTGATGTCGGTGCTGTCCCGATGCATCGAGTGTGTCTCCATCATGGAGACGTGGCTGGAGAGCATCAGAGTCAGCGCCAGCGCCAGCATGATCAGCATCTTATACTTCTTCGTGTTGTTGTTGTTCTTGTTGCTGCCTCTTGATCTCTCAGGTGGGTCGATCTCTTGATCCGCAATCTGCAATAATGTTTGATGATCATCTTTAACTCTTTCTGTCCCTCTTTATACCCGTTAATCGTAGAGATGAATGGGTATATTGTGTGTATAACAGTTTAATATTGATGGGCATATCGCAAACAATTTAAATCAAGCGATAAAATATTAAAGTTGCTCAAACAATCTGCAATAGTGTTTGATGATCATCTTTAACTCTTTCTGTCCCTCTTTATACCCGTTATTCTCAGTGTACAAGGCTATATTGTATTCGTTGCAATGTATATAAGAGTATTATGAGAGCTAGAGCTACTAAATTTGGCACACAGACTTCTATGAAGCCCACGACGATCAAGCTTCATATTCGATCATATTTACGATCCCTGACAAATAGAACCTTTTAGCATGTAAGCTATAAGAGCTAGAGCCTCTAAGATCTGTGGATAGACGCCTATTCATTTAGATTTATTTTCACAATTTGGTCATGTTTCCAAAGCTTACGCAAATCGAAAAAAACCACCACACCCACAGTATTCAAGCTCGTTTTGTTTGTAACAAATTTCATTTTATTATCATCAATATTTACACTTAATTGTCTTAAGATCATTTCAATATAACGCTAGTTATGTCCGTTTTATGCTTTTAAGCAACTCCAGCGCCTTAAAGTAAGCAGTGATTTGTTTACTGTTGATGCTTAAAATTCATAGATACATAGTAATGTATATACAAGTATTTAAATTGAGTAACGAGTATCTCTTTAGTCGGGAACTCGACTATAGCGTTCTCATTTGTTCTCATCACATTCCCCGTGCATTCATAATTAACAGAATGTATGTTGATTATGCTGAAGGATCGAGCGATCGTTCTAACCGGTTTATTCCATTTCTGCCTGCTTTCCTCTCTGCCTGACCAACTAACTAATCATTCTTTGCATTTTGCTTTGCCGCTCCGTCTCACAATCTCCTTTGCCGCCAAGTGTAAGCAATGAAAATGCAAAAATACATAAATGTATCTCAAGTGCTTGACAGGACTTCAAAGCGCGCATCACGGTGCGTGCCATGAACGCAACCGCCAGATGGACAGACGGACGAGCGGACGGACGAACGGACGGACGGACAGACCAATGGACAGATAGACTAACTGCGCGACCATCCACACAATTTCCATCATGCTGACCTCAATGATACCCTACACAAGAAGCAATCATTGGAGTTGCTTTAGGAAAGATGAATTGGAAATTTAATATATTCAATTTAAAAGAAGTAAAAAAGAAAATAAGGAAATCCTTAGCTTAAGTTCGAGTTTAGCGTTCAAGATTTCATATAAATAGGGAAAACAATTAAGATATTAAAATAATTGTTTTTTATCATTAAATTGAACCAAACAAAACCGCACCAGAATCTTCTTCAATATTTGCTTGGATTCCAGCTTTCTGGAAAACAGCTAGTTTTTCTAGTAAGAACTGACTAAAAATAGTAATTCTCGTTTATATACTAAGACAATTATTGAAACTATCAGTCGAACCGAATTTTCGTCATTAAACCTTAAGAGCTTCAAGAACTTAATAAAACTAGTAATTCTCTTTTATACAATTAATATAAACGTAGTTAGACAATTATGAAGACTAATCAAACCTAAAGAGTTGATATAGGGCGGTTATTTACTGCATAGAACTTAATACAAAATTGTATTTATATATCATAAAATGATTGAGACTATCAGTCGATGAGTATTAACTTAATCTAGCCCAAAGGAATTGATTTATAGTTGTAGTGGGGAATATTCTGGAAAGAACCCAATAAATATTGTATTTATATATATCATACAATAATTTTTCCTTTCACCTTATTGTCTTATTATACATATATACTAAGCAATATATGAGTTGAAAATCCCCTAAATTACAGTCGTATTTGCAGCTTAAGTGAATGTCCTTCTTTGTCAGTTTTTGAACCTACTCCTTTATTTGCGTTCTTTTGCTCTTTACTTTACTTTCCCTTTATTTTTCAGAGTTTTTTAATATACTATACGACCTCTTAGTTCTACTATTGTTAGCTGCATGTTCTCCATGTTTAATTTGTCTTTTAGATGGTTTTTTCAGCATTTATTCTTGTCTTTTAAATAGGTTTAACCCTTTAGTTTTCATGCTTCCATTTAACATCTTATTTCACGCACGCAACTTTAAGTTTTGTTCTCTTTGAATTCCATATAAGTCTACTGATATACTTCAGTCTTCATTCATCTTCCCATTCAATATCTTACTAAATATATTATTAAATATTTTACTTAATGTCCTACACCATCTTTCTATGCGTCTTTAAATATTCCTCTAATTCAATTTTCTCTAAATCAATTAAATAAAGTAAATCTCTTAAGTTTTCAGTCATCTTCTTAGTGTTTTCATCTAATAAATTCTCAAATATATCTATACCATGCTTGCTTCATGGGCTTCACTATGTTTCTAGACATCTTCAACTGTACTTCTTATTTTTTCACTTTAAGCCTATAATTTAAAGGTCATCTTCTGAAGTTTCTAGTTGTCCTCCTTGTTTCCAGTAAATATCATATCTAATTTACAACCTTCATCTTCCTCCTCTATCTTTCCAAACATCTTCAACTAATCTCCATATTATTTCCTTCCTAAATGTATTAATTAAAGTAACCCTCTTGTATTCTTAGTTCTCTTCTCCATGTTCCCATTATGTATCATATTTAATTGATAACCTCCATGTTCCTCCTATATTTATTTTCTCCTATCATTATTTTCCCTTCAATTGTTATAAATAAGGAAATCCTCTTATGTATGTTCTCAGGCATCTCCTCTACTATGTTCCCATTAAATATCTCATCCGAGTTAATTTATCTCTAAATACAAACACAATTATACTGATAGCTCCAAGTGCTGCAAGCTGGGAATGCAGTTAAATTCCTGCAGCAGGAGATCTGCACTTGACTGTGGCCTAAACCACATTCCAGACGCTAGATTGCGGTTGAGTCAAATCTTTTATTGAAATGGGCATGCAGTTTACCCGAACCATACATAGGGTATTTAGCACGCAAATGGGAAACTAATGTTTTATGGTTAGCTCGATGCGTGTGTAAGTGTGTGTGTGTGTGTGTGTGTTGTTGTTGTTGTTGTTGTTGTTGTTGTTGCGTGTGAATGCGCAGCAAAAAGAAAACTGCAACGACGACGACGACGACGACGATGACGATGAATGTGCGCATGCAAGTGGATGTCACCAGATTCACAGAGATCTCATCACAGAAGCCCAGGCAGCAGATGCCGCACATGCCACAAGACGATACAGATACAGACACTCTGGGTGAGGAGGCAACAGCGGCAGGTGAAGGGGAGCGGGGAGGTGCTAAGCACAGACAACGACAGACGATCAGTGTTGACAGAATTTCAAGGGCTAAAATAGCTAACTATATCTCAACTAATGCAAATGCGAATGCTCTTAATATGTTTACATTTAAATCACTAAGATATTTGCAAGTCAACAATTATATTAATGTCGTCATAACCTTTGTAAATAATATAACATTTTGCTTTATATGTGTTCGTTATCTGTCTATTGTGAGTTCTGCTTTATTTTCTTTTCGATTTGAACCTGCTTGACAGTTCGGTTTTTGATTTGCCAATGAGCGGGAGAGCAATAGTAACATAGTTATTGACAAAAACAGATATGTCACAGCTTACTGCAACCACAATAAAATATAATTTTACATTTTAAAATGCATTATACGTATTTCCTTATTGAGTAAAACTTTATTCCAACTCTGCTTTCAATAAATTTGATGGGATTTCACATATCTCCGGCATGTCTACATTCTAAAATCTTCGCCTAAAAAGTTTTAGCAAAAATCCATAACATTCTCCCAATTGACAAAATGAATTTTGGCATATCATAATTTTATTTCTTTAATATTTACTTTATTAAATTCTGAAATCTATTTTCGACAGAAAATAAATATATTTTCTTCAGAATATTGAAGATATCTGGCTAAGGAGCCAAATTATTTTTTAAAGTAGCCAGATTATCAGTTATAAGCATTTCTACCATGGTTTCAGCTTGAAACTAAAATAGCCATGTTAAAAAATAGCTAAAATGGCAACTCTGCTGACGATATCATTGGCAAAGTAGATATAAATCATATTTCCAATTTTATTACCTTAATATTAACTGAATTAAAATATTCAAATACCTTTTAATTTGCTTTTAATATATTTTCGACATAGAATATTTTAAGTTTATTATGTATATTGATCAAATATCCAGATTTTCAGCTTATAGCATTTCTATACATAAAAAACAGCCATTTTATAAAAAAAAGCTAAAGTGACAACACTGCTGACGATCTCATTGGTAAAGGGGAGGGGGAAGGCGGGGGGCCGAGTTCCAACTGAGGGACATTAAGCGACAAATGAATGTGCGACAACAACAACAACAACAACTTGGCCGCTGCTGCTGCTGCTGCCGATGACAACAAGATGAAATGCAGCAAGTTCCGCGGAAAGCAAAAATTTGCAACAAAATTGGGCAGTAAAGCCTGTCAAAAGCAGCGCTGTCACATGGAATGAGGCTGCGACTGCGGCAGCGCAGCCAGAGGACTGTCTCTCCTTCTGTCTGGTTTGCTTGTCGTCTCGCTGTCTGCCTGCTTCGCTGTCGATGTCGCTGCCGCTGCGCAGTGGCAATTAATTGCTTTTAACGATTCAAAAATTCAAAATTGCTTTTTATGCTGCACACACACACATATGCACACGTGAGAGAGCAAAAGAGCGCAAGATCGCAAGAGAGCAGCAGCAGTGGTTGTGAAGTATGGGGAGGGAGGCAGCTAACAGATCCGGATCGATTTCGTTGACGTCGCTGTCGCTGTCGCAGCCGTTGCGCTGCTATGATAAATCGTTGGTGGCAGCTTTTGTCTCTCTCTCCTGCTGCTGTGCGCTACGTTCTTCGTAGCTTAGCACAATAGCCTCAGGCTGAGTTAGCAACTGCGACGTCGAC
Source organism: Drosophila histrio (assembly GCA_958299025.2). Taxonomy (NCBI): domain Eukaryota; kingdom Metazoa; phylum Arthropoda; class Insecta; order Diptera; family Drosophilidae; genus Drosophila; species Drosophila histrio. Next base: position 29,759,793 of record OY282581.2, read on the forward strand.
TGCAACAGTGACGGCGACGGCGACGGCAACAGCGACTGCGACTCTGGCACTGGGCGACAATGGCCAAAGCAGCGAAGCATCAACAACAGTGTGTAATATGATGCAAATCGTTTAACACTTTGACCAACAACAACAACAGCAACAAAGAGCAGAAGAGTAGCAGCTACTACAACAACGCCAGCGTCATCCTCAACGCATTGTTGTTGTTGCGGCTGCTCCTCAAGTGCAGTGGCAGTCTCGCACATAAAAAGTGTTTACGTTTAAGTAAGCCCCAAAGAAGAGCAAAGTAAACTACCAAAAGGGGGAGGCGGGCATTCCGAATTGCGGCTGATGCGAATAGCAGATGCTCTGCAAAATTTGGCATATTTTAATTACTTATACATTATATAAGCAACTGTTATCTAAGCTTGTTTAAATGTTTGAGGAATGGAATTTTACTTCATTTCTTTCTACAATTAATGAAAAGCCAATTCTACAATTTGTTTAAATTTTCTAATAAATTTGTCAATTTCTTAACTACTTTAGTGAACACTTATTGAAGAATCTACTATTGTAAACCGAAGGAAAATCGTATTTAACTTGTGTTATTTATAAAATTAATATAAAGTCAATTCTACAATTTATTACAATATTCTTATTAATTCTTCAATTTCTTAAATATTTTTATAATAACATTTTGCAGAATAATCTTGTAGTAACTAATTTTTTTATTAAGTTTCAATCACTCAAAAAAGTTTTTATTTGTTTCTTATTAAGAAAAAACGTTGTATTTATTGAAGAAAAATATTAAATATTTTAAATTCTTTTTGAAAATAATGAAAATACCTTTCTATAATTTATCACATTTTTTTTTATTAATTCTTTTATTTTCTAAAATAATGTTTTGTTACCTTATTGAAGAATAAAGTTGTATAAACTGAAGAAAAATAATTATGAATGTAAAATCTTTTTAAAATTAAAAAGAAAACCTATTTAAAAGCTATATAAATACATTAAATTCGAAAAAGTTTTTTGTGATTAATTATTGAGTGGTAAACTTATATTAACTGAATAAATATAATATCTAAGCCTCATTTCTCTACTTATTGAGTCACTTTAAAATTGTTTTTCTTTTTTAAAAAGGAAAAGGAAAGAAATGCAATTACTTGACTATAGATTTTTCATATCTCTTTTCAGCATTCCATTCCATTCATTTCATTTCATTCCATTTCATTCCAAGGAAGCTTAGAAAAACATTTCAAGTCGTCTTTAAAGACTTAAATTGGAAATTTGTAATTGAACACAATAATGCTTTTTTTACTCAATTGTCTCACATTGTGTCATTGGAAACGTACTGACAGCTAATCCATTGGCACATTTATGTATGGAGAACAAAAGCTGAACTGGGAAAACATTCGCGTGGGGAATAAACCAAAGTGATGGTGTCCAATTTTAGTCCAAAGTTTGAAGTGTCTTTGGAGGTTCAGGTTCAGGGCGTGGGGATACGATGATACGGTGATATGCCTTGTCTTGGGTGCCACGTTACTTCCGATGCAGTGTGCAGAGTATGACAATGACGACGTTGCCGGGGCAAGTAAGTGTTTTGTGCTTGTGCCGTTGCATGTCACCATTCGCATCCCCTTCCTCAAGTCACTCTCCCCCCTCCCCCTCGCACTACATACTTACCCCCACCAAGTGCCGCAATTAGCACGAAGGCAATCTCATTTTACGCCGACCAAATTGCGCAAATGGCAAGAAGCAAACGAACCGAGTACAACTTTTTTTCTGCCTTCTTATTTTTGATTTAAATTTTTTGTACTTACTACACACACACACAATGAGCGGGAATGCCACCCAAAAGTCCTTAACCGAAGTTTCCCTTGACTCTAAAAATCGATCTTCGTTGATCGCGAGTTATTATTTAATTTAGTTTGCGATTTGCGTATGAACGGCAAAACTGCGAAACTGTGTAAGCGAGCGCGCGCGTTACCAACCGTCCCGTTGCACCCACCAAGACTGACTGACACACTGAACGGCGCAGCCAATTGCATTGCATCTGGGATGCTGAAAAGCCGAACGTTTCGCTCACGCACAGCCCGAACACTCGTTGCGCTTCGGCTTCGTTTTGTTTGTTCGTTTCCGTCTCTCTTAACGCTCGCGAAAGCTCGTGCTCCAATTGTGTCGTCCAAAAAAACAAAAGATCACATTATTTATTAATGTACTATGTAGTACGAGTGTTACTCTTATGCTCTACTCCTTCGTCTTGCCATTCATTAAAGGACACACACACATAGACAAAAAAAAAATGAATGTGTATGCAGACGAACACTTGTTTATGTTTTTGCATGCACCAATTAATTTATTTTTACATAAAGTATCAAAGATATGTTTTGTGTGTTAATACATATGCATATGTGTGTATCTGTGTGTGTTTGTGTGTGTATTTACGTTGTGATTACCACAGGCACCTCAAAGCATATAAGATTTTTCTTCTTCTCATCCTTTGCCTCCCACAGCATGTTGGCTCCACTCTATGAATGCAAAGATACATAAATATTAGTTTATCTTTTATTTAGCAATAATTGTGGAGTAAGCATACTTACCACAGGCAGTGTTGAATTCACATAGATATATGCCCAGTAGCTTTTGCCGTCGCTCACATTCAATAGACAGTCATGATCGCCATCGCAAGGATCGGGAGTTATTTTTGCCTGACTCTTCATAAAGGAGTAAATAAAACGTACCTCGTGTTTCAGGAACGAAACCCCAGTGCCTGTTTTTTTAGGGAAGAAAACGAAGCAAATTTAATTAAATTTAATTAATTAATTAATTAAATATAAAAATTATTTTAATTAAGAAGAGCAGAAGAAAATGAAATTAATAAAGAAGAGCAGAAGAAAATTAAATTAATTAAGAAAACAGTAAAAAATTAAATTAATCATATTGGAAAATTAAATAAATTAACGAAATGAGAAGATAAATATTTGAATGATAGTGGAAATTAAGTTAATTAATAAAACAAGAATAAAATTGTATAAGATAAATGAGAAAATAAATTTAGTTAAACAGCAAGCTAAATTAAGAACATTATAAAATTAAATTAATTAAGGAGAGCCGAAGAAAACCAAAATAATAAAATAAGAAAATTAAATTTAATAAAAAGAGCAGAAGAAAATTATATTAATTAAAGAGAATAATTAAATAAATAAACGGAAGGTAAAGAAAATTAATTTAATTTAAGAGAATATTAAATTAATTAATATTAAATTAAAAAAATTATAAATTATATCAAAAAATTTAAATGGGAAAATTATATTAAGAAAAAATGTAGATTAAAGAAAAAAATTATATTAATTATAGAAGAAACTTAAATTAATTAAGGATAGCAGGAAAAAATTAAAGAAATAAAATACGAAAATTAAATTTTATTAATTTTAAAACACAGCAGAAATTTAAGTTAATTATATGGACAAATTTAATAAATTAACGAAAGGTGAAGAAAACAATTTTAATGATAGAGGAAAATTAAATTAATTTATAAAAAAATATATGAAAAATTAATAAACTATATGAAAAAATTAAATTAATTAAATGGGAAGCAGAAGAAAATTAATTTAATGACATAAGAAAATTAAATTGATTAAGAAGAGCAGGAGAAAATTTAATTAATGAAATAATAAAATAACATAATTAAGAGAAGCAGAAGAAAACTAAATTAATTAAACCAGAAAATTAAATAAATTAACGGAAGGAAAAGAAAACTAATTAAATAAAAGAGGAAATTAAATTAGTTAATAAAAAGTGAATAAAAATAATTAAACTATATATACTTATATTTATTACATTTAGGAAATTTATTATATTAATCAGGGAAGCAAAAGAACATTAATTTATTGATATAAGAAAATTAAATTAATTAAGGAAAGCAGCAGAAAAATAAAAAAAACAACAAAGTCTTTCAAACTGATACTTCCTCGGTGATTGCCAAAAAGTGAGTCAAGTCGAAGAGTTTAATATGTAAAAAGATATTCTTTAACTGGACAATATCTTAATCTTAATCCACACCCCCCCCCCACCACTTTCAACATTATACAGTCTCTACTGTAGTTCTAATTACTAACACCCATACCAGCTTCTATTGAAATTTGATTAATTGGTGCTTAAGATTTTCACAAAGTGTTTATCAATTTCACAGTTTCTGGTCTTTCCCCGCGATTTCCTTTTTGCCGTGAATTGCCACAATTAATTGCCGTATAATCAAAACACAGTTAAGCGTAAATTGGTCTATTTATAAGTTTGAAATTCACGTTATCAACGACAGTCCTAACTACCTTATAATTTAGATCATTGCAGTAGTCAAGCAGTTGTAGTCTGCATTTGAATACATACTATAGAGATAACTATGGGCGTGTATTTCCCACTTACTTATAGGTAGTATATTCTAGTATACAAGTACTACGAATATGTCATAAATGAAGTCGTATAATGTGATATTGCTGGTATTATTTTGATTTACACGCCTCTGTCATCAATTATATTATTTTTATGACACTGGACAACAACAAAAACAACAACAACAACAAATTATCGCTGTCGACGTCGGTTCACACGATGACTTCCCCTTTCCCGACCCCAAACGTCGCTTCCCCATCCGCTTAAGAGCATTACTTCCCCCTCAACACATGCTTCGTCCCATCGCACAGTGGTGGATAATGGAGTTTCTAGTTAGAGTTTTATTTATTGCAGTAAAACGTTTATTTATTTAAAATTCTTTTCAAAAACTAATAAAAATACATTTCTACAATTTATCAAAATGTTTATAATAATTCTTTAATTTACTAAAATAATATTGTGTTTGTTTATTGAAGATTAAAGTTGTATAAACTGTAGACAAATAATTTTGAATTTAAAATCTTTCTAAAATTGAAAAGAAAATCTATTTAGAAGCTATCCAAATGTTTTAAAACTAAATAAAATTAAATTAAAATTAAAATTGAATTATATATTTAAAAAATTCTATAATATTAAAAAGAAAACATATTTAGAAGCTATCAAAATGTTTTAAAACTAAATAAAATTAAATTAAATTTAAAATAAAATTTTATATTTAAAAAATTCTCTAAAATTATAAAGAAAACATATTTAGAAGCTATTGAAATGTACTAAAACTAAATAAAATTATATATTTAAAAAATTATTGAATTAACTGAATTTCCCCATACTTAAAAATTCTTGAGTTAACTGAATTTCCCCATATTTAAAAAATTCTTTAATTAACTGAATTTTCCCATATTTAAAAAATTCTTGATAGAACTGGTTTTTCATTATTTAAAAAATTCTAACTAAATAAAATGAGTTATTTTTTAAAATTCTATAAAACTAAGTTGATTTTAAATAAACTTTGTCATCTTGTTTAATAAAAATTAAAGTTTAAACATGAAACAAACTTAAAAATAAAAATGTTATTTTAAAAATATCTATAATTTAAATGGAACAAGTTATTTAAATATAACAAATTTTAAATAAAAATTAATTACTATTTTTAAAAATAAAAGTGTAACCATAAAAAAGACCTAAAAATAAAAAAGGTCTATCAAAAATTCTATAATTTACTTGAAATAAAAACAGACAAACAATATCTTTGCTAATTTAAAATACATATATTTTTGTATACCCTATTCCAGCCTTTTATGCCACTGTACAGAGTCTAGCGAATATTTCTGTTTCCGAGTACTACGACTTTTGTGAGTCTCTGAGACTTTGGGCAAAATGAATTTAAATGCACGAATGGGACGCTTCGTTATCAGTTTCAAGTCTCAAGTTCTCTATATATGTATGTAGTATGTATACTATTGTATTTACCGTTATCATCGAAGAGCACCGTAACCTTAACGGTCGAACCGCGAGCCATGGAACAGGGAACCTTCGTACAGCCATCGATGTTCAGGTAATTCACTCTGTACTGGGAACCTGCAGAAAACCAAATCAGCCAAGTCACATAAGAAAGATTAAATATACTTATAAACAAATGCATTGCTAGTAATTAATGTATGTATATGTCGATATATAGTATATAGATTTTTATATATGTATGTATAATTTTGATAAATTGCGATTTTTGATATTGTTTTCGAGTTGTTTACAAGTTTGATACGTGCATTCTGTGCATATTTTACGCTTTATTGACTACACACGAAATTTAAGGGCGAATCTATAGGGATTTATTATAAAAGTATTACTAATGATATATAATATCTAAAGTCGGAGAGTCGGGACGGCGGGAGCGATAGTATTCAACGATATACTACAGTCGTAGCCGACTATGAGAGACCCTTTTCAAACTCTGTAAAACTCTCGAGTATTCCTTTATGGCCAGCCACATTTTCTATTGATAATATAAGCGAAATGCGCTTCCCTAAAATGGACAAATTTCCCAGTGTGTTCTACGTCAAAGTGCTCTTCTTCTTCCTTTGGGCCGACTCTGAGTAATATTGTGTTTTGAATAACTTCTGAGTTTATTATCTGATTGCGATGAAATTTTCAGGATACATTGGGATCCTGAAGCTCGTTTTGTATGCCAAATAATTGATTTTTTTCGATTTACGGGGGCGGAAGGGATCGTTTCAAAATTTTAGCACAAACTAGTTCTGCTTAGACCATAGGTGGACGATAATACCAAATTTGGTGTCCCTAGCTCCTATAGTCTCTGAGATCTAGGCACTCATACAGATGGACGGACAGACAGACGGACAGACGGACATACCGACTCAGCTGTTAATGCTGATCAAGAATATATATACTTTATGGGATCCACCAGACTTCCTTAGACCTGTTAGGCACAAACTTAATAGATCCTTGTACTTTTTTAAAGTGAAAGGTCTAAAAAGTCTAAATATACATATAAATATGTTAAAATTTAGCGAGGAATTGACGGAGAGATAGATAATAAAGTATAAACAATAAGAAAAACAAATTAGATTAAATTAAAATAGTTTAACAAATGATCTGTTGATTTATGAGGATTGTATCAAGAGCGAAAATATCTTACAAGTTTTTTAATTTACTGATTTACCTTTTTTACCAATTTACTTCAATTATTACATATGGGCATTTCCACCAAAAGGTCCACCGAGACCAAAACATTCAAAGTGTTTAAAAACAACTTGTTTCATTATAAAAATAGGGTGTATAGTCGATATTTTAATAGGAAAGCAATGTAATTTAACTAATGTAACAAAATTTCGTCTTTATTCATAACCCATTTCGAGATATTGGGATACAACGTCGAACAAGTGAAACTTTTCTCATTTGGGCATTTCTAGTGTACATTTTGTTTTGATACAAATTCTCAGAATAAGTTATTATGCATTGTCTTATGGTACTCCAAATCTTTGAAAAAGGTACAAAGAGTCAAAAAATAATGTATAAGAAAGTATGCGATTGCCAGTTACGATAATTTCGGCTTTGCATTATCGCATATTTCGGTGTCCCGTGCGACATGTCCCGTGCGAATACGGCTTTATTTAATTTAAAAAAAAACTAGAAATCATATTTGAGCAAAACTATAACCATTTTAAAGAGACATCAATGCATAACATTTATCAGAAATTTGCGTGAATATATTGCCCAAACTCTCGCTGAAATTTGAGATTAAATTGATCGCCAAAAAAACCACTTCTATTTTTGTCCCGTGCGAATGCCTTGATTTTTTGTAAAAATCTACAATACGAATAGTTCCTCAAAATCGACCTTAGCACCAATTATAGGGCTCATCAAGAACTACTTTTAATTGGAAAAATAATTTTGAAAATCCGTCTTACTTTGACCTTTTTACCACTTACAATGTGTACGATTGTCCCGTGCGACATCATGGAAATGCCCATATGTTGAAATAAATATTTTCTTTTTTATAAATGAATTTGGCATTAAGCTATTAACTTAGAAAAATGTCACAATATTTTCGAAATGCATTATTTCAATAAGTATTTCTTCTGTATAATTATATTTATCATTTATAGATTTAATCTAGCCTACAAGAATTCAACTCGTGATTCTGATCATGTGTCGTTTCTAAAATATTTCCCATATCCCATAAGTCGCTTTGTTAATATTTTCTAATTCCCTTATATTATTTCGATACCAACTAAGCCATAAAAAAAACCAATGAGGTGACTTTTCTATAATACTTAGTATATATAATTTATATATATACTTATTTATTTAATTTCCGCACATACTATATCATAAAAAAATAACAAAAAGTCGAAAATAATGATGATACCGCCATTCAGTGCAACTGATATGAGTATTAAAGTTAGTTCAAGCATGACAAATTTATTGATTTAGTATGCATTTAATTATTATTATCAACAGAGAGTAAAACCCGTTTTATTTGTTAGCTTAGCTATGAATCCATTGACTTTCTCAATACAAATTTGGACACTGATTAATGTCATCTATTTTTTTTTTTTATTTCTTATGATAATAGAGATTCATAATAGTGTATTTTTTATCAATCTACAAGTAGCGTTTAATTTAGAGGTTAAACAATTAGTAATAGACAATAATACAGATCATTAATAAAGCAAACTTATAAATCAATATGCAAAAGACACAAAAATAAAACAAACAAAGCATATTTTAGATAATGTTTCTACAATAGACAATCATTAGAAATGAGTTTTTGAGTAATTAAATGCATCAATAAATATATGCAAAAATTTTAAGTTTTACTTCGAATAAATTCTAGATATTTAATAAATAAGACTAAAGAATTTAGAAATTAAAATGTACTTGAAAATAAACTTTAAAATATTAGGTTGTATAGATTTTGAATTAAATGCTTTATTTACACTTGATTTGACCACGATAAATAATTTTACATTTATTTTGTGACATTTTTTAAGGTAGCAAAATATTAAAATCATTTTATTTACTTTCGAATATTTACAGTAAAATGTTTTTTATATTTTATAAAAATCTTGTACATTTAAAATAATTTGTAAAAAATAAATAAATAATATATAAATAATTTTACATTTACTTTGTGACATTTTCTTATGGTAGCAAAATATTAAAATAATTTTATTTGCATTCGCTTATTTACAGTATAATGTTTTTTATATTTTATACAAATTCTGTACATTTAAAATACTCTGTAAAAAATATCTAATTTATTTTGTTAGCATTTTAAAAGCGACAAAATATTCAAACAATTAAAAACTTTTACTAAAAATACTACTAAATACAGAAAATTATAGAAATAAATTGTTTATTCCATTCAAACCACGTTAAACTGTTTTAAGTTATTTTTAATGAAATTTCGCAAAATATACAAATTTATTTCACACATTTGTATGCTTAAATTAATTATCTTTGCTTAAATAAACATTAAAGATGCTCTGTAAAAGCCACAATATTTAAATATTTAATATTAAAATCAAATTTAAATGCCAAATTCAAAATAACCAATAAACAATACCACAAATATGACTATAGTAAATATTATATTATCTTATTAAATATAATATTTGTTATCTGCCTTAAACATGACTCAAGTATTGTTGAATGAATTATGATCGCTACACAAACTGGATTTCCCTTCCATTCGTTAGATTTATTTCTTGATATTCCGCGCCACGGAAATACTACTTAAATAGATTAAAGTCAAAACTAATACGTACTCACCGCAGTCCTGGAATGGCAGAGAACGCAACGCTAAAAGCTTCTTATATGCATCATCCCGACTGATCTTTTTAGCGCCAGCGACCAGTTGGGCAATTATTAAAGAAATGACCAAAAGTATTTTCAGATAGTAAACAAAATAACAGCGCATGGCTGTATCAAATTGATTAAACGATTAGAATATCTAGAACAATGTTTGTTGGGGGGGTTTTAAAACAATAACAATAATAATAGCCAAAAACGATAATGTGTAAAACGAAGTTAACGCGTCTATATGGGAATATTGAATGTACGTTTGGTTTCACGGCTACCAATTGACTGATATTAAAGCCAAAATGCTACCACAATACCAATTGGCAGTTGGTTAGCGTCAAAACGACAAAACAAATAATAATAATTTGTCTACACTTAAACAATAAACTTTGATTTATTGCCAGGAGCCAACTGATTGGAGAATAAGAAGTCGACCAATGCGAACTCGACTGATAATACCAAATAGTAGATAGCTATAAATAATTAGAATGATGTCTTGAGTGTAGATAAAAAGCAAACCATCAAGCACTTGAGTTTAATTGAAAGTTCAAATACACGGAAATACTTATCAATTGAATATAACTATAATGTTAAGGGTATAAATTAGTACACAAAAAGTAAATTGCTTGGGAATGTGACTCAGAGTTTCCACATATTACTACTCGATGATCCCCTTTAGATAGTTGGTGTTCTTAATGATGCGAAAATCGGTACGCAATTGTATGAATTGACGCACCACAGATTTGTCCAAATAATTCTGTCACAATAAAAGAAATATGAAACATTAGACAAATGTAGATAAAATGTTCAGATTGAAATGACACACACTCACCAGAGTATCTCCCGTGCAGACCTCTTGAAGGTTTTGCGGTTTTACCAGCAATAAATTGCACAATGCATGAAGTATATCAAAGAGCTGAGTCACCAATGGACTCTCCAATTCCCTGATACACTTGCGATACTCGTTCACATCACAAATGGCACACATGGCGCCGGCTGTATTGAATTGCATGGTCTGAAAATGATCGTAGATGATGCGATGGAGTCGTGTGCCAAATTCTGTCAACACATTTTGCAGATTTTCGCCATCGACGCATTTCTTTATCTGCACAATAACCGGCTGTAGACTCTGCACAACTTGAAGACAGGCCTAATGAAGAAGAGTAACAAGATGATGTTGTTAAAAAAAGAATAATAAATAGCAGGGTATGAAAATCAACCATAATGAATACAACAGACAAACAGACAACTAGTCTATAATAATTAATAAATGTAAATAATTATTATATAAGTATAATTTAAATAACTCTTCAACTAATTTGTTTTTCTTATCACCGATAAATAATAATGAATTACTTACAGTTGAGGAAATGGTATCCACATCAGTTTCTGGTTTATAGTCCGTCTTCTTCTGCTCGTACTGCAGATAGACCTTAACCCAACTAATAACAGCGCTAATCGATCTATCCAGACCCTGATCCAGTTTCGTTTCGATTTGTTCCATCAATATACGCTTCTTGAACACATAGTCCGAGTATTTGGGAGTATTGCTCACACAGGGTATAATCGATGTGTGACACAACTTGTCCAGTAAATGTACAATGATATTTGTCTTTTGCACCACATCAAAGAAATACAATTGCGGAAATACTTTGCCCTCCGCTATGGGAACTGCCTGCAGTCCAAGTTCCAAGGCATAATCCACATGTTCGTGCATTAGAAAACGTAACAAGATATCATTCAACTTGATGGCATTGCCGGGTAGCTCTGTCTCACTGGAGAGTAGACGGCAACGCTTGAGAGATGCCTTTGCCTCTTGCAACATATTGATAGCGAGTTCCTCGCTGAGAAAGGTTTCTCCACCATAATCCTCAATGGCTGCAATATTGATGTTAGCTCTCGTGGCAATTAACACCTCCATGTTGCGTCGAAAGCCTTTCGTTGTCTGCGTCTTCTGATGTTTCTTGCTGGCATAAAACTTCTCCAACTCCGACGAGCACTTGGCAGTGAGACATCTCATCTCAATTTCCGCATAGCCGGCTAAGTTTTTCATGAAAATTTGCTGCGTCAGCTTCTGCAGCAAGTCATCATCGATGGTAGACATATAAACTTGCAGATCACTGGACAACTTCAAGGTGCTGCAGTTTAAAAAAAAATGAATTACTTTATTACTATAGAAATAAATCAATTTAAAGAAATTGGATTTAAACTCACCGTGAATACAGTTCGTAGAGCGTGCGCAGATACTTCTCCTCGTCCTTTTTGTCATCCAACTTGGTCATGGCATACTGATGCAATTTCAGCTGATAGATATTCAGTATGAACTTGGACATGACCTGCTGGGGATTGGCGAACACCTTCTTGATGATCTCGTAGTGATGCTTGCACATGGGCACAATGCCAATGAAAATATCCTTGCCGCTGTATGGCTGCATTTGGCTTTGTTCGATATACGCGTCCACACACTGTGTATATCCCTTGAATTGGGATAGAATCTGTGCCAATGATTTCATACGTTCAATATCTTCGCTCTTTTGTGCAGTTGCGAAATCCTCAATGAGACGACGTTCCACTTCATCGTATTTCTTTTCTATTTTATGCTTTGACTCGGCAAAACTACCGGGTGGCAAATCCTGTGAAATTGCATATAACTTTTGTATAACATCTGCCGCTTCATTGAGACGCTGAGGATCGCTGAAGATATCATTGACAATAACTGGACCGGCCATCAGAAATTCGGACATGTAACTGAGCAGTTTTTGTGCCTCCACAGAGCGACTGCGTGGCGTATTTACATTCTCTAGCTGCTCGCCTAGATGCATAATTTTGCCCGCCACCGAGTTGATCTTCTCGTCCAGTTGGCCAAACCAATCGATGGCCGTTTGATGACGTTCCTGCAACTTGGAGATTTTCTTCGCATGTGCATCCTGCTCCTGACGCAGTGACTCCTCTAAGCGCTCACATTTGCTTTGTTGTTTATCCTGCAATATTCGGAGATCCTTGATCGTCTGTATGAACGTGTCGTGCAATGCCACGGGATTGAAATCTTCACTATTTTGCAGTTCATTGTTGGTGCGCCAGGTCAGACGTTCTATAAATTCACCCACTTCGAAGGGCTCCTAATTGAAGACAGTGCTTTTGAGTTGCAGATAATGCAATTAAAATTCTATTTTACCTGTTCAAACTCCTCCATGTATTGTGATAACATTATATTTTTGTTTTATAGGCGTTTTCTTCAGATGTTTGTGGTCTTGCTCTTCTTCTTACTCTGCACTGGCTCAGCTGTTGACTGTAGGGCTGCAAAAGCATTGAAGGTAAAATAGAAACTTTCGATAGTTTTACAATTATGTGATAAATCGATGATTGTCGTGCATTGATAGATCATTGTATGGTGAACGCATTTTGCAAATAATATTTAGAAACGTATACAATAATTTGTCAAACGTCATGTGCCTAGTGTAAATATGTAATTGAACATGACAATTAATTTTAATGCATTGTTTGTATAGTGTTACTTTCTTATTTACTTGAATTATAATTGTCTATTTTAGCATGAGAAATATTTATTTTAGTTATCATAAAACCCTGTATATATATAATTTTGCACCTGTTTCTACGTTATTCAGTGTTTTCTAAATTTACGATTGTTCATTCGATATATCGTTAGTTTAACCATCGCACTGCATAAAGTTGTTGACTATGCATTGCAACTGTTGCGCCTGGCAGCTGTTTGAAAGTAGCGCCTCACTACAAACAGCTGTCTACTTAAGGAAACAATTTATTCTTTATGTTGGCAGTGCTGTGCAACTGTTGCACAGCTATTTGAATTGCGCGCCATTTGAACTTGCAGCTGTTGCGTAAGTCTGCATTAATTTAAAGTGGTAGTTGCTTGCTTATGGTTAATAAATCATTCTCTGCTTTAGTTATATGCATTTGCATGTTTTATCATATCAAAACCTATGTTCGCTTTATTCTTTTCTTTTCTTTTTGTATTTGTTTTTTTTTTGTACAATTTTATACGACAAAACACATTGCAATGTGCCAACAAGTTAAAATTTCAAACGTTTATAATCATTATTATTATTATTATTATGTATAATTATTGCGTGGAGTCTGCGTTATTTTTTGTTTTATTAAACTTTACTTTAGTTACAGTTTTCAACTGAATGCTTAAACCCTGAACAATTTGTTTCAAAAATCGACATTAATTATTTTTTGGTTGTAGAGACAAAAAAAAGTATAAGGAAAGAATTGAAAAATCAAGACGAGAAATATTTGCAGCTATTTGTTGTTACATTTTTAATCTGTTTTTGTTTGTTTTGTTGATGCCTATCTGTTCTATTCAACGACCATGCTATAATTGACAGCCTTTTTTATAGTTTTCTTGTTTTTCTTCTTTTTTTTTGATTACAAACGCATATTTTGCGGCTGTTCTTGACTCTGTTGTTGTTGTTGTTGCTGCTGCTGCTCCTGTTGTTGTTGTTGTAGATGTAAATGTGGGTGGGTGTGTGTATGTGTGTGATTAGATGTTGTAGGCATATCCAATTCGTCTGTCTGCATTATATTTATGGCACTTGCCGTGCCCGCCGAGGAGGCCAAGTCAATTGCCGGCATGCGAGCATTGTCTTCATACAAAGTCCCAACTCCGGCCGTTGTGGCTACGGATATGCTGCTCATTACGTCCGGCATTGCAGGCGTCTCCAGCAGCTGTTGCAGATTCTTCAGCTCCGTGGAACGCAAGCTGGCCGAGAGACTTTCACTCGATGCCAACGATGTGGAAAGCGGCGAATTGCGTTCCATCGATGAGGCAATGTCTGTGAAGGAAAAACATATTAGTTATTAATTTATATAATTAATTAGCTATCATTATTATTAAATTAATTACTATTATTACCAGTACGATCCGTGTCCGGCGAGCAGGTTGTATGTCCCATGGCGCTTTGTGGCTGCTGCAGCGACATCATCAGTTTCTCCTCCATTTGCACAACGATCTTCTTCTGAATGTCATACTTTTTGTTTACCGACTGTTAGAGGAATTAATATTATTTTATATATAAGTAAAAGAAAGATATATTATATAGGCATACATATTACAAAGACTTGCAAGAATTACACAAAAAACAAAAAAAAGTCAAAGACCGACCTATGAATATAAATTAAAGATTGGTTGCTTTAAAAGAAAGTACAAGAAAAATATTCAGAGGAAAAAAAATAATAAAAATCTAGTTTAATAATATCAAGAAAAAGTAGCTATGCATTTTCTGCCTTTGCTTAAATTTTCTTCTCAAATGTATTATTTATAATTTATTTAAAAATATTCAATTCTAGATTCTGGATGATTTTAAATAATAGAATATTTCTGTAACTTAGTCAACATTTTTAACACTAGGAATAGTAGGAGGAAAAAGTGCAGAAGACAAAAACAAACAAATATTTAATTAAAAATTCTAATTTCCTAATATTTGCAAGCTCATTTTTTGTTGTATTAATTTAAATTAATTTATTATATTTTAAATAACATTTTCCCAATTTTGTTTGAAATTTCAATTTACCAATAGTATTTTTATAATTTTTATTATTTTCAAAATACAGGGTTTGGCAAAAGTAATGAGCCTATGATCAATATTCTTAAAGTTTCCATTTTCTTTGTCCTTTCTCTAGTTTATAAATAACACAATAAGTCAGAATTTAAACTTAAATAACACTAACTACACAGATGTAAAGACATCCAAATATCACTCACGATCTTATATATGGTTAGCTTTTAGCTAGCTTTATAGGCTTATTATACTGACTGATTTGCTTACCTTGAACATTTCCTCGTACTCATCCTTAACCGTGCGCAGCAAACGCTTCTGCTCAGTGATGACCTTCTCGCTGTTGACCAACTGAGCTTGCTGCTCGCTAATCTTGTGCCTGGTGCTCTCCAACAGCGATGTCTTCTCATCCAGACTGTGCTTCAGCTCTATGAATTTATGAGTATTAATATAAATGAAGGATTAATATATATATCTTTTTTTCCTTCTCACCCTTCAGCTCGGCATTGTAGCTCTCCTGCAGCATTTGCAGCTCCTCGTCGCGTGCCCGATAATTGTCAATTTCGGCTAGACGATCCCGACAACGCACCTGCACCTCGCCCATTATAATGAACTCGGCCTCGAGGCGTGCCAGCTCCTGTTTGCACTGCAAGCCAATTTCTGCCTCCTGCTGGGAACGCATCAATTCGGTGGTCATGGAAAATAGCTGACCACGCAACGATTCACGCTCGTAATTGATTTCTTTGCGCTGCAACAACTCGGCATTGAGACGCGTCTGCAAATCCTCATTTGCCTGCCTCAAACACTTGTTCTGCTCGAGTTCGTGTTGATATTTGGACTTGAGGTCGGACAACTCCTCGTTGTAGCTATATTGACGCTCATTGGACAATCGTATGGCCGTGTCCATTTTGTGGGCGAGATCACGATTCTTGGCATCCAAATTCTTCAATTGTTCCCGCAAACGATCACGCTCCATTTCGAGGCTACGCTTATCGCGACTGCGTCCCATGAGGCGACGATTACGCTCCGCGTGAATGGCACGACGATAGCTCTCGTATTGCAGCTGCAGACACATCAGTTGACACTGCTCTGTGAGATTGCTGGCCGCATCGTTGCCGTCCTTGGCGTGTATAGAACGCATTATATACTGATCGAGTATATCTTGCGGATACAATTGACTGCGCTCGTATTTATGCCGCTGTTCCTTGCACTCAAACAACAATTCAAACAGTGAATCTTCATAGTGTGGCGGCAGCATTTCCAATGTCTGTGTAAAAACGGAGACACAACTGGGCGCCGTCATGGTCAGCACACGTCCACTCCGCTGCAGTCCCCTGCCAGTCTTTTGATTGTGAAGTTGTTCAACTCCAATGCCATTGCCATTGCCATTTGTCGGGCAATCGGTCTCATCATCCTCCTCCGCTCGGAGGTTTAACAGCGACGAGCAGGATTTCGCACGTCTCAACGGATAGTCACGGCTTAACATTGTCCACTTGGCCGTCGAGTTGCTGACACCTCGGCTGTCGTTGCAACAATAGCTCGCCATGCGATTGCGCCTCTTTACACGCTTCGCCAGCTGTTGCATGGATCGACTTGTCGGCATATGCAATCCTCCCACGCTGCACAGACTGTGATCCGTCTCATTGCATTCCCCGCAGACGGCAGTTCGCAGTTCCTTTGTCTCCAGAGTGAGCAATGCATTTGCACCTTTGTTTGTTGGGAATATAAAATTGTGTGGAAACATCAATGTTGAGTAATTGTTTTGACAATAATAATTGTAAATAATACAATAATAATACAATAAATACCTATTATTTTCATAAGCCATTTAAGCAACACTTTCAATTGTTTTCTTTATTACATTCCTACCTGTTGAGCAGAGCGTGGCCGTAAGCAACGTTTCCGAGTGCAGTTCCGGCAGCTCCTGTCTCTTTTGCACACGACGCTCGAAG
Organism: Drosophila histrio; assembly: GCA_958299025.2. Classification (NCBI taxonomy): domain Eukaryota; kingdom Metazoa; phylum Arthropoda; class Insecta; order Diptera; family Drosophilidae; genus Drosophila; species Drosophila histrio. Next base: position 29,776,978 of record OY282581.2, read on the forward strand.
TTAAGCTCCTCGGCAGCTGTACTCATGTCCGGAAAGTTGAATTGACTCTGCTGTTCCTGGGAGAATCTACGGGGCGATGACGGCTGACTGCTGGCAAAGATGGCACGCACGGCATGTGAATTCGGCAGTTGTTGTTGCTGCTGCTGTTGCTGCTGCTGCTTAAACTCACGCAAATCCTTTAGCGGCGTCGTCTCCGGTGTTGCCTCCACAGCCGCCTCAGGAGGCGAAGAGCCCGTCACACCCAACAACTGTGAATTGCTGGGTATAAACGGTGCTGTGGGTGTCAAGGGAATTGCCGAGCTGCTGTTTATTGCAGCAATTTCATTGTGTGGACTCCAGATCGGCGTATTATTGCTCGACTCAAAGTGTTTCGTCTGCGGCAATTGACGCAACTGATAGCTGCCATTATTGCAGTCAGATGTCGTCGATGTCATGCGACTGTAACTCGGTGTGCCGCCAGCATAAACCGAACTAATGTCCTCATTACTCGTATCGGGATGTAGAACGGGCAGCGATAAATGTGCACACTCCATGACCACATCGTGTGGTTCCATTTCCTTCCAGCGTGTATTGCTCACCTCTGTCTCCATGGTGGCCGTCAATAACATGGGATGCACTCGCACTGTGTCCAACAACGGTTTAATCGTATGCTGAAAGATTCCCCCGCCTCCCTTGTCCTTCTTGATAAAGTCCGACAAATAGCTTAGAAAATTACACGGATACATGCCGTACAGACGATGGAACAACATCTGCAGTCCCAACTGCAGGTGTACATGCTTCTCATCCGGCAATCGATTCACATTCTGCAATTTCCACGAGGCCAAGTGTCCAAACACCTCAAACAGATCGTTCAGAAAGTTCGGAACCGAGTTCGGTATAATGGGTAGCAATGTTATAATGCACAACAGTGCGCACATCAACGGTACAATGTCCTTTTCGTGCTGCAAGTATGTAGAGAATGCAACAAGTCAAGTTTAATATTGTTATATATATATTTTTAAAAAATATACTTTTGTTGCTTCTGCAATTTCAAGCAATTGGACATTTTTGATAAAGGGAAATGGGACTTTTGTCCTGGGAAAAAAATGTACTTAGCTAAACATATCGTGGAAAGGGGCTATTATACCCTCTTTCCACTTTTAGGTATAGGTAAGCTGTGTTTTAATAATTGTTCTTAATATGTAAAAAGCGTCACTTGTTGTCTGTATAATTCTTAGCAAATACATATTATTAATAAAAGATTTAAAGTGTAAAAAACTGAGAAAAATTAAAAATGCAAGTGTAAATACTGAGCAACATGTAATATATAACATGGTCGTGGAATGGAACTACTATAATACCCTCTTTCCACCACAAAGTGTGAGAACATCTAAACATCGTGTTGGAAACGGGACTAAAAGTGATGGCAACTCACCGTCAACAGCTTAAATACGCTCTTGATCAGACGATGCTTTTCGATCTTGTGCAACCAGGTGGGATGACGTCGCACAATGAAACAGAAAACATTCAATGCCTGGACACGATATTGTTGCTGCTTCAGCCAATCGTCCAGGCGATCAAATATGTAACCATCGTGTGGAGCTTGCGCCTTGACGAGCACCTCCATTATACGCAAGGAGCCAGTTTTGATAAAATAATCCAGCATATAGCGAACGGGCCATTGTTCCTTGGCTTTTAGGTGATTAGAGGAGCGTTTAATTGGATTTTTACTTATTTACCGGATTATTTGAATAAACTTACTCTGTGCAAAAAGTTCAACAAGTTTCTTTTTTGCCTCCTCGTTCTCATGGGTTTGATTTGATTCCAAATCACTGAAGATCTTATCAATGTCCATATTGTTATTGTTTTACTTAATTGGAGACAGCATGTGTTTGTTTCTTTTTGATTGATTTTTCAGCATGAACTCCTTCTCTAACTGCAACTGCACCCGCCTCCCTCCCTCCCGACTCCTCTCCCCTGCTCCCAGCTGTGTCCTCCAAGTAGTGTATTTTGCCGTCGTCTTTGTTGTTGTTGTCGTGATCTCTTCTTGCTCGTGTTTTTTGTGTTTGCTGCTGCGCTGCGTGTACTTCTTTTTGCTCTCTTCTTCGTCGTTGTCGTTGTTGTCAACTGATTTACCCAAAAAATTTGCATCACATTTTTTTTTATCGTTTTGCCAATTGTTTGTTGCTTTATTGCGCATGCTGTGTGGTGCAATTATCGTACACTTACCTCTGCTAGTTTCATCTTTTTCACATGGTTTCTTAAAAGGTTATTTTGCGTTTTTTTCTTCTACATTTGATTAGCAGTAATATTCATCTTCTTCATGTTCTTCTTCCAGTGGAGCCCACTTTGCCGTCGTGATATTTTGATTTATCGCAAGTGCAAGAAATACATCGATATATCGATACTAAACGGCTGTTTCGTGACACGACTGCGCAAATCAGCTGTGCTTTATGGTTGCATGCAGACATTACAGATGTTCCCTCTTCTCAATTACATTTAATTGAAATTAAGCTAATTTCATGCATGTTTCACATATTTTATATGCATACAATTAAATATGCAAACTACTGTAATTTGCATTGTTCGAAACATATCGACATATTACGATTTATCTACCACGCCCATCTCCAGCAAGCTTTTAGCAATAATTCAGTGTTGTCAGAATTCAAGTGCTAAAAAATTGCTAGAAATAGCTAAAAAAAAAATAAAAAAAAGCAAATGAAGGTGCGCACTTGAAAACATATTTTTGCCATTACATAAATATCAATTCTCAATATTTCCTGCATTAAAATATACCAAATATTCAATATACTCTGTTTGTTTATCTATTAAATTTTTATGACGGAGAGTTCATTGATAGTTTATCTATTTAAATTAGCTGTCAACCTTTAGAATAGCTAGATTTCCAGCAAATTTCACTTAAAAGCTGCTAGATTTTGCAACTGTAAAATAGCTAAGATGGCAGCACTGCTTAGCAGCTGCAACTGTTTCGATATGTTATCGATAATATTGTTCAAATTGTGCAGGCGCAGCTGTTGCGGTTATCAAATCTCAGCCGGCAAAGAATTGCGAATTGGAAATGCGTAATTATTTGGTAGTGCGTCGACTGGCCACTCAACCCAAATTGGCCAATGCTCCCAAGCGGTATGCAAAATAGTTTGTGTTAATATTTGTGTCTTTAATTGGATGATTCTTGCAGCAAATGGAGAAGTGTTGTTGGCTTGGAGGTGCACGCACAAATTGCAAGTGCCTCCAAATTGTTTTCCGGCAGCGGTACAGCGTTTGGAGCACCGCTGAACACGGGAGTTGCCTATTTCGATGCCTCCATACCTGGTACACTGCCGGTGAGTTGTTTTTATACACCGTAGAGGTATACTATGTCTTTAAATTACAAAAAAGATGCGAAATACTAATATAAATACATATTTTAAAAGGTGCTCAATCGAAAGTGCGTGGAATCAGGAATCAAGACTGCTCTGGCACTTGGTTGCCGTGTAAACGAGGTTTCTATGTTCGATCGCAAGCATTACTTCTATGCGGATTTGCCAGTAAGTAGTAATACACAAAGCTTACATCGAATTCCTAAGTTAAAATCTTACCTGCTTGTAGAACGGCTACCAGATTACACAACAACGCGCTGCCTTGGCCAACAATGGTCTAATGACTTTTCCCGTCATAACACCCGGCAAAAAGGTTTACTACAAATCGGTTAATCTGCTGCAATTGCAATTGGAACAGGACAGTGGGAAATCGCTGCATGACGAGCAGTTGAAAAGAAGTTTAGTTGATCTAAATCGAGCGGGTTTACCTTTAATGGAGTTGGTATTTGCGCCGGATTTAGAGACTGGCGAAGAAGCGGCATCTTTAGTTAAGGAACTAATGCTTATACTAAGAAGACTACAAACCTGCAGCTGTAAAATGGAAGGTAATTGACAAAGTGGCATTTACACAGTCAAATGTGTTTGTTAATGGGTTTATCCAATTTATTTTAAATAATTATATATAATATTTGCAGAGGGCGCACTTCGTGTGGATGCCAATATATCTATTCACCAGGATGGTGATCCATTAGGAGTGCGCACCGAGGTTAAGAACATTGGCTCTGTGCGTAGTATATCCCAGGCCATCACATATGAAATCAATCGGCAGCTGGAGCTCGTTGCCGATGGCGGCGTGGTCACAAACGAAACCCGCAATTGGGATGCGGAAAACAGACGCACTGTGGCAATGCGTGATAAGGAAGTGTTGCAGGATTATCGATTTATGCCAGAGCCCAATTTACCGCCTTTACATTTAAATCTAAAGCCAGGTTCACGTTCTACCAAAGATTTAATATCAGTAGCTGCTTTAAGCGAAGAAATTCCTGAACTGCCCGAGCATACGCGTCAACGTCTAATGGAACATTACAAACTGAATGCAGAGACAGCTATTATATTAGTGGTAAGTTATTGCTTTAAATGGATAGATCATTAATGCTATTAAGTTTTCATTTTATTTCTGTCTTTAGAATGAACCTGTGCTACTGGAACATTTTGTAAATATTACCAAGAGTCTGGTTGGCGTGCCAACCAAAGTGATTACCAACTTTCTGATCAACGACTTGTTAACCTACTGCAATAAGCTCAATTTGGACATTCAAGATTGGTACGCTTCTTTGATAGTTTTCGCATAAAAATTATTTATTGAAATGTTGAACATGATGTTAATAGTAACTTATATTCATATTTCTAGTGCAATTAGTGCCAATGCCTTGAAGGATGTTCTTAAATCTCTACATGCGGAGCAAATAAATCTGCAGGCAGCTCGACAACTTATACAACTTTTACACAATAATCCCAGTAAAGATGTGGATCAGGTAAGTAGTTAACTGATACTTATTTTATATAAATAAAACAAATATACTAATCGATTTCTTTATTTCAGCTTGTGGAGCAGCACAATCTGCAACAGATCTGTGACTTGGCTGCCATTGAGGCCTATTGCCAACAGGCAATTGCCAATCAGCCCAAAGCAGTTCAACAATATCAGAAGGGCAAGTCCAAAGCACTTTTTGCTATTGTCGGTGAAGTGGCCAAGTTGTCGGCCCAAAAGGCTAATATGAAAATTGTTGTTGATTGCCTGGAAAAACTGTTAAAGAAATAAATTAAAAAAAGCCGCCTTTCAAGTGTTATTAGTTGTGTTTATTCTCTTTTTTTTTGTATATTGTTTATAAATGAACACAAATTGTTGATGTATTTATGTTTTCAATTGTTAAATGTGTTGTGGTGCCGTCTATGTGTGTGTGTGTGTGTAATATAATTCATGTGATATATGTTCTATATAGTTTATATGTATGATATTTGTTTAAGTATATAGTTCTGTGCTCTCCTGATTCTCAAGGAGAAGCGGAACTTGTGACCCTTTAATGTAAACATAATAAGGCTGCAAAATCCTTTTTTTTTGCTTAGACCACGCGTGGTAGACACCACGGCATTTTGGGCACCACTTTGAACTAAATAATTTAGTTTGCTCAAGGTTTGCAGCATTGTTTAATATATTTTCTTTAATGTTGTATGTGTGTGTGTGTTGAGAATGATGAAGATGTCCAATTAAGTATAACTAATAGATATGCGAAGATCATGGGGAACGCACTATATTCAATTGTCTAACCAGGCAGACAATGAACAGCTGGAAATGTTGCTCGATGTGGCAGGGATTATAATTATAATTAATAATATTGTAATGGACCTAAAGCGTTTGCCTCAAAATAAATGCACTTGGTTTTATGGTTTCAACGCTGGCAGTTAAAGTTAACGTCTTGGCGGGATCAAGTTACCAGTTGACAACGTGATTGCTCTTACTCTCTAATCACGATCGTAATCCCGACACGATGACGGTGGCAGACTCATGGACACCGCGGAGTCCAAGCTGCAAAATATAAATAATTTCAATTTGAAAACTATTTTATACTGAAATTATCTTTTATTTAAAAATGACATATATATATATATATATATATATATATATGTGCATTTTGTACTTTTTTGTCTACACATCTACTTGATTGACTGTATTGCATTCTTTACTCACCGTCTGCTTTCGCTTTCTAGCAAATGTGCATCCACAGGATGCTGGGAAACATTGCGCAGGGAATCCCCCAATGTGCTCCTCAGATGTTGCATCTCTCGGTTCGCCTTGGAACTGCGCAACACATATTGCTGACGTCTTTTAGCCTCTTGGGCGAGTTGTTCCCGCAGCATGGAAATCTGTGAAGAATAGGAATTCCATTAGAAATTTAACTAAGGCTAGATATAATAAGTAAAAACTCTTCTGAGATACTTCATATTTGAATAATAAAACTAAATGTAAAGTCAAAATGGTATGGTACTAAAACAACCTTAAAAAAGAACAGATCACTGCTGATCATGGATAAACCCACCTGATTCTCCAGCCGCAACACCTGCTGCTTGTGTGATTGCTCGCGTGCATCGAGCAGTTTCTCGGCATGCATCTGGGCGCTGCGATACCGATCCGCATCCAGACCATCATTGCACTTGGAGCTGTCCAGCATGCGTGCCTTGCAGCGAGCTAACTCCGATTCCTTCTCCGCGAGCAGTGTCTCCAGGCGACGCACCTTGAGGCGCAGATCACGCGTCTCCTGCTCAATGGAGCTGTGATCCAGGCCGCAGCTAAAGGAGTTGCCATTATCATAGCGATTGGAATCGAACTCGCCGGCATCGTTGGTCGTACCGACGCCCATTCTAGCATCGCCGCCATAATAGGAGCTAGCTTTCTCAGCACGATCGTAGGCACTTCCTCCAGCAAATTTGCTCTTCCGATCGCATTCCAATTGTTTTACCTTGTCCTGCAATGTTTGGAGTTTGCTGCGCAACTCGGATTTCTCACGCTGTGAGGATTTGAGCTGACGACTCAGCTCCTCTTCCTCGTCCTGTCGATTGCCATGGCCATTGCTTGTCGTCCCCTTGTCGCCACTTTCCTGATTCCATTTGACAATGCGCAATTGTGATTCCAGCGCCGATCTCTGAACTTCTAACTCTGTAATTTGATCCTGCAAACGTTGATTACCATCAAGTTGTGCCTGCTGACTGCGTCGAAGTTCATTGAGATTCGTTTGTGCGCTGTCCAGACGTTCCGTGAGAATACGTTTCTCGTTTTCCGAAGTTTGCAGAGTTTTCTGCAGCAACTTCAGTTTATCCTCATTGGCCTGGGCGCAATGTCCCTGCTCGGAAAGTTCCTTCTGTTGTGTTTTGATTTCTCCACGCAGCTGAGTTTCACTAAGTGCCGACTTCTGCAGACGTTCCTTAAGCTGATCCACTGTAGTCTTCAAAGCACTGCAACGATCCTCCAGTTGTGTCTGTGCACGGTTCTGATTCTCCAAACGCTCAGAGATTTGTCGGACATGACAGTCCTTTTCTTGTAGCGCCATTTGCAGACGTGTTAGATCTCCCTCGAGTGCAACACGTTGTAGTTCCAATTTACTGGCTCTACCCTCCACTTTGGCTAGTTCCTCCTGCAGCTGACGCTTCTCCTGATCCAGTTTACCACCCTGCTGACGACTCTTCTCCAGTCGCTCCTCATTCTGTGCATTTTCCTCCGATGTGGCGGCCAATTGTAGTTCCGTTTGTGCCAAACGTTCTCGCAACATTTGCAATTCATCTGTGCGTTGTTTAAGTTTTTCCTCTAGAGCATTTAAGGCGCTAATTTTCATTTTACGATCGGTTTCTAAATTGCTCTTCTCTTCCTGAAGATTACGCAGCATAGCTTGAAGTTTACCCAACTTGGCATCGCATCTAAGTTGTTGTTCGGAGGCATCTTGCAGTTGTTTCCTCGCCGCACACAGCTGCGACTTGTAATCATCCTTTTCCCTTTCCAATTGCGCCACTTGATGCATGAGATTCCGCACACCCTTTCGCACCAGCTCGGGATCTACTTCGATAGCTGCATCGGGACATTGGGAAGTGCTGCGTGTATCATAGTCTCCAACACTGCGGGATGGACTAAACCGACGCGATGGACTCAACAGGCGATGGGAGAGATTGACGCTGCCATCGACTTGAATGCCGGCAATGCGTCGTAGTGTGTGAACCACAGAGCTTAGTTTGTGTTCCACATCCCGTTTGTGCATCTCCACACATGCCAGTTGCTCGTCCAGCGCACGAATACGTCCCTCAGCACCGCCCAATCTTGCTTTGAGTTCCTGCATCTGCTGTGTTGCATCCGCGAGGCAAACTTCCAGATTATGCTTCTGATCCTCCAGTCGTTTTTCCCGTCCACGCGCCTCTTCCATGCGTGTGGCAAGCTCTTGTTCTCGGGCATGATAACGATGCTCCTCCTGATTATTGTGACAACGGGCGCGGGCCAATTCCTGTCGTGTTGCACACAGATTTGCCTCCAAATCGGACAATTGCTTCTTGATCTGACACAGTTCCTGCTGTGCACGTTCTTTGAGCTCCACTTCTGATGCCAGTTTATGTTGCAACTCCTTGCCGCCTTCGTCTTTTTGGGCAAACTCCAATTGCGTCTTGTGCAGCGTCGACTTTGTAGAGTTCAATTCCTGTGTGGTCTTTGTAAAATTATTCTCTGTCTCCTTCAATATGGTACTGAGACGTGTGCGTTCATTCTCCAGCGTATTGCGTGTCTCCTCCAGATTGCTTATCTTCTGCAGCGCCTCCTCGATGGCTCGTGCCTGTTCCCGCTTGGCGCTCTCCACACGCTTCACGTGATCACGCAGCTCCTTGTTGCTTGTGGAGTACTTGTCCCGCTCGATGTTGCTGTCCGCCAATTGCCGGCGGCTGTCCGTCAGCTCCTTGCGCAGACTGTCGATGTAGCCCTCACCTGCAACGAATTTATATATATATTATTATTTATATATCAACTTTGATTAGTCAATATTTTAGTATTACATATCTTTCCCTTGATTTTGACAACAAGAACTAAACACAGCAAATGATAAATAGTTTACGACTACAGCTATACAAATGGCCATTTTATAAGTCTTATCTTTTGGTCAGGTTCGGGCTCGAAGGACCAATTTGCAGCCTTGACTGAATTAGATATGTACTTAGTTTTACAATAGTTTTTTTTTTATCTAGCTGATCGACAGGGGAGAGTTCTTTCCTTACCTTCTTTGTTCTTGCGCAGCGCATCCTGCAACTCATTGTTGGTGCCCTCCATTTTGTCCTCCTTCAGGCGAATTTCCATCTTGAATTCTTCGCTCAGCCGACACAGGGTGTCACGTTCCTCCCGCATGCTGCTCAGCTGCAGCTCCTGCTTCCTAATGCACTCCTCCAGCTTGATCCTGTCAATGACAAGCAGAAAGAAACCTTTGTAAAAGCTCTTTGGATAGATTGATAGATTTCGATCTTCTTCAATTAATTAAAACATAGGACAATATTTCATATTTATAGTTACGTTAACTATTTATAAATAAATCCATTTTCAATGACATTTCTTCAACCATTTAATTTAATACCATTTATCAAATAAAAACTCTACTCCTTTCCCATTTTTATCGACTTACTTGTGCTCCTCCTCCTTGGTGCGCATGAGCACGATTTCATCCTTGAGCAGCGCAATTGCCGAACGTTGTTTCTCATCCCTGGCATTGGCCTCCCGCTTGCTGCGATCCAGGGACTCCTGCTCCGTCTTCAGATCCCTCGAAACGGACTCGAGACGTTCGGCTACCGCCTGTTTGTCCCGATGGGCCATAAGCAAAGCCTGTTGTTTCTCGTTCTCGGCACGAATGAGTGTCTCCTCGTGCTGCTGGACCAGGCTTTCGATGTGAGCCTGTAAAGCGGCCAGACGCTCCTGCAGCTTCTCGATCTCATCGTCCTTGGCAGTTTGCAGGGCTTGGAGAGCCTGTTGCATGCGTTTCTCGAGAGCGTTACGCAATTGAAGCACCTCATCGCCATGTCGTTTGGATGCATCCTCGGCAGCTGCTTGAAGACTGGCAATTTTCTGATTAAAATCACTTTCCGCAGCACGTGCTGCATTCATCAATTGTGTCTTAGTTTCCTGCGCTTTACGCTGACAAATCTCCAAATCCTTTTGCAATCTAGCCACATGATTCTTTAGGGATTCTTCGCGGACCAGAGCCTCTTGCAGATCACGCTCCAGCTGGCTGCGTTTCTCCTCCACAGCCTCCAAGGTAGAGTTTGTGTCAAAGAGCACCGTCTCCAGAGATTCCTTCTCGGATCGCAGAGCAGCAAGTAATTCATTCAAACGATGTGTGTCCTTCTCATGCAGATCAATCACCACTTGTTTCTCCTCCACATCCTTGACCATATCCTCGATATTTCTATTCAATCTACTATTCGTTTCAGTTGTCTGCTCCAATCTTTGTCGCGTTCGCATCAATTCCTCATTCAAAGCCTCCTTCTTGCGACATGTGGCAGTTAATTGATTGTGTATATCGCATTTCTCCCTTGTCATGCACGCCAAGTCCTGCAGAATTTTCTCCTTCTCCAGTTGCAGACATTTCAACTTCTCGCTATAGGATAGATTATCGGTTTCCAGTTCAAGTCGTGCCTTATCCAACACTGCCAACTCCTTCTTTAATTCTCCAATTTCATTGCACTGATCTGTTGTTTGCAGTCGCAGTTTCTTGCGTTCCTCCTGAGCATCCAATAGACAATTCTGCACAGATTTCAACTCATCGCTGGTGGAACAATTGTTGTTTGATAGCTTCTCATGCTTCTCCTGTAAATCACATTTCTCCAGCAATATTTTATCCAAATCATATTCCAGATCGCACTTTTGTTTCTCCAGCAAACCAATCAAATTGTCGGATTCAATGCGTTGTTGCTCGAGAAGATCTCTATTGAGACTCACACGATTCAGTTCTTCCCTTAACGATATCGTCTCCTCCCGCAACCGACTGCTGCGATCTTCCTCCGATCTGAAAGGAATTTCGTAAATTATATAGTATTATTTGTCAAAATTCTAATAGGGAATTATATCAACTTGGTATATTACTTAAGTAACTCCTACCTTAGATTCAATTCTGTTATGTTCTTATCCTTGAGTATGCGTTGTATCTCCAACTCCACGGCCTTTTTATCCTCCTCCATGGAATCGATGCGTTTTTGCAATTTCCCAGCATTCAATTGCAGCTTCTCGAAATCGCCGCTAAGAGTCTCAAACTGAAATATAAAGGAATTGTTATAGTTAATATAAATATTTATATAATTATCTCTTCAACATTTATCGTTGAACTTCTTATACTCTAATTGACTGATCATCTTTTACAATTTTGTAATGACAGAGGATATGAATTATTATGGTAATCTAATATGAATTTGTAATTCGTAATATCATTTCAACTATTTATTAAGTCGACATTCATTGTTAAAAAAAAAAAATATATATATATATTGTTATATAATAGAGAATGTCCAAAGATTTGTAATTAAGATTAAAACAATTATATATCAATTTCTACTTTATACTGGCTCATCTTAATACTATCACTCGAATTTGTACACAAGTCCAAGTTCCTATTAAAACACTTATTTTCGATGTTTTGAAATGAGGAATATCTATAGTAAAATACTTTTTTAAAACTATATATTTTTGGTAAGTTTTTAACTTGGGAATTGTCAATTTATTTCCTATTAGTATACAATACAACTTATAAAAGATATTCAGATAATGTCAAAATACATAGCATACCTCTTAAAGGGTATTCCATATTTTACTAAAGATTAAAAATGCTATAAATTCCCTGGATTTTTCCCTGTAAATTATATTCTTTTCAAGTTTTTAAACAGGGAATAACTTATATACTTATAATAAAGCGGTTAATTGTATTTCCTATACAAGTCAAAGATGCCAATTATAATCGACCGAGAAATCTGAAAAACCATATTCTACCGTCTAGCCGAAGTTTTGTGTTGTTGTAGTCGACTTTTAATGGATCAGTCTGGTTGTTATCAGCGCTGTTATCAGTTCGGCGGCGTCTCGCCCGCCCACACTGATAAAAACAAAACATTTCTTGATTAATTTGTAAGACAAAACTTCATAATATTTGAGAAACGAAATCAAAGTTTAAGAGCTGATGTGTTGAAAAATTTTTTCGGCAGGCAAAAATTCTTAAAATAAGTGGAATTATTTATTATTTTGATTGAAAATTTTATATAATATTTTTATTAATTATTTTGATTATAAATTTCATAATTTATACCCAGTGAGTATATATTAAGTTTGTTAAAATTATGTAACCGGTAGCAGAAAGTCTGAAAGACCTTGTAAATACTATATATTCTTGATAAGCATATACAGCCATCTCCGTCTGTCTGTCCGTCCGTCTGTCTGCCCGTCTGTTCATCCATTTAAACGAAAGGATCTGAGAGATGGTAAAAGCTAGAAGCTTGAACTTGATTACCCAGCACTCTATATATTTAAAGGTAGATCAAGTTTATCTTAAAATTTGGAAGCCACTTTCCCTACGCCATCTCTGTTTGTGTGTCCGTCCATCTGTCTGTCCGTCTGTTCATCCATATAAGCAAAAGTATCTCAAAGATGCTAAGAGCTAGAAGCTTAAACTTGATTACCCAGCACTCTATATATTTAAAGGTCGATCAAGTTTGTCTAAAAATTTGGAAGCCTCTTTCCCTATGCCCACAAATCGAAAGGAAGCGATTTACATCGAAATTGGGTTGCCAACTCTAAGGCTTATCTTATTTAACAAAACAATATTCTCGATTGTTGAAAGCGGTATTATTTTTATCAGTGCACTCACCGCATTATTGAGATCGGCCCGTCCCATTTCCGACTGTTGTTTCTGCACACGGACATCGTCGAGACTCTTCTGCAGACTCTCGCGTTCCTGCAGCAACTCGGACAACTTGGAGTTGCTGGCATCGAGTTTCTCCGTCAGCTGTTGCATCTTGCTGGTGAGCAGCTGTTTGGTGCCCTCACTGGTGTCCAGTTGTGTTCTCGTGGTCAGCAGAGATTCACTGCTATGCTGGAACTTCACCTGCATGTCGTGCAGAGCCAATTGATATTTGTGGAGTGCTGCCTGCACTGCGGAAATTGTGCCCTCGGCAAATGCTTGGGAGGCGCGTGTCGAATTGCGTCGCGGTGATTTTCCGCCCAAACTTGCAGCTCCACCTCCGCCACCTCCAGCTGTTCCATCACGCGTCAAATGCATGTGCTGCATGCCACCATTGACCTCGGCGTCTGCCTCGCGATCAGCGATCTCGGCATCTTGTACAACCGCTTGGGCAATTTCTCGCATTGAATTGTTAAGTCTCTCGATTTCGTCATTATAGCGATTAGCTAATGCTGCTTGAGATTCCGCCTGGGCACAGCGATCTTCTAGCTTTTTCAACTGATTCATCAGCTCCAACAGCCGCTGATCACGCTCCATGATCTCGTGCCGAGCACTTTCATATTGTACCTTCAATGTTGCCAGTTGAGATTGCAGTTCATCGTGAATTCTACGCGATTGTTTTAACTCCTCGTCGGCAGCTCTTTTCGATTGCTGCAGTGTATAGGCCAACGAGGAGTTGGAACAATTGATGTCCTTGCTCACACCATTGATTTCCTGTCCCATTTTGCATACTTCCGCCTTCATGGCACTCTGCATATCCTTGAAGGCTCTCTTTACCGCCACCACCTCACGCCACATCTTCAATAAACGATTATGTTCGCTATTGTAGTAATCCTTGAAGGCCTGTTCCTCCTCCTTGAACTCATCCTCCTTGATCAACAGCTCATCGCGCATGCTCGCCCAATCGTTTGTCAACTTCTGCAAATCATTGGTCAGCGCATTGTTCGTCCGATTCGATTCCTCCAGCTGCTGGCGCAGCGCATTGTTCTGGGCCACGATCTGTTCGCAGCGATTGCGCTCCTCCTCCAGCTTCCGGCACAGTTCGTTGCCGCCATCGTCCAGCAGATAGTCCCGACTGCAGCTGGGCGGCGGCGAGTCCAGCGAGGAACTGCACGGCAAACTACTCTGGCCCAGGGTCAGCGAGGTGGAGCACTGCAAATTAACGAGACTGTACTTAATAGTGTTGCAAAACAATTGAATTCTATAATTATTTACTTATTATATTTTACTTATTTATATATTTATTTATATGTTATTAATTTATATATTTACTTATTTATTTAAATAAAATCAGCGAGGTGGAGCATTGCAAATTAACGAGACTGTACTTAATAGTGTTGCAAAACAATTGAATGTTTTAAAGTATTTACTTATTTTATTTTACTTTTTATATATTTATTTATTTGTTATTAATTTATATATTTACTTATCTATTTAAATAAAATCAACGAAATGGAGCATTGCAAATTAACGAGACTGTACTTAATAGTGTTGTAAAACTATTGAATTATTTACTTAATTTATCTGTTTTATTTTACTTATTTATATATTTATTTATTTGTTATTAATTTATATATTTACTTAGTTATTTAAATAAAATAAGCGAAGTGGAACACTGCAAATTAACGAGACTGTACTTATTAGTGTTGTAAACCAATTGAATTATTTACATATTTTGTTTGACTTATTTATATGTATATTTACTTATTTTTTGTATTTGTTAGAGCATTTATTAATAAATTTATTCATTTACTTAAAATTAAATTAGGAAAAAAGGTTTTAAATTAACAATTAATTTAAATTGTATATTATAATAAATGTCAACCCAAGGTCAGCGACGTTTAGCACTACGAAAGAATGAGACTGTACTTAGTAGTGTTGAAAAACGATTGATCTATTTATTTAAATACTTTTTTATTTATTTACCTATTTATTTTTATTTTTGTATTTACTAATTTATATTTATTGTTTAATCATAAGTTTTAATTTTGCTATAAAAATTAGCCCATAATTTTTTGTCGACTCCTTTTGTCGTAGTAAATAAATAAATAAATAAATAAATAAATAAATAAATAAATAAATAAATAAATAAATAAATAAATAAATAAATAAATAAATAAATAAATAAATAAATAAATAAATAAATAAATAAATAAATAAATAAATAAATAAATAAATAAATAAATAAATAAATAAAAAAATAAAAAAATATATAAATAAATATATAAGTAAAAAAATAAATAAAGAAATAAATAATTAAATAAAAAAATAAATAAATAAATAAATAAATAAATATATTTACTTAATAATTTACTTATAAATTTGTGTATATAATTAAATGTTTCATTTTTCATTATTATTATGGCTTTATTTATGTATTTATTTATTTATTTCTATATTTCTAATTCCAATTAGTTTTTAAATGAACATTTCAAATAAATGATATACAATTTAAAATTTTTCCATATTTTAATTATTTGTTGATTTATTTATTTTATTATTTATTTGCCTTTCGATTTATTTATTTAAAATGTAGAATAGTTGGGAAAAAAACATTTAAAAATAATATATAAAATAAATTATATAGCGTTTTAAATTCGGCCCAAGGTCAAAGAAGTTGCCAAATTATTTATTAATGTATTTGCTTACATATTTATTTAATTATTATTTTATTAGTCAGAGTATCCGAATATCATTTTAAATTAATGTAATACAAATAATAAATAAAATAAAATTATAACTTCAGCATTTGTGGATACTAAAAATATTTAATTTGTTTAAAAATTGACTACAACATACGAAGACTGGGGAAATCACAGGAAATCCAAGTCTAAGTTGGACTGTAAATCAATTTAAAATAACATTGGGTATACTCACCAGCACCTGGCTAGCTGTTGGTCCC